>JAKJMR010018404.1:3194683-3310854 GCA_024449315.1 Daboia siamensis | reverse complement strand
CCATGATCTCCCCCACCTAGGTCACACCATGCTCTACTTAATGACCCATATTTCATTTCATATTTAACGAATACATTGGGTAGAGCAGGAATGGGGAGGTTATTAATGGCACAGTTCATTTTACATAGATCCCAACCTTTGGCACTAATGGGCAGGTTCCATTACTGTTGTAAATCAAGGACTACCCGCTCTTTTCTAGAGGGATCTTGATTTCCAACATGGATGGAAAGGCAGACTAGTGGGGTGTAGCAGATATGAGGTATAGTTTAAGATTATGGAAGCTGCTTGGGGAGGCTTGGGATTAATCACTCTTTCTGATTCCAGCCTCTTCTGAAGAATTTTCATGAGGCTCAAACGATGGAGGATCATGGACTCCATAAGCTCTTTGGGGAATGGTCAAAATATAAACAAATCAACATCACTCAATTGCAAAAGGCAGCCTTAATTGGAACAGCTTACATCCTGTGACGATACTTTTAACATCATCAAACAACAATATC
This sequence comes from Daboia siamensis, assembly GCA_024449315.1. NCBI lineage: Eukaryota > Metazoa > Chordata > Lepidosauria > Squamata > Viperidae > Daboia > Daboia siamensis. Next base: position 3,310,354 of record JAKJMR010018404.1, on the reverse strand, counting down.
TGCCTATCCCAGTCCTTAGGAAAGACTTAAGAGATGGACAAAAGTAGGCAAATCCAGTCTAAACACCTGGTTGACTATGCAATCAACCATAATAATAAATCATGCATTTCAATTATTTCAGCTGTTTGGGTCCATTCAGCAGCAGTGCATTTTTAAAGTCCAGAATGTTCTTCCCCATTCCTTGCAGATTTTATGTCTGTGTCCATCAGGCAGTCCCCAGTTCTATGCCATTTTCCTAATACAGAAAGATGTGCCAAAAAAGCAAAAAGCAGTGTATGTTTGCATCTGGTTCTCTACCAGAGGTTGCTGCCTGCCACTGAGATTAAGAGAAAGAATTAATGGGAATTCACCTATATAATGTAAGGAGTTCAGCATGGCCCACCACACCATCCACAACCATCCTTTTATATGGCTAATTCTCTTTCCTACCAGTAAAATTCTTATCTAGGCCAACAAATTTAGGATGTTTTTCATAATTACCTGCTGTATAACAAGAATTGTTAGGAGAGGTTTCAGGCATGTTTTGCAAGCAACGAAACAATGTAACCAGACTGAGATCATCTCCAACAACGTGGGCTTTTTTCCTCTGAATTAAATGTCCCATTACAAACATTTCATCTGTATATAAAACCTGAACAAATAAATTTCATTGCAACTTTAAATTAATACTTCAGACAGATTAGTAAAAGAACTTTTTTTTCTCTATTTTACCTGACCATATATGAAGAAGTAGCCAGTTTCTCTGACCAGTATTTTATTTCCATGTTCTTCTAGAGCTGTTCCTCTTTTAAAGCTAAGAAGCCAGGGAACTATACTTGAATCATCTGAAAAATTATTAGTATCTCATTAAACATGGATTGACTATTTTCCTTATATACTTCCTATGATTTTTTTAAAAAAAGAAATAATCATTATGCCTTTGAGATGAGTAACTCAAACAGAAACTAACAAGTATTAATGTTTGATGAGAAGTTCAGATAATTAAGCCATCCATGGCTAGTGGTTGAGGATACTTTTGATGCTTTTGTATCATCTTGCTTTTTTCAACTTTCTTTTGTAATTCAATACTTGCTTTTTTCAATATTTCTTTGTACTCTATCTCAGTATTTTAAAAATACATGTGAATTTTAAAAGAGAGATAAGTAGCTTATCGAGGTGAACTCCAAAGATCTTCAAGAATACCCTCCTGACAGAAGCCATATTTTTATGGATCTACCAGGGTTCAGGCTGTATCAGAACTCAGCTCAGAAGGTTGGTGAACTAGAGGAATGCAGTGGAATGTAGGGAAAGACTTGTAGTCAGGAATCCTGTGTACACCTGGATTTTTAGCATAGAAGCTATAGGTATAAACAAACCCTTTGGGACAGGTTATGCATTTCCACCTGTCACCCATTGAAACAGTGGACCATCAGAGTTGAAAATTTGAATCTCTAATGCTGACCCAGGCTTTTCCTCTAAAAGTGGGAAAGGTGGAGTGGTAAAATGATAATAAATATAACTGGATTTGCCCTTCCTGCATTACTTAAGAACCTTTAAGAACAAGGTTGCATTTGAGCAATTATAATGCAATGGCAGAATCTGTTCACTCACAGAAAATTGGGTTGTACTAAATCACGATAAGAAATTAGTACATTACCATGTTGCTGAATGGCACTTCTGCTGTCAGCCATCAATTGCAGACACGACTGTAGTACTAGAAAGAGATATTTCAGATTAGAGAGAAGGAAAATTAAGGAAATTAACGTGGGATTCAAGTAAAGGAAATTAAAAATAATTAGTTTCAGGAAAGTGTGGGTTGTAACTCTTCCTACCCTACTAATGAGTTGTTAATTCAAACTAGTTCAAGAGAATTTGAATTCATATTCTATAATGAATACATGTCGCTAGGGGCCCACTCAAACTATTCCTGGAAAAAAATGACAGTTTAGAATTATAGTATTGCTAATGTTATATTTTGAAAATAAATGAACCATGTTAATAAGAGCAATTATAAAATGTAATACACAAGACAGGGTTATTTCACCTTTGATTAGATGTACATGAATTGAGTGGGAGAGATAACTGATCCGGAAAAGAGAGAGAAGGATTAAAGTTCATCAAGCAACAACTCATCTAAAGGGTGGAAACTTGAAAAACACCCATCTTTTCAGCAGGAAAGTTTGCTGTTACAGATACCTCTGATCTACCCTATCAGCATCTGTTATTTTCACCATATAAGACCCTCCATGCTCAGCCACAATTCTTAATGTCCTGACATGGGGTGTTTTCCCAGAGACCACTGTGAATTCCAATCAGATCTTACTTCATCCAACCAGATCTTACCTTACCTGTTTCTCCTCTCTGAGAGGGGGATCTTTTCCCCCTGTGTCTGTCTCCAGTCCACATTATGTTTCGGTTTCCTCGATGTGCTCCCAAAACAACTCCCTGACAAAACATAGCCAAATAAGCATAATGAAGGCTGTAATTGCTCTCTCTCTCTCTCTCTCTCTCTCTCTCTCTCCAGCTCCTCCAGTGCCCGATGGTTTTCAACTCACCTGGCTGGAAGCTGCGCTGGCCATCTTCCAGTATGGAATGAAGGGGCTGGCTGCCCTGGGTTCAACAAGTCGTGGAAGCGAATTCCTTGCCTGAATCCTGCCATTCAGCTTGCTGGTTAGGACTGCTAGTTCTGTTTTTAGTGCAACAACATAGTAAAGAGATGCTGCTGCCAGGCAAAAGGAGACAAACACTGCAAGTCCAAGAAAGATGAACAGGAGCCCTTTACAATCAAAATCATTAACAGAAGGAGAGGAAGAGGGGGAAGACCCACAAGTTGTGAAGGTATTGCCTTTTTCTCGTGGGAAATTCATAGATTTCATGACTTCTTTATTAAAGCCAAGAAGAAACTTCAGCTGCTTCTTATTCTGTGCAATACAAACATTTTGCCAGTTGCATCCAAGCTATGTGCTCAAAATCCCATACTGCGTGCTTCCGGTCATGAGAACCTGCTGATGCCACGTATGTTGCTTCTGCTCTGCATCTGCACAATGTAAATCTCTGTTTCTGTATTTCGGCAATGAATCTTCCTCATTTTGGTTTCTGCCTCATTGATTACCCATTATCCTTGTTATGCAGCCCCATGACCTTGCCTGACTCCACAACTTCTACCAATGCAATTGCATTTTGCAGCTGGGCAATAATTTCCTCCTTAACAAATGAGTACATTTGGGTGGGGTGGGAGATTAAAAAAAACCCTGGGATATCTGTCCATTTCTAGTTCCCTCTTAGGCTACATACATTCCCCTATCATTAGGTCTGCTGTCATAGTAGCATTCCATCAGTTCCAGATGCTCATCCATGCATAGTTTCATGTATAGTCTCATCCATTTATAGTTTCTTCCATTAGGTCTCCCTGGTGGTGGACCTTGTTGTTCCTGGTGATATCCAAGTTGGCCTGATTCTTTTAGTTCCTGCCGGTCTCATATCTGAGGCAGGCAGGTGAAGTGCTCAGGGATCTTTGCTCAAAGACCCTTACTAGTAAGGTGGGTACCAGTCAGGATTTGAACCCGTCTATCTATCTATCATCTCTAGAATATAACTGAAAATCTGATAGTATGTATTCATAAATTCTGTGGTTGCTTTGTTTTGTACCTTGTAAATATCTTCAAGTCGGATTGTCAAATCTAGCTCTAAATCTTTGCATAAAGGTCTGGTAATTATCTAGTAACAAATCATTCCTTTCAATGAGGGCACAAGCTTTTTGTTGCCTCTTTTTTCAGCAGAATGAAAACAATCCTGGAGGGAACTGTAGGAAGCTGCTGGTTATCCTAACATAACAATTCATGCCATATGATAAAAGTCAAATACTAATCCCAGGCACTTCCAAATTTCTCCAATACTCAACAGGACAGCAAAGAAATATTTTTGGGGCTGCAGGCTAGCAACTTCTTTGCTTTTTGTGAGCTGCAAAATAACAAACTTGCTGCTTGATTAAGTATTTTCTGCTTTTGCTTTAATTAGGAATCCATATTGCTAAATACTCAACAATGTTGCTACTCCTTGCTGATGTGTGATTGTCCCTTGCTGATGCTAAAACTAAACAGCTATTTTTTAATTATTTCCCCCAAATCAATTTAAGCAATGGGGGTGGGGGAAGTAGCTGGTAGGTTATGAAATTTGATCAACATTGTGTATGGTTTTGTTATGGCTTGCTCCTGATGCTTCCCAAGTGTCAAAAACTATTCAATAAACTTTGTTTACTGCTTTTATTCTGATGTTTCTTTCCTTCTTCAGTTTTCCAATCTGCAACCACTTCAGCCTGTCACAACCTGTCACACTCAGGTTCTGCAGTTTCCTCAATCTTTTATTTTTGTGAAAATACAGACCATTGCTTTTTTCTCTTCTGGCACTTCATCTGTTTTCCAGATTTTCTCAAATAAAGTAGAGGCTCAGAAAACCATTCTATGTGCTTTGAGAAGCTGCTTTGCAGCCAAAAATTCTCAAGAGTTTGCAATTCAAACACCATGGAGGGAAGAAGGGCCTTCCCTTCATGGGAACTGAAAAGAAAATTATTTCACACAGGTGAATATGCATCTGCTCACAATTAAGGACTGGCAAATACAATATAGATCACAGAGAAGTATCCTTTTATTACTTATCAACAGGCCTCTCCAAATCAGTCAGTTCTGTGCTGATTTCTATATAGAAGGATTTCCCACTCCCTTGATGGGCCTAAAAACAATCATTTCAGAAATTATACAGAGGAAAGCATCAACTCATGCAGCAAATGGGTGCCACAAAAAACACTGCTGCATGGAGACAGCTACTATGAAATAGATTCTTCAAAGCACCTTCCACAGGACCATTGAGGGCACCAACTTCAGTCTGTCCCAAACTGCAATTTCAAATAGACAAATCATGCAACTTTTAAAAGAGCACTATAAAAAAAAGAGAGAAGCACAATGCTATAATCTGAAATTTGGAAATTAATAGCAAGCAGCCAAAGTATATTTATATTTAAAGCAAACCACACACAGGAAGAGGAGGTTAATGTTGGGAGGAATTTCCCCATTTGGCTTCTTCCAGCTGGGATTTCCGCAATCAGTGCTCGAAGAAAAAAACAGAATGAGAAGTCAGCTACGGGAAAGAGAGGTTTAATCACGGAGATCAAAGTTGAGTGACAATTCAGCATGAATCCCCGGCTAGCTAGAAAGAGTGGTCTCCAAGCGTGAGTTTTTATACCTTTTCTTGGTTGTCAAAACTGTCATTTCTGATTTGTGTTTTCAAAACTTTCATTTCTGATTTGTGGAACAGTGTCTATTGATGGGCTAATTTCTTTATTTGATCTTGCTCAGGAAAAGGTTAATCCCTGCCTCAGGAAGAAATCTGGTGTGTTTCTATGTGTTTCATTATTATTACATTAGTGGCCAAAATTGTGGAAACGTTTTGGGAAAAGTGTACATTTGAGGATTGATGGCTCAATCACCACTTTTTGTTGGAGTAGTACCATAAAATTATATATCAATGGAAAGATAATTTAATCAAGAATGTAATGCAATAACTTTTATGAAGGATTTGCTCTTAGAATAGCAGTTATAAAGAAGAAAAGTGAAACGTAGAAAAAACAAGATATACAAAAATTATCACCATAGAAAAAGTGAGATATACAAAAATTTCCACGTTGTCAGTCAATACTTATTTGGGTAACCTTTAGCATAAATTACAGCCTTACAACATCTTCCCATGGAGTGAACCAAGTCCTTTAGTTCTTCAGCTGTTATAATGTGAAACCAAGATTGAATGATTGCTTCTATTAACTGGGTTTTATTGCTGGGTCACTTCTGACTAACAAGTTTCTTTAGTCAGCTCCATAGATTTTCAATTGGGTTAAGGTCTGGGTTATTCCCAGGCTATTCCAGCAGTGGAATATTATTATCTTGAAACCACTTTTTGTACACAGCAGCAACATGACATGGACCTGAATCCTGTTGAAATATAAATGCTTCATTGTCTTGGAAAAGATCATGTGCGGAAGGCTTCAGTTTGGGCTCAAGTATTTCATTAATGTATTTTTGGCCATTTATATTCCCATTAATCACACAAACTCTGCCCACACCTTTTGGTGTCATACAACCCCAGATCATAACATTGACTGGGTGTTTCACGGTACATGTAATGCAATCAGGATGCCAATCTTCTCCTTATGTATTTTATGCCATCACTACCAAACAGGGAGATTTTGGTCTCATCACTCCAAATAACACTGTCCCATTGTTCCTAAGCCCAGTTTAGCCTTTTCAACCTTTGTCATGGTTCCGACAGAGGAAAGTCATCAACTTACAACTTACAACTTCGAGTAATCGTTTACCTTAAAGAATCTTTTATTTGAGAAGCGAAGTATCAGGACTACATAGTTAAAGCCAAAAATTGAATTCCCATCCCCTGGGCACAAAGTAGCAAAGCACAATTCCCTCCTCCAATTAACAATCATAAATCACATTCCCCAATTAGCTTGAAGTGCAGGCTTTCTCCCCAGCTCTCCAGCCCGCCAAAACACTATCAGCTCTGGGCCCAATGTTCTTGGGTTCCCACGGCTGAGTTATTATTGTTATGACTAACTGGACTCTCATCCACATCCCCCCTCCCAGCATCATCTAACTCTAAAAGAGAAAGAGAAAAGATGGCTACATTTCTATCTGTTGTCAAAGCAAGAACATCCGATGTTACCAGCATTGACATCTGGCCCCCCTTACAAAAAAGGACCTGTAATGTAAACAAAAGCACAGGTTACATATTGCACAACTCTGGACATAGTTTTCCATGTCCCATTTCAATCCCGGCCACCAGAATTGATGGTGGATGAGGTGTAGTATTTTTAAATGTTCAAAGTGCCCAGCCTGTTTTACATCATGGCCGTGTCGGAGCGCATTAAGGTGGAGGGTCTCTGGCAAATATAATTTTCTACCTTTGTAAGCCAAACCATCCCTACATGTTAGAGAGGTTTGATTGTCCCTGAACCATTGCTCGGTGAGGAGCTCTTGTTTTATTTTCTTTGCCCCAGGGTCATTGGGATTAGGGGCTCTTAGAGGTGGGACTCTGTGCGGCATAAGTTGAGAGGCAGTTTGTGGATTGGAGATAATTGCCTCATTAACCTCTTCACGCTGGCTTTTATACTGAGTAGAGCATCAGCTGAGAAGTATTTTCCTCCTGGTATGTACTTTAGGGTGAAGTTAAAACAGTTAAAGTACTGCACCCATCGTACTTGTTTTGGGGACAATTTGCGGGGAGTGTTTAGTGCTTCTAGGTTTTTGTGATCAGTCCATACCTCAAATGGCACCTTATTCCCCTCTAGATAGTGCTGCCAGTTTAATAGAGCTCAGCAGATTGCAAAAGCTTCCTTTTCCCACACAGCCCACCTCCTCTCACAGTCAGTGAATTTTTTCAAGGTGTAGGTCACAGGGTTGTGGGATCCCACTCTGGTTCTTTTGCAGTAGCACAGCTCCTATGGCCATGTTGCTGACATCGGCTTAAATTACATCTCTGGGCAAGGATGTTTTAAGACTGGTTCAACCACAAATAGTCTTTTTAAATTTTCAAAAGTGGTTTGACAGTTCATAGTTCATGCTAGTGGTTGGCCCGGAGGGGGAGGGGGTATTTGTTTTCCACGCTCATCATGTTCAGACCTTTATAATCTACACAGAGATGAAGCGAACTTTTTTTCTTTAAATAACACTGGGGCTCCCATGGCAGACTTGGCCCATTCGATAAATCCCCTCACTACATTTTTGTCTGCATAACACTGCATCTTCTCCATTTCGAGGGGGGGACATAGCGTACATTCTCAGTTGTGGGAGTTTGGCTCCTGGTAACATTGGGTCGGTGGGGAGGCAGGGTGTCACATTATTTCTCACTAAATGCCTCCACTAGGTCCTGGTATTCAGTGGGGATGAGTGACTTGCCTGGTTGAGACAAGGCGGCCATGTGCGCTAGCTCCTTGGGTGGGCTAAAGTCTCCTGTAACATGTGTCGAGTTAAGGGGGGGCTTGGGTCCTATAGGTAACCTCACAGTCCTTATTCCCTTCTCCCACCAGATAAACGACTAGCCATAGGATCACAGCCTCAGTCATTTTTGGAGGCAGTATGAAATGACTGAACTCCTAGTGCTCACCTATTTCTAAGCATAGGGGTTCAGTCAATTGCATGACTAAAACTCCTCCCATTAGGGAGCCATCGGCTTGCTCAAACCTCATGGGTTTGGAGAGCAGCCTTGCTCGTATGCCTATTTTCAGGGCAAGTGACAAGCTAATAATGCACCAGGAGCATCCAGAGTCGACTAGCACTTTTAATTTCCTTTAATACATACTGTTTCTTGTTTAAATTAATATATTTCTTATTCCATCCATCAGCTACTTAATAGCTTTCTTACATTTATCAATAATTTTACATGTCTTATTTATTTTGACATTCCATCTTTTGGACCATCAATAACTTTATAAATTTTCCCAGCTTTAGTTTTGCATTAATATTTAAATTAAATGTTTAAAATTTATCATTTCCAAATTTTTATATGACCCCAGTTCCCTTTATCACAATTTCCCCCAAAGATACATATCTTGTCTATCTCACTTCATATCAACAGATTAGTAATACAATGTAATATTCTTATTTTCATTATAATTTCCAAATATTATAGGTTCAATAACCAAGATTTCTCCCATTTCAGCATTTAATACATCCTCTCTCTTCTTCTTTATGTCCACTTTCTCATATTTAAGCTTATAATTTTATTCTTACCACTACATCAAAAAATATTAATTACATCACTCTTAACATATATATGTTTTAATCACCTTTATCTAACCTTTATAAAAACTCAATATCTCAATTTAAATATTAACATTCATACAACTAGATTTTAATTAGCCAACATTTTTCTTTATCTTCATATCATAACAATATTTTATATTCAAAATACGGATCTTGCCTATTTAGATATATTCTATTTTAAACCTCCTAAATATGTCCATACTCCATTCTTCTTCAGTCTTATTCTGGCTTTTTGTCTTTGCCAAGTTATCTTCTGTGTCCTTGCTTCAGGATCGTCAAAGAGCTCTAGTATTATTGTGTCATATTGAGATGACCATCCAGGTGCCATTTTTGAAAGGTTAAAGGGTCTGGTGGGCTACCAGATCTTCTCTTTGGACTCTCTCTGGACTGTCTATCTGTTTCTCATTTTGATCTTCGAATTCCTTCTGGTTTATATAGCAGGTTTCTTACTCCATCCATTTTGTCAGATTTTTTTTCTGAATCTTCTGTTGTCTGTATTTGTTGGGCACTTAGATCTTCTGTCAAAATATTTAATTGTTTGATTTTTTTCTGTTATATTCTGTATAGATAGTTTTTTTAGTTGTACTCAAAGTCTGAGTTTGCATATCTAAGATGCTTTCTTGTTTTTTCCCCAAAAGCTCTTATTTCATCACCAGCTGTAAGAAGAGTTTGGTAGTTTGATAGTTTATTTTCATCATAACAAGGATTTCTTTTTGCATTTCTTCCATAGTAAAAGTCTGTTCCTGGTCTTCCATAGTGATGAGTCGAATTGAAAACTTTTACAGTTTTTTCCCCTCAAGTAAATAAGAAACCCAACTAAGACTCTCACAGCTGATGTTCAAGGTTACATGAATCTTATCTTGTTTTCAAAACTATCAGCCAAGTCTCTTTTCTTTAATAATAATACCTTGCAATTTCAGGTTTAGCAACAAGATGTCCCCCCACTGTTTAGGGAATTCCTTTAAGTCTCAAAATTAATTTAATTCTTTCAATTATTTCTTCTATTTTAGGAGAAAAAACCCAAACTTTCAAGTAAAAATAGGAGGTAAAAAATAGATAATCAAAAGCTTTTAATCCACAATGTTTTAAAAATAAAGTTCTAGTTGGGATCCAATTATTTTTCAATGTTTTTTTTTTAAAAAAAACTCCCCTGTATATTCAAAAGCTACTGTTTCTGGAGGGAGGGTTAAAATCACTCTTCCCTCTCCACAGGGGGGGGGGGAGTACTTTAGCAGCTTACTTAGGTGGGAAAAAAATAGTTGGAAGTTAAGAGAGGTAGATCTCACCCAGTCTTCCACACTGCTTTAAGGTTGCCTGATGGAAAGTGTGGCTTTGGCTGTCTGCAGCCTAGGGATGAGCCATATTTCATATGTCCTTTTGTTCGCCAGTTTGGAGGGATTGCCAGATCTAACGGGAGAGTTGCTGCTCTCCTGCAATCCAGCGAAAGCCCCTCCTTGCTGGTTGCTTCTTTGGGGTGACTTTTGGCCCTTTTCAGGGCCCCCCAGCAATCAGAAACTGAACGGGGGAGAGAGACCAAGTCTCCCAGCTCTCCATGGCAGCCGCACAGCAAACCAGAAGCTGAACTAGCATTTTTAAATCTACCTGTGTCCCCGTCTTAGGGATTATGAGTTTGGCAGGTAATGAGAAAGATGAGCCATGTGGACTCACCATCGGGTCATTCTCTCCTTCACTGTCGCTGTCATAGGAGGCTAGAGCGGCAGCAGATCCGGCTTGAATCTCGGCAGTCTCCTGTGTGGGGGACGTGGCTTGGGCAACGGGTTCCTGTGTGATCCAGTTGGATTTCTCTTTTGTTGGCTGCTGGGCTGGTTTCTTTCTCACTGGTGGTTCCAGTCTATTCTGCTGCTGAGGGTAATTTGCTGCTGGATGGGCAATTTGCTGCTGGATGTCCCTGTTCCCACATCTAAAACACTTGATCGGTGGGTTAGCAGGTGGTCTGGGATTTTCAGTAGCCACAGCGGTTGGAGGCTTTTGGGGGGTGGGGGTGGCTGTCATTTGGGTTGATTTGGCCTTGACTCAGCTTCTTGTGGGAGTGGCGGGTGAGCTGAATGTCTAGTCTTACTGCTGCCTGGTACCATTCTTGCAGCTGATCAGGGACTGCTCGATAGATACAGGCCTGGGAGAGGTGGTCGTCTAGTCCCTCCTTGAAGTGATGGACTAGGGATTGCTCGGGCCACCTCTCTATTCAGCTGGCTATCTTGTGAAATTCTCGTACATATTTCAGTGCAGGCCTGCCGGCTTGTTTTATTTTGTGGATTTGCTCCTCCACTTTGAGGGCAATGGATGGGTCCTCGAACCTTGCTCTCGGTCCTAGGAGGAAGAGATGGGGGTCCTCTAACTCGGATGCTTGCTCATTATATAAATTGTTCAGCCACTTGGCTGCTTCCTCTTCCAAGCTGGACACAATCATGTCAACCATAGTGGCTGGGTTCGGATAGAAATAGGCACAGCAGTTCAAGTGAGAACGCATCTGATTGAGGAAAAAGATCAGCTTCTCTGGGTCCCCATTGAAGGTGGCTCTAAGAGGTGGTGCCATCAGTGGTTGCTGGCCTCCCTACTGTGGATATTGCATCCCCAACTGTTGCTGCCCCCCCCCCCATGGCGGTTGACACATCCCCAGATGCTGCAAGCCTCCCAGTGTTGTTGCACACCCGGGAGCTGTTGCCACCCCCATGGCTGCTGCATTGTTGGCAGCTGTGGCACCCTGAATTGCTGTATGACCCCCATTGGTCTCAACGGCTGCTGTAATGGCACCCCCAACTGCTGCGGGCCTCCCAGAGGTTGCTGCATGGGTGGTGGCTGCTGCCATCCCCACTGCTTCTGGCCTGTGGGGGTTGTGATGCCCCCAGTTGCTGCAGGCCCCCCTGTGGGCCCCTCAACAGTTGCTGCACATTTGGAGGTGGTGGCCAGCCCCACTGCTGCTACAACACTCCCAGCGGTTGCTGACCCCCCAGCAGCTGCATCACTCCCGGTTATTGCAAGGCCCCATCTGCTGTTGGACATTCAGGGGCTGCGGCAGCGCCCAGCTTGGCTGCTGCACTACCAGGACTGCTGGCTTCCCACCTGGGGAGGCTGCGACATTTCCCATTGTTGTACGCGCCCTGGGCTGGGTAACCAGTAAGCATGTCAATCCGGGGTTTGGCTGTCCTGGTAGCAGCTCAGGCTCTTATCCCGCTGGTCTGGGATTTTGGAGGGGTGACGACTGGAGCTGTCTCTCCCTACAGGGCTGGAGGCCATGGTTAGTGGCTTCGAGGATGGGGAGGCTACCTGATCTGCACAGGGGGACTGGGTATTCCCCTTGGTAGGAGTTGGTGGCTGCCTCGCCGATCATCATGACTGCTCACATATGGGGAAGGGGAAGGTTGTACTCCACCCCTCATCTCTAGCTCCTCAAATCTTTCCAACAACTTCTCCACTGATTGACTACCGGCTGTGGACAGGTACTTCCACTCACCCAAGTCCTCAGTGGTAGATGATTTTACGGTTCTCCACCAGTCTGGGGAACACGATGTGTGGGAATCCACTCTTTGCAGCTCAACCTCATCCACCTTTGAAGCACTTGATGGTGGCAAGGCCATTTTGAAGTGTCTGGAGTCTTTACTGGGTAGAGTCCATTCTGATGACTGGATCAGCTGTCCTCGCAGCTTGGGCTTTGCCCCCAACTGGGAGGCCTGAAAAAGTTCCTTCTCCACCAGTGTGCTGGCTCCCACTTCCCCCCTCTGGGGTAGCAGCCACCACCGGGGTGCTGGTTTCAGGTGCTCTTTCTTTCTCCATGCTGAGATCTTCCCTGAATCTTTGTCGGTCTATCCCTCAATTCTAGGGACAGCGACTGGGGCTCAGGATCCCAAAATAGTTAGGCAAAAAATGGAGTTTTTGGCTTAATGTCATGGTTCCAACAGATGAAACTCTTCAAAATAACTTCAAGGCATAGTTTACCTTAAAGAATCTTTTATTCGAGAAGCAATGTATCAGCACTACATAGTTAAAGCCAAAAACTGAATTCCCCTCCCCTGGGCACAAAGTAGCAAAGCACAATTCCCTCCTCCAATTAACAGTCATAAATCACATTCCCCAATTAGCTTGAAGTGCAGGCTTTCTCCCCAGCTCTCCAGCCCGCCAAAACACTATCAGCTCTGGGCCCAATGTTCTTGGGTTCCCACGGCTGAGTTATTATTGTTATGACTAACTGGACTCTCATCCACATCCCCCCTCCCAGCATCATCTAACTCTAAAAGAGAAAGAGAAAAGATGGCTACATTTCCATCTGTTGTCAAAGCAAGAACATCCAATGATAACCTTTGTTTGAGAGATAAGTGGCTTTTTTCGTGAAATTCTAGATTTTAGGTCAAATTCCTGCAGTCTGTGCCGAACAGTCCTTGCACTCAACTTCACATTGCATTGCGCCATTTCATCTTGTATACACTCAGATGATTTTCTTCTGTCACATAGGCACAGTCTTTTAATTCTTCTATCATCACTTGCTGTTGTGCACCTTTTCCTGCCTTTACTTTAAGTGTTGTTTTGTAGTGACTGAGTATCCTTATACCTCTTCAAAAACTTAGAAATGCCACCTTTGGTTAAGTTTCCACCAATTTTTCTTCTAATTTCTTTATAACTGTAGCCTTGTTCACTTAATAATACTATTTTATATTGCTTTCTGGGTGACCAGTCAACTCTTTGCACCATTACTTTAATTTTATTACATTTTACAAGCTCACTAAATGAAAGAACACAAAAAAGCCCAACCAACTTGATAGCGATCACATAACACACTGACAAATGTCCTCTTCTCAGCTTCAATACATGACATCAATAACTGAATCTTACTGTGATCTGATTGGCTCATTGCCAAAACAAGATGACACCTGATTGGCTCTCTAAACACTCATGCTCATTGGCTACAATCAGATGAAGGAAAGCTACCTGATATCAACCTAAGTAAGTTGTGCTTTGTTTTTCTGGTTATTTGGCTATAATTTTTCATAGAATACAGATAATTGAACAAACTTTGTTGCATTACATTCTTGATTATCTTTCTATTTGAAATTTAAATATTTTATAGTACTACTCCAAAAAAAGTGGTGTTATTAGCCATCAAACCTCAAATGTACACTTTTCCCAAAAGGTTCCCACAATTTTGGCCACTACTGTATGTATTTTCCTGGCCTCTGTTCTAATCTTGTTAGTCTTAATTTGCTTAGCTTGGTGCTGAGTCAGATTGATTTCCACTGGTTTTTTTTTTCCCTGTATTGGCCAATGTATTTCTTGTTTGATTAAATTACATCCTTTTTATTGGGGTTGAAGGGGGTGTCTCTCATCATTAAGTACTAATTGTAAACGCATCATTTTATTGCATACTTCAGTACACAAATGTAGATGTTGAGTAAAGATTTAATGCAAAGAAAAATGAGAATAAAAATATAAGCAATTATTTTATTATTTATTATTCACAGGCTGAACACACAAGAAATGGCAGGATTATTCAGCTTAGCTTTTGAGTCTTCTCCGCTCACACAGACACACCATGAAACATTTGAGAAGAATCTCCTTTTAAAACTTATTTATTCAACTTCCATTTGTTTGGAACGTGGCTCAAGATCCAAAACAAAACATTCCTGTTCCGGTTTCAGTGAGGCGGTCGGAGAACTTGATCCTCTGGCTGAAATTTCTTTTTGTTGGGGATCCTAAGAGGCCAGAATCCACCCTGGAGGGGTGGACTGAAGGAAGGGAATTCTAGGGACCAAGGAGAGACGGTGGTCTCTCCAAATAGCCCAGGAGAACCCTTCCAAAAACCAACAGAAGAAAAGGCTGGCTAACGTCATGTCCAGTCATAGCTGAAATACCAACGGGAAGTCAAAAGCGATCAAACAAGCGAATAATAAACAGCATGCTTGAATCTGGGTAAGAATATTGATTTTCTATATCCTACCTACTTTTCCCGAAGAAGAAATCCCCAAGATAAGATCTCCGAAGAAAGAGGGAGAGGGAGATTTCGTTCCTTCCCTTTTGCTTGGCGGTGACGTTTTTACTACTTGGAGAAGGAAAACAACTAAAGACATGATAAATGAGTAAATGCTGACACCTGCTGGCGGATGAGGATTTCTTTTCTTTTTCCTTCTTTTCCTTTGTCTTTGAACTCTTAAGCTCTTAGAATGCACCTGTGTAAACAATAACACAGTTGAAGCAATGAATATGTTACTAAAAGAAATATGCGATGAGCGACAACAATTTCAAAGGACAATGACTTTAAACTACATAGAGATTCAGAATAATTTTGAGAGTATGAATCAACTTATTCTCAACTTAATTTCACTCCAAGAAACTTCTCAGGAAAACATAGCAGAGACCAATTTATTTTCAACTTAACCTCACTTCCAGAACTTCCTCAGGAAAAGATAGCGGAGATGATTAACTGTAACTCTGAGGAAAGAGGCTGGAGGATACAACTATATAAAATAAAAAATCATGACTTAATTCAAATGGGAAATATTTTAAGAGATGGATTTTACCAGAAAGAATATTTTAAAAAGAAACATTTGTTTGAATATGGTTGAACAATGGAGAAATCTTGAAATATATACTCTTAGAGGAAAACTTTTTTGTTTGTTTTTCTCTTTCTTCCTCTTAATTAATATAATTGTGTCTTTTTTTTCTTTTGATGTTTTGTTTTATTCGTCTAAGTTGAAATGATTTAAACAAGAATAAAATATAAAAGATATGTTTTAAATGAGTTTTAGAGGACTAGATGATTAGAAATTTTAAAGCTTACATAGATTAAATATATTTTTAGCATAGGTTGAGAAGAGTGGAAATGAGGGAATGGATGTATATTGAATTGGAAGAAATGTATATCTCTTCCTCTTTTTTCTCTATTTTTTTCACTTTTTAACTCTGTATTTCTCTCTTTTTTGTTTCTTTACTAAGAAATATAAAAGCATAAAGGATCTATATGAAAAAAACAGAATTAAATTTATAAATGTAAATATAGCCGAATGTTAAAATATTTGTTATCTGTAAGAACATTTAGAATGTTGAGGGAGAAATAAGCTGTCCTTTTTTTTGTTGTCTTTTTTAAAAAAAATATTTTTACTCATTGATTAGGAAATATAAAAGTGCGAGAGGGTCTGCATGAAGGGAGAAAAAAAATGAAATCCATCAAAGTAAATATAGTTGAGTGTTTAAAAAAGATTGTTATTTGTAAATATTTTTGTTTGGGGGGAAAATAAGCTGAAATAAATATAGTGACAGGATTTATGATAAGGCAACTAAAACGATATATAGGATTATTGAAACTATATATTTATCTGTTGTTTAAATAAACAAAACTGTTTCAATCTAATGTTTTGCAAGGAACGATATGTTAGGGATACAGGAAATCAAATGAAATTAGCAGATAGAATATAGATTATAGAAATTAATTGTTAAAGATTGTTTTATAAATGTTACCCAGACAACATTCTGTTTTACAATGATCTATGTTATGTTAAAGAAAAATATTCTAATAAAATATATATACAAAAAAGATCCAAAACAAAACAAAGTCACTTGGAATTCCAGCAACAAAGTTTTATTTTAAAAGAAGCGTTTGCAAAGGCTTGGTGTTCAGCCATACCTTACAGACCTGTTTGACACATTTTTTATCCTATCCCCGACGCAGATTCTCACTCCATTGCACTCATTGCCCCTTCCCTAATCATCCGATAAACTTTCCGGACTGCCTAAAACCACTGTCCTTCCCATGTTCCAGGAAGCCCCTTTGTCTATATCCTATCTTTCACCATCTAATTTTCTGTTACCACAGTCCGTCTCCTATAGTTGTTTTGATATTTCCTCTTACAATTTGTAACTTCTGCTTTTCACATTTGTACTTGTCAATACTTAGATAAAATATTATTTCTGATCTTCAGTTGGTTTCTGCTTCAACCTTTAGACTTATTAGAAATTTCTGAATAATACTTTTATTCCTTTCACATTGACTTCACTCCCTATTTTTTTTGAAGTGTTTATGCATACACCTCTCCCCCACAACTGCCATCAAATGTGTTACATGATTTATTGCTTTGCAAGTGCAAATAAGGTGGACAGTCATCACTTTGTGAAAGTCAACACTGACTTTGAAGGGAAAAGTCCAATTTAAAACAGTGACTTTGAAGGGAAAAGGTATTTTGAGCCTGTCCTCCCCCAACTAAAAAACCCTGTATTACAATACAGGAAGTTTAGGAAGCAGTAAAATACAATTGCTAAAGATAATAATACAAGACTGGAAAAAATACAGATTTGTAAAAATAATTAATCTTGCACAATCTTTACCTGCTTTTTACTCCAAAAAGTTAACAAGTGTTATACTATCACCTTACAAAAATGAAAGGACTACTTAAAATGTATTATATGTGATCAGAATAATCACAGAAGAAATTGGTGAGGGAATATCATAACAAAGAGAATTTCTTAATTTATGAGACATCAGACTATCATTTACAAACTTAAATTTTAATGACAGAATTGTAAAAATTTTACAAAACATTAACTAAATGCAATAATAGTCATGTTAAAATAAGGAAAAACATTAAAGATATTTCTCTTCCCCTCTCCCATCCAAATGCACACTTTAAATATCTACTTGATCAGGTCACATATAAATTTGATAAGTGATTATTGGCATAATAGAACACCACATACACTCACACATATAATCTCTATATTTAATTGGATCCAGTCTGCAAAACTTTCAATGACCACTAGAGGGCAGAAAGAAATGTACTTTAACACCTCATTGCCATCTATGGTTGTCTGTATTTTTATTGCCCAGATCAAGTAGCCCCAGTGGAACTTTCATCCAAACAGCAAAAGGTCAATGTAGCGTTCCAGTATACAAATACCCTAGGACTGTCTGTCAAAAGAGTACCATTATTTGTGATTCCCTAGTTTGCAGTTTCAAACAGTAATATGTATAAAAACAAATTTTGGACACAAATCAGTCATTACAACTAAGCCTAACAAACTTGTGCAATCATTTGAGCTGAGTGCTGTATAAATATTTTGAGTGACTATTTCAGGAAGAAATAAATATTAAGAGGGCTTTATATATTTGCTATGAACCTACCTGAATCACAGTTCTTTCAGCACAATACTTCTACATTTCTCAATGCAATAATAAAAATTAATTGCATGTTAGAAAGTAATTAGAAAAGTAATTTAATTAATGAATCAATATACACATCAATTAATAAATTAATTAGAAAATTCATTGCATATATTAGAGATTAGTTTGCATAAGCTAAAATTACTCCAATTTATATTTATAACCCTCCCCCTCTGAGCAATTACGAAGAAAAAATGATTATCTGCGTCTATTATTATACTGCACAGTATTTCTTCTTTTCAGATATATAGTATATTTTCTTGGAAACATTGTTTCTCTTGTCCTTTCCCAGTAATACTGCATGATAATGTAAATAGAAGACAAATTTTGCATATGGGAAAAGATTTATCAGATTTCTATCTTGCCTTTATTATTTTATAAGTAACTCAAGACGATGAACATGCCTGATATTTCTTCCTCCTCCTATTTCCCTTAGAACAACAACTTTGTGAGGTGGGTTGGGCTGAAAGTGATTAGTCCAAAGTCACCCAGCCGGCTTTTATGCCTAAGGTTGGACTAGAACCTAGTCTACTAGCTTCTAGTCTGGTGCCTTAACCATTAGGCCCAACTGGTGTACTTAAAAAGTTTTTGCTCAAAAATATTGGTTAAAAGTTTTAATTACAGGCTCAGGAAATTACTGACCCACAAAAGTTGTTCCATCAAAATATGAAATAGGTATTCTTTCATAATTACTTAGGAATTTATATTTGTAGCATTACCTTTATTATGCTGGTATTTAATTTAGACCCCTTTGATTTGACTTACATTTTTAATAACTCTGAAGCTTATATTTTAGAAATACATAATTTTCATATTTTGATGGAACAACTTTTGTGGGTCAGTAATTTCCTGAGCCTGTAATTAAAACTTTTAACCACAAAACCACAGAGTCACTTTGGGTTAGTTACTTAATTACTAGTCTACCTGCAAGGTTGTTGTTTGGGGAAAATAGGAGAAGGGAATACTGTACATGTGTCAGAATCCTGTCTTTTTACGGGCATTAGGGTTTCTGTTCTCTTTTCGGGTTCTAACATTCCTCTGGGAGGAGGGGGTGCTCAGGATTGCTACAGTGTATTTCCTTTGCTTTGTTCCTTGCTCTATCCTCTTTGATGTTTCTTCCTCAGGGTGAGAATGGAATGTGCCTCCAGCCATCTGCCTTATCTCCCAGAGTGGAGACCTAACAGCCTTGGAAGCAGCCCCTTATAGCTCCATTCCCACATTTTCACAGCTGTGGGTTGGCCTATTCGAATCATCCGGATGGACAGTTGGGGTGGGGTTTTCATTGTCTCTTTTAAACTATTGATTCACACAGAAAATCCTCAGATCCTGCCTTCTACTACTGCTGTCAACACCTTCCAATAAAAGTTCCTTTTGAAATGATGCTTGTTTCAAGAGTTCTGCTTTCTTGGGAGGCTTAATTGAGGCAGTTCCTTACAACATCCATTGCCTTGAGTTCCTGAGTGAAAGATGGGGTATATATCTAATAAATAATAAAGTACTATGTCAATGAAAAGAAATGGCAGGAATAAAGGATAAAAAAATGCCCCCACCAAAAAATCCAAGACTAATCCTAGCTTTACTTATAAAGTAATACCTTGGTACCCATTGTTAATTCATTCCAGGCACAATGAGCATCAAAAATGATGAGTACCAAACAAATTTTTCCCATGAGGAATAATGTAGTGAGGCACAAGGCAGCCAACATCAACAAGTTCTAGATTGTGCATTGAGTACCAAACAAACAATGAGTACCAGGACAAAATGCACTGTACCAAATCTGATGAGTTTCAAAACAGTTGAGTATCAAGGTACCACTGTATATGTAAAATGTATGAAGAAACAGTCTCATTTAGCTGCATCCAAAAATATTGGCAATAGTATCTCAGGAAAGACAGTTTTAAACCATGTGTGTCAAAGTATTAAGATTCTGAGATGTCTAAATGGTTCTAGAGAGAATGGCTGGCTTAAGGGGAAAAAAGTCAAATAATTTTTTAAAAAAAGTTGAATCATCAGTAGATGAATTGTACTGGATCAAACAATTTGATTTAATAATAGTGAAGGTCAAATTACCACATATGTATTATTGCCTTCACAAATTGCTTTCAGGTTTGCATTTTATTCCAAACCAAACTTACTTTGCGCAAAGTGTTCCAATAATTGGGAATGTAATTCCCAAATAGGAAATAAAGATTCTTTGCTCAAAAACCAGAATATTTTCAGTTTATATTTGTGTTACATATATGTAAACATACACACACATAGTATCTCTATACAAAACCTAGGAAAAAAGTGTGCTCCCCATTGTGGTCATATAGAAAGCTTCCTTTTTGGATAACGAATTGCATGGGGAATTAGAGTTGAATGTAAAAAACTAAACTTTCAGTATCCTATTCTCAATTATCAACATGTCATTCTAGTAAAATAGTATTTTAACTGTCCTGTTAGGCAGTTTAATTTTTTCATCCCAGGGCTTCCTTTTTTATCTATCTGTTTATCTAACTGTTTCCCAGACAATTAAAACAATATAAATTTTAAATTAAAGACAGGAGCAATAGAGAAAAATATAGAAAAGTGGAAATGAAATAAAGATAAAAAGGCAAAAGAAAAAAGAAGGGCTAATGAGAAAATAATAAATGGCTTTTGATCTTAACAGTTTCAAGTTCATTTATATTTTACCCTCTAAGGTTACATCAAAGTTTCTTTCCATAATCTACTCTTGGTACTAATCAAATTCCTAAATCATCAGTTCATTTTTTTTTCTTTTTTCAGCAAAAAGTCCATAAGGAATTTCAAGTAACTAATAAATGTAGTAATCGATCTTTCTCAAAACAACCAAGTTAATTGTGCCATTTCTACTAATTCTGTCATCTTCGCCAATCATTCCTCCATTATGGGTGTTTCAGAATCTTTCAATTTTTGTGCATATTGTTGCTCTGCAGCAGCAATCATTTTATATATTTGTTGATTTTAACCGGCTGTTTCTTTCCTATAAAATACTTCTTGTGCCATGACCTATAAAGGCATTTTCAGGCACAGTTTGGAATATATCCATTCCATATTCTCAGTATGGCACTTCTGGCACAGTAATTTTTGAAATCCACATTAAATTTATAGTTCAACAGAAAGCCATGCCTTCCAAACTTCAGAACATGCTAATTCAAAAATTCTTTTCTCGGCAGCACCCATTCTTTTATCCAAAGTAAACAACTGGCTACAAAATACAGTTTTAAATCAGGCAATCTCAATCTCCTGGAGAGAGGGAGCACTCAAATTTGAATCAGGATTTCCTCATGATGAAAGTAAATAAAAATCCTTAGGAAAATATAGAGTTCATTCTGTAATACCAGGACTGCAAACTAAAGTCTTGGGTATGACCAGGTTTACCTGCCTTTGAGACTGTGTGGTAGTATCAAAATGATTATAATCTTTAGATATACCTTTTCTTACTTAAATGTAGAATTAACAGTAAAAATTAAAATTAAGTATCTATTCCAATGAAGTGTTTTTCCTTAACATTATTTATAATATTAATATTAAAAGATGTTAATTGTGCATCAAAAAATTAGATTAAATTTGGAGATTTAATCATGTATATATTAAAGTAATAGTTGTCAGATTTCTCCTGCCAAGACTGGACTAGAAAATGACAAATGGGCAGTCAAGGACAAAGCAAAAGATTTCTGATAAATGAAATATCATAGAAAAGCCACCCATCAACTATTACTTAAGAAGAAATTGCAAGACTTATTTACAGTGAAATCAAGGTTCAGATTTTTGTGCCATTTCTGCTCCATGCTTCTATAGTAATGGTTGGTTACTATAGAATTCGTTATCCAAAAAGGAAGCTTTCTAAATGGTTCCGCCCCAGGCGCCTAATGGACCCTGAATGGTTCCAGATGGCGCTTGGGTCTATACCTATCGCCCTCACTCACAGCCCAGTTGATGTCCTGGTGGATGCCTGGGAACAGGCGGCCACTGAGGCACTCAACTGTGTCGTACCCGTTGGGCTCCATGGTTTTCTGCAGAGCTCCAGGAGATGAAGCGTCAGAGATGGGGTCTAGAGAGCGGTTGGAGGTCCAGCCGTTCCGAATCTGACCGATTGCAGCTAAGAACCTTTATAAGGTCTTATCTTGCTGCGATGAGGACGGTGAGGGCTAATTACTTCGCTGCCCTTATCGCGTCCGCAGATAATCGCCCGGCCGCCCTGTTTAGGGTGACCCACTCCCTTCTTAACCAGGAGGTGAGGGAGGATCCCTTACAGCAGACATGTCAAATGGATGGTCCGCGAAGTGGTTTCATGTGGCCCGCGAAGCCATCCTGAAAACAGTGAGGGAACGGCCCCCACTGCCTTGGCTCTGGCCCAGAGACCCTCCTTCTGCCAGAGACTCTCAGATCTGTCCCACTCCTGCACAGGCCCCCATAGGTACCCTTGATGCGAACGATGTACAGCTGGCCATGCCCACCCAGTAGGCCATACGCACTCTAGCCACGCCCACCCAGTAGGCCACGCCCACCCAGGCCATACCCACCCGGCCCCCTAAGGGCAACCGCAATGCTGATACGGCCCTCAATGAAATTGAGTTTGACACCCCTGCCTTACAGGGACGGGCCGAGGAGTTTAGTCATCATCTGACGGACAAAATCGCTCAGATCTGGGCCGGCTTGGACTCTGACTGGGCGGAGTCTGATGTGGAGGAATCGGACGGTCTTGAGCATGTTATCTGGACTGAGTTCGATCTTGTTTCCCCTGATGATGTGGACAGGATCATGGGGAGGCTGAGCTCCACCACCTGTTTGTTGGATCCATGCCCCTCCTGGCTGGTTTATGTGGCTCGGGAAGGGACACGAGGCTGGTTCCAGGCAGTAATAACTGCTTCTTTGAAGGAGGGTGTCTTCCCCGCCGCCTTGAAGGAGGCGGTGGTGAGACCCCTCCTCAAAAAGCCTGTCCTGGACCCAGCGATTTTGAACAACTATCATCCAGTCTCTGACCTTCGCTTTTGGGTGAAGGTTGTCGAGAGTGTGGTGGCGCATCAGCTTCCTCTGTTCCTGGCCCGGGTACAGCACGGAGACGGCATTGGTGAATGATCTCTGGCGGGCTCGGGACAGGGGTTGCTCCTCTGTCCTAGTCCTATTAGATCTCTCAGCGGCTTTCGATACCATCGACCATGGTATCCTTCTGCAGCGTCTCAGGGGGCTGGGAGTAGGAGGCACTGTTTTGCAGTGGTTCTCCTCCTATCTCCTGGGCCGCTCGCAGTCGGTGTTGACGGGAGGGCAGAGATCCACCCCGAGGCCTCTCGTTTGTGGAGTTCCTCAGGGGTCGGTTCTCTCTCCCCTCCTGTTCAACATCTATATGAAGCCGCTGGGTGAGATCATTCGTGGTGGGGTATCATCAGTACGCTGATGATACCCAACTATTTTTCTCCACCCCGAACCAACCCAGCGATGCCCTCACCGTGATGTCCTGTTGCCTGGAGGCGGTCCAGGTCTGGATGGGGAGAAACAGGCTTCGTCTCAATCCTGCCAAGACTGAGTGGCTGAGCATATCAGCATCTTGGGCTAACCAAATTATTCCACCTTTAATGATGGGGGGTGAGGTGTTACCCCCCGTTGATAAGGCTCGCAACTTGGGCGTCCTCCTGGATTCACGGCTCAATTTTGAAGATCATATAGGAGCCGTGACCAGGGGGGCTTTTGCCCAGGTTCGCCTGGTGCGCCAGTTGCGACCCTATCTGGACTGAGATGCCCTACGCACAGTTACTCATGCGCTCGTGACCTCCCGTCTAGACTACTGCAACGCTCTCTACATGGAGCTGCCCTTGAGGACCACTCGGAGGCTTCAGCTGGTGCAAAATACGGCTGCGCGAGTTGTGATGGGGGTTTCCCGATACTCCCATGTAACACCTCTACTCCGTGAGCTGCATTGACTTCCGGTTGCCCTCCGGGTGAGATTTAAGGTGCTGGTGATGACCTATAAAGCCCTAAATGGCTTGGGTCTGCTGCCGGCATCAAGCTCCCTTCGTCCAGTACGCTCCCACAGGGAGGGTCTTCTCAGGGTGCCGCCGATGAAAGCCTGTCGGCGGATAACACCCAGGGGAAGGGCCTTCTCTGTGGGTGCGCCTGCCCTGTGGAACCAACTGCCCGTGGAGCTTAGGACTGCCCCCGACCTTCGCACATTTTGCCGGGACCTGAAGACCTGGCTCTTTGAGCTCTCCGGCCCGGGCTGAGAATTTTTAACTGGGGTTTTTAATTTTAGGGATGATTTAATCTTTTTTAATTTAACTTTTGTACTGGTTGTTTTAAATACCCTGTAAACCGCCCTGAGTCCTTCGGGAAAGGGCGGTATATAAATCTAATAAAATAAATAAAAATAGATAAAATAATAGTTTCCTTTATTTATGACAGTTGTACAGCCACACAACTCAAACAATTTTGCATGGGCAGCATACAAAAATCACTAAACGAAAACAAACACATACCAGTAAAATAAAATACTGCAGAACAATTACATGGTGATTAAAACAAAAAGCTTGCTGTATCTCACCAAATGGGAAATCTGCTCCTCTTGTCCCAAGAGCTGGCATAAAAGCCAGATCTTAACCTTTCTAAAGCTTGCAGTGCTGGGGCCAGCAGTGTATCAGGAGGAGGAAGACAAATCCAAAGGCTAGGGGCCACTGCTGAGAAGATACGCGTCTGGAGTCCCACAAGATGGCATTGTTTCATCTTGGGCCCTTTCGGTTGGAGCACATGGGACAGGCATAAACCATTGGAAAACGCAGTCCCATAAACAATTTACTCCAATGCCATGCAGTGGTTTACAGGTAACAACTAGCACTTTGAATTGCAACCAGAAACCTATGTACAGCCAATGCATCTTGTGGAGATGTCACATGGGTATAATGAGGAATGTCTAGAACTATCTGCCCAGCTGCATTCTGGATCAATTGATGATTCAAAATAGTTTTAAAGAGCAGCCCCTTTATGATTGGGAGCAGTCCAGGAAAAGGTACAAATGGTGTACAAAAGTCCCTGCGCTCACGAGTCCAGGAAGACTACAAAATTGCATGCTGAATCCAAGCAGGGCAGTACAACCCCATTTGAAGTTGAAATATCTCCAGCCCAGGTCCTATGGGGGCCCAAACCCCCAGCCACTGTCTTGGTAGGTTGAGCTGAAGTCTGTCCTTCCATATCAACTAATGATAGGACCTTGATGCACATATTAAAAAGGAAGGGGAGGGGGGTGAAGCCCTGTGGCACTCTTCAAAGCAGGGATCTAGGACATGACTCTGCCCTCAAACTGATTGGGACCTTCAGACAGGAACATTGTGCTCTCTATACTCAAACTCTAAACTTGTCCAGGATATATGTACAGTATGAAAAGCTACAAAGAAATCACCAAGGGCCAGATGGATACACTACCCCCATCTTAAGTCTGCACAAGTCATCAAGGGTGACTAAGTTGTTTCAGTACTTTACCATGATCTGAAAACTGATTGCCACCTTCAGAGCTGTAGTTGGATCACATTCTCCATTTTTTCCCAGAAGCCTGGACACTGGATGGAAATTGTTCAAATCACAGGGATCCAGTAGTAGTTTCTTAAGGTGAACTTATCTCTTTCAGAGTTGGAGGGACTTTCCTCTCTCAAGGAAGCACTCACCATTGCAGGGATCTACCCACATGCCTCTCCCTGGAGGTCTTAATCAGTAAGCGCTGGGGTTGAAAATTCTGATTAATTTTAGTAACAGACTAACCTAGTATCTAGCTGTCTATGGTTCTCTGAAAACCGACTGTCAAAAATATTTTGCAAACCATGTTTATCCAGGGAGCTCACATACACACTGTACTGAACTCCTTTATTCTTCCCTCAGATCCAGAACATTCAGCAACAAATGTGTTAAAATGCCTTTTCCTAAAATAAAAAAAAACTAATTTTATTAAAACAAATAGAAGTTTTATTTGTTTACAATGCAGTGTAAAAACTATGTTGGATCATAAATCAGTAGATGTCTCCATGTTTAATTTCACTTTTTTAAGATACAGACAGAATACACATTTTAAAAATGGTAATCAATGATCACTTCCCACAAATCCAGGTACAATGCAGTTGTATCAGAAAGACAGATTGGAATTACAATTATATTATTGTTACATTAGATGTCATTTTTGCCATTTCTTCAGGGGAGTGGCTTTTTATAACTTCTTTGATAAACTGTTCGAGTGCAGTAAAGTAGCCTTGGCACTGCCAAGTGTCATTATGAGTTCCATCTGGAAATATTGCCAATCTTTTAGTCCGAGCAGGAGAAAGTTCATAAAGTTGCTTCATCATAACTGGAGGAATCAATTGGTCAGCAAGTCCAGAAATGAACAGTGAAGGCATCCTGCACTGAGAGATTTTTCTGTAAGACAGGAACTTGTTCTTATAGCACCATAAAGGAAGGTACCTCATAGGGAAGAAAGAAAACAGAGTGCTGGCCATATGTGGGATACTAAGGAATGTATTCTCCACCAAGATGGCAGAAATCCTATGAGAATTTTCAGAGGCCAGGTGAATAGCAACTGCTCCCCCCAAAGAACGGCCAAAAAGAAAAATTTTTGTCTTGTCAAGATCTGATCTAGTCATCACATAATCTAGAACAGCCTCGCAATCTAAATAGATGCCATCCTCACTTGCTTCTCCTTCACTCTTCCCATAGCCTCTATAGTCAACCAATAATAAATTTACTTTCAGGTTTACCAGCATCAATAAAGCATTTGGTAGTCGATGACCAATGTTGCCTGCATTCCCATGAAAATAAATAATAGTAGGAGAATATGAGGAATTATCACCCGTGAATCTGAGAAGAATTAGGTTGAGCAACACACCATCTTTGGTTTTGATAAAGATATTCTCATGTGGGATGCCAGTAGGCATGGGAACATAGAGTCGTGATGAAGAGGGTTGCTCAGGGAAATAAAGCAACACATCCTGGAATTTATATAATATACCTGTGATAGATACAAATATTAACAGAGGTAAAATCAGGCCACCATACAAATGAAAAGTCACTATCAAAGGTAAGAGAGAAATACGGCAGACACCCCAGGACCATGACACCAAAGCAAGCAGCCATTTTTCAATGGAAGTCCAAAGCATCCATGATTTTTCCATTATAGTAGCCAATGAATCTCTAGTCCACATGAATCCTGAAAGAAGAAAATACACTTAAGCTTAAAACAACATGAACAAAAAAAGTAAAGCAAAACAAATAGTAAGCGTAATATATCAGAAAAAATAGGTTGCTCTGGTAATCTGAGCTGTTTTTGAAAAATAAAACAAAGTGTCTCATCTAAGGCACTTGAAAAGTGTATTAATTAATTTAACAAATTAAAAAGAAAATTAATTTAAAAATTCATAAATAAAAGACAGAGAAAATAGAGATAAGGAAGGTTGAGAGCTTCAGCCCTTTTTCTCCTTAGGTTTGACTGATGTGTTCTAAATCAAAGCAAATTAAATTTGTTCTCTTTCCCCACTCACCCCAAAAGAGAAAACCAGTTTAACTAGATTTAATCAAAATTCCTTCATTCGAATCCATGTACAGAGATACCAGCTTGCAGTAGCAATTAAAACTTATTAGTTGGAAAGAACTATTAGTTAGTGTATAAGGGCAGTGCTGTGTTCAATATTGGTTTTGCCCTAGTATGAGACAAGACAGGACCTTCATTGCCTGCCATACAATCTCAACAAATGAATGCCTTTCTTTGGCTATGCCTTGAGATAGCTGATTTTTACCAACTTCCTATTCTTGCTTTCAGCACATTACACTGTTCTAAAGCTTGAAAGGATGGGTTATAAGAGACGATCTTACTACGAAAACATGCTGTCTATAATTTTTCAAAGGAATTGCAAGCTGGAATACAAAATATATTAAGTGGAGAAAACAGGGCAGTATAATGCTTTGGATTTGAAATGCTTCCCCAAAGACATGAGAGTAGCTGTGACTCCATGGGAGTAGCCTTGCCTCCTTTAATGAGACATAGACAAGTGCAATGTTTGTACTCCTACATGTTCCAAAGAACTTTCTAAAGCAATGCCAAGTACCACCTCTATTTCGCAAATTACTATTTAAGTGTGTAAGATGGTAAAAACAAACGCATGGAAGTGGTAGAATAGGCATCACAGACTTTTCCTAATGTATTACCTGAAGGTAAAAGAAAGGATCAACTTTGGCCTAGATGTGAGAAACAAGATACAGAAGGTGCTGTAGGAAAAAGGAATGCAAGTGAAGAATCAGGATAACATCATAGCTTATGTAAGTAGTATTCAATGCAGACAAATGACATCTTTTCATAATAGGTTGATTATGGTCTTCTACCAAAAGCCCACATTGGTTGGGTCAATATAATACTTTAAACAAAGTAAAATAAACTACATTATGGCTGAGTGCTGCATTAAGTGTAATTCAGAAACCATAATTTCTGGTTTAGTATGCTGTGCTAATCTAGAAATTGTGGCTCATTTAATAAATTATGGTCAAAACAATGAATTAATAAAATTTATACATCTAGCCATTCCATCTATCAAGAAAGCAGCTGTGGGAACTCAAAATCCTACTTGGCATGTTTAGGTAGCAACTGATGCCTTACTTTTATGCAATACCATTCTATTTTATAACTTAGGTTTAGATAATTCTGCCATTCAAGACTTAAGTATTTCTTCAGACTTCTGTATCTTGTGATCTCCTCTCTTCCTGACAATTCAATAGATACCAGAGCTGGGACATGGACATAAAACAGAACCCCATTTAGATCCTCCCATTTATACAGAAACTGAATAGAATATAAGATACGTACTCTAGTCTAGACTACTGAGCATGTAAATGTAGAAATGGATAAGTCATGGAAGATCAACCCTGCTTGCTTTATAGGGAAGATTTCCAGGCCAGCAAATATTTCCACTGATTTTTTTTTTTTAAACATATAGGGGAAAAAACGCCATTTTTCAAACTTAGTGATGTCAGAAGTTGTATTATCTTTCTTAAATATGTAATATAACTAAGACTTTTTTAACTTTTAAAACTTTCACAAAGCCATATGTTCATCTAATAGTGATAGTTCTTTGAGGAATGAAAACATCTTCACTGAAGCTTGCTAGAATGGTTATGTTACTATCTCGCCTACTATATTTCAGAGGTAAAATTTCTAACTTTTAATCATATCTAAATGCAGATTATGAGAAAATGACAAATTCTGATGATACAAGCTTTCATATTAAGTTAATCTTTTCATCCTTTTCCCTTAACATCCCATTTGGGTTGCGTCATTTCAAACTATCGGCCTGTGGGTATTTACTGACTTCAATTAACACATAAGCTATATTCTAGCAGCCTTCTATGTTGAACAGCAACACATTAACATTTTTAAATAATTAATAAGGTTCTTCAGTAGAAACTTAATAAGTGCTGAACTTTTAGTATTGATTCAAATAAATTTTAAATAACCACTATCATCCAGTAATATCTATATTAGCATAATAATGATTATGCATACTTTAAAGTTTTATGGGCAAATCTGTTTACTTCAATTTTGACAAAAGCTGCTGAAAAAAAAAAACTTCCAGGGCTACCAATGAAGTGTACAACTAGATAATGGTTTAATCCAAAATAGCATGAGCAGAACTATGGCCATGTAGCAGAGTTTCCTGTCTCATCCAGCCCAGTGCAGCTTCCTACTCCCCTAAAAAGGTTTATATCATAAACTACATGGAATTACTTAGGGTGATATAGAAATGTAATGAATGAATGAATGAACTGTTTGAAAGTCAGATGGCCATTCCAGCTGCAATATTCTTATGTCCCTCAAACCAGGTGTTTACAGTTGAGGTACCAACAAGAATAGTATTGGAATACACTGCAGCTGGATCAGAGAACCAGGAACTGCACTGATGTGCTTTCATTCTCATACTGAATCACACAAACTTTAGCCAATATCATACCAAAAATACTATAGATACATAAATATCTTCATAAATGACTTAAATGAGGAAATTGAAGACGAATTCATCAAATTTGCAGATGATACCAAACTGACAGGAGTAGCCAACACCCCAGAAGACAAACTCAGGATCCAAAAAGATCTTGACAAAGTTGAATAATAGGCCCTATCCAACAAATGTTTCAATGTGGTGAAAAGCAGTTTTATATTTAGGCAGGAAAAAATCAAAGGTACAAGTACAGATTGGGCTAGACCTGGCTTAAAAACAATTAACTGTGAGAGAGACCTTGGAGTCCTAGTGGACAATCACTTGACTATGAGCCAGCAGTGTGCAGCAGCAACCAAAAAAGCTAATACAATCCTGGGTTGTATAAATAGAGGCATAGGATCAAGGCCTTGCGAAGTATTATTACCGCTTTATAAAATCCTAGTAAGACTACACCTGGAATACCATATCACAAAAAAGATGTTGAGATTTTGGAAAAAAATCAGAGAAGAGCAACTAAGATGATCAAAGGCCTGGAGACTAAAACATATGAAGAATGGCTGCGGGACTTGGGTTTGGCTAGTCTAAAGAAAAGAAGAAATAGGGGAGACATGATAGCAGTATTCCAGTATTTGAGGAGCTGCCCAAGGAAGAGGGAGTCACTTTGTTCACCAGAGCACCAGAGGGAAGGACGAGAAACAATGGTTGAAAACTGACCAAAGAGAGAAGCAACCTTGGAATTAAGGAGGCACTTCCTGACAGTGAGGACAATCAACCAATGGAACAGCTTGCCTCCAGAAATCGTGGACACTCCATCACTAGAGATTTTTAAGAATAGTCTAAACAATCACCTGTCTGAGATGGTATAGGTGCTTCTGCTTGAGCAGGGGGCTGGACTAGAAGACCTCCAAGGTTCTATTTATATTCTATTCTCATACCAAAAAATGACTTGAGGAAAATATCACAAACATCTCACCATTCAGGAATCTAGAAACATTATATCAGCACCCATGAATTTGGAATATCTTTCTTCAGCCCCTACAGGGTTGGTACTTAAAAGCATAATGATGATTTTGTGCATAGGATAATTAAACCACCTCTCAAAAGTAATACCTTCTCATCTGGTATTTAGTTTTAAAAAAAACTTTTATCAGATTTCTAACAAATATGGTAATTGGGATTGCTAAGAAGCATAACTTATGTGCATGATAACCTTGCACATTAAAAGTAACAGTATTACACTTTTATTTCAAACTATTATAAACTACTACCATGGCTGCAGTCATAGACTTTTCATTGGGATTACTTTATCTATTTATCATCCATCTATGCCCTAATATTGGAACTGTACAACTGCAACAGTAATATTAATTTTACAATATTATTTTAGTTCTGGTTTCTCTTCACTCTTTTTAAATAATAATCATTACTGTTCATTCTTGTGATTATCCCAGCCCTGCAAAATATACGTTTAAAGTATTGCTTATCCTCTATTTGTTCCTTAGTAATAAGTGACAAAGAGTTGAAATATTACCAGTAGTTATAAAGAATCTAGATTTTTAAACAAAATATTCTGCAGATTTCATTAATTTTTTAGCTGTTAAGCCTGATGTGTGTTACTTGCAGCATCGTGAGAATCATTTAATTGTTCTCTGATAATTAAATTCAAAAGAAGATAGGCAGACTCAAAAACACAGATGGGAATAAGATACCCTTCCTACTTTCTCACATGTTCTCAATTTCTAGAATATTTAATTTTAAGATAATGTTCAGCTTTGGGCTAAATAATAATAAACAAGTCAGATCCACAAACCATATTGGAAACTGATTTATTTGAAGCTGACCAGCTTGTTTTACAAGACAAAAATTGGTTTCTAGATCATACTAAATTTAAATTCTATAAACAATGTTACAAAGTCAGTTCTACTATAGGGTTAGAGTTATAGTACATAAATCTAAGGTTTCAAATCAAATTTCTTGCAGATTGTCCACACAATGTTAAGCTATTGCTTGGAAATACAAATACAATCCGCTTTGCCATAAAATCCTTCAATATTTGTTCTTAAACTAATCAAATAAAACAACTGTCCTAACTGTTAGCATTATTTTTTAATACCATGGTGGTATTCTGAAGTTTACATTAGTGCAAATAATTGGAAGGAATATCTAGAGATATATTCTATATAATACAGAAGAACAATACACTATGTTTTACAATAATAGCACGGAGAAAACAGTTTAAATTGGCCCCATGCAATGTTTCATACAAAAACATGGGAGAACTATACCTTATATATCTGCTAGTGGTATTTGAACTGTGCAAATCGCTTCAACTCGCTCTAATAATGCATTTGTGATATAACTGAATATCACAAAGGCTTCAGTGTGCTCGTTTGCGTACTCTAAAGGAAGCCTATTGTATTTCTGAAATAAGCCAGTATTTTTCCAGACCTAAATATTTTCTGGTTATGAGCTAAAATATTTATTAGCAATCTAATGTAATGTAAACAAACCAGGTAAAGAATTTGGCACTGACTGGAGAAACTACATGGTAATATATGACAATAGAAGCACAAGACAGCTGATGCATTCATACCTAAAGATCAACTTCTTGAAGAAAATGTCTCTTACATAAGCCATCTCCTTTCAACTTTAGATCAGGTACTGTTTTATAACAAAGAACGCCCACAGGATTTAGTAATGGAGCTAGGACAGAAAATAAAGAAGTTCGAAGAGCAACTATTTCAATGACCGTACTACTATATTTGTTTTGAAATGTTCTTACTGTTCACAAATTCTACTAAATGCATTAAACATTTTAGTAAGCATTATTTTACTGTTTGGTAAGCCATAAGAAAACGTGACTGTCTGAGAACAACTACACCGTCATCCACTTTTAGTAGTTGAACCAGCACTTCGCCCACTTAACTGGCGAAACCACAGTGGCAATCCTTTTCAGTGGTTCTCTTCTGGCCAAACCTGATGTATTACAAAAGATCGGCAGTTTGGTCTTCCAACGTACGTTTGGCTTAAAAACAATTAGGGAAGCAATTCGGACAGAGGCTAGGCTAGGGTAAAAGAGGCTAATCTCAGAAAGACTATCGCGTCATTAACTGTTAACTAGGGCCAACCTTTCCCAATCTGGGGCAATCCAGAAAGTCAGAACTACAAATCCCAGCCTCCAGAGTCGTTTAAGGGGCGAGGGGGAAGCCCTATTTCGGAACGCCGCGGTGAACGGTCCTTTTCGAAAGATCTCAGAAATTCTCCTGCCTCGAGTATGAGGCAGCGAGGAAATGTTTTCGAGAGGAGAACTACATGTGAGCAGCCCTTTCCGCCCACCCCGGGGATTTTCTAGAGAAACTCCAGCGGCGCGAAGAGAGGGAGCCTCCGCGAGCCAGGAGGCGAAGGGCTCGATGGACCTGGCGGCGGCCGAGGCCAGGGGCACCTGGAGGACACCCAGACGGCTGCTTCCCCCACCTCGAAGGGAGAGGACGACGGCGCCAGTCCGCTTCCTAGCTAAGCGCGCAGGCCTCTCCTCGAACCAGCGGAGTCCCCGCACACCAACCTCATCGCTGCCCGGGACGGGAGGCTCTGCATCCTGCCCTTCCTCCTCTTGGACCGGGTTTGACTCACTCAGCCGTCACTTCCGGGAAAGCGAATCGACGTCACAAGTGCTTCCGGGCAACGAGTAAGGACAACAGAGCTTCTCGAACCGCTGCGCACCAGTTTGTGAACGCGGCGGAAAGTGGCCAGAGGGGACTTTCTCGGGCTCGAGGGCGGGCCGGCGTTCCTGTTTCTATGGCAACTTCCGAACCGTTCCTGTGAAGTTCCAGGAGCAGCGCTTTAATAGGCTGCGGTTCGCCGTGGAATGCGCAGGTGCCGTTCTCTCTCCCCCCCCAGCGGGAAACAAAAACTCCCATCTCCGTTACAGCAAAGAAATGGAGGCGCCCTGAATATTTTCGTTGGTTATTTTGGTTGACCTCGAGCGCTCTCCTCTCTCTCACCCTCTGCGGAAGAGGCGGGATGTAGGGTGGGGTAAAAATGTGTGGGTGAACATCCCAGCCCATTTTTCCTCCTGCAGCCGCCGCCGCCGCCTCCGTCACGGCTGATAAGAGACCCTGCTCCTTCGGAATAATTAGGCAATGAGATTGGAGAACTGAAAGCAAGAGACCTACTCCCGCTTTGCTGTCCTCCAGTAGTGCTGGCCCGCCCTGTGGAGTAAGCGCTGTGGCGTGTAATCTGCCGGTGAGGATAAATTTTGGCACATACATACTCGTGAATAAGCCAACACTAGAATGTTTAACCAAAGTAGTGTGAAAAATGTGCCACTTGCCGATAAGGCGATCCCACATTTGGCTTCTCTGCAGATGGTTTATTTTTGGGTTAAAAGTTAAAAGTTCAAGGATTGGCTTACAGTATCTGCAGGTGGACATATATAAACATATACACTGGTACTTTACTTTAAAATGTAACCTTCGGGCCTTTTTTTTCTCACAGAACGCCCAGAACGGAGTTCCGGCACCTTTTTTGGATGGAACCTTGTAGGGTAGGCAAGACGGGTTGTATGACATGTGTCAGTTCCGGCACCTTTTTCTTTTACAAAAAAAGCACTGGTAACCTTATACGCTTGTGAACACAGTCATCTATGAATAAGCTGAACCCAATTTTTTTTATGTATTTTGGCACTTAAATTTCAAGGCTTATGCATGAGTATGTATAGGTAGTCCATAACTTACAACTGGATTGCTTAGTGATTGAAGTTACAACAGACCCCTTCAGTTTCAGAGTTCTAAAGGCTGCCCCTCCCATGGTCACATGACAATCAGCCTACATTTATGGTGGTTTGCAATGCCCTGCAGTCACACAACCATGATTTATGTTTTTGCCAAAACTGGTTTTCTGGTTTCTGGCAAAGAAGGTTCCATAGTAAACAGTGGGTTTGCTTAATGGCTGCAGCATTCAATTAACTACCATGTTTGCTTAACACATGCTGCAAAAGCCATCATAAAATTGGGGCCAATCACATGGTGACACACTTGAAGACATCGTGACCTAGGGCCATAATTGCAAGCTCAATTGTGGGCATAAACCGAGAACTACCTGTATAGTAATAATGTGGTGGAGGACTGCTGGAAATGGGTCAAAAGCTGTACCCACCCAACCCTGCTAATTAGGCAGTACTGTGCTTCATCTTGCTTGCCCCAACCCTTTTGGCTTTTTGCAAAACTTGAAAAACCTGGCTGTGTACCCAGACCTGGGATTAGGAATGTGTTAAGGGGCCCCGTTGGCTTTACTATTAGTTGATTAATCATCACGGCTGCTGTTTATACTTATTTATGTTGATGTTTTTATTGTTTTAATATCTTTAAATTGATTTATAATTTTAGAATTCTAAGCTACTCGGAGTCACTTGGTTGAGTTGGACAGGTATAGAAATTGAACAAACAAAAAAATCTGGCATAGCTAAATGAGCAATATTATCCTGGGAGGGCTGACAGTTAAGAATGCCTCCTCTTTCTCCAAAAGTTCTTGATCCTACAGTATTAAAACTTAAAACTTGGTTGTTTGATCTTGCTGGCCTGGACTGAGGGGGTTTTAATTTAATTTTAATTTAATTTTAATTTTAATTTGTTTAATTGTGGGCTAGTCTTAATTTAATTCTATTTTAAAGTGTACTTATTTGTATTGTTTTAACTCGCCCTGTAAACTGCCCTGAGTCCTTTGGGAATAGGGCGGTATATAAAATCAATTAAATAAATAAATAAATTGGGTAGGAGAATTGGTGCTTAAAGAACAGCTGCCCAAACACGCTTTTCTTGCCATTCCTCTTGGCTGCCTGAGGTCTGTTGCCAGAATTGGCACAGAATGTTGGAGACATGGCTGATGAACTCATTCAGTGAGTCCAGATTTTCCTACTGCTATAAGGCAAATCGCCCTGAAGATCAGTAGGCAAGGATTGGGGCAAGAACATATGCACAGCAGCCTCTGGCTGTCACACCAATGTTATCTTGATACAAAATGAAACAGGTAGATGACAGGGCACAGCTTCTGCCAAAAGAAGTTGAAAATATAACTATTGTATTTACCATAGATTTAAAATATAGTTTTAAAAAATAGGGAAATATGTGTTCAGGGTGCCTTCTCTGTGGGTCAGAAATGTGTTAATGATTACTTAATCACTTCTCATCCTCCAAATATGATTGCTGAAGTTTCTCTGATCTCCAGTTAACAGGCTGTGGGAATGACAACAAGTTTGATGTAGAAACCAGGAAAGACTTAATTCTTGGTCTCCCTTGGGTATAAAAGATGACTAGGCGACTTTGAGGCAGTCACTATCAACTGAGTCCACCTCACAGAGTTGTTGTGGGAAAACAGATGTATTAGATAGGTTTGCTGCCGTGAGTTATAAATAAAAAGGCAGGACAAAATATAATAAGTACTTAGAAGACAAATCTGGTGTGGCAGATTGTGTTGGTTTATTCTCCCAGTCTGGTGAGTGCTGAGTTTCGGCAGCATTCTGTGTCTCACCAAAGAGGGCAGTGATGGTAGGAGAATGGGAAAGACTGGTCCAGTATTCTCCCTTGCAGGTGGCCTAGCACAGAGTGGACCTAGTTGCCAGAGTGACCTATGTGGCCACTCAAACATGCGGCCCACGTAGACCACATGGACCCCAGCCCTGCCAGGGCAAAACAAATCCCGATACAATACGGCCCCCAATGTGATGGGTTTGACACCCCTGCTCTAGATTAAGCACTTGGCTATCTTCATCTGCTCTCTTTCTGAGCAGCAGAATTCTGTTGGATCAGCATCTCAAGGGCAACAGGATAATTGGCTCTATATTTTTATTTCTTTATTAGATTTTTATCCTGCCTTTATTATTTAAGTAGTGAAGACTTAAGACTTAAAGTAGTGAACATACAATATGCCACTCCCTCCACTGATTTTCCCTACAATAACAAACCTGTGAGGTGGGTTGTGTTGAGAGAATGGTCCAAAGTCACCCAGCCAGCTTTCATGCCTAAGGTGGGACTAGAATTCAGTCTCCTGGTTTCTAGGTCAGGACCTTAACCACTACACCAAACTGTCTCTCTAATCCTCTGGGTCTAAGGATGCTGGATGCAGAAAGCAAAAAACAAAAACAAAAACAAGTATACAAGTAGAGCATGCTGCCTGTAGTAGTCCCTTCATCACCTGCTGCCATTCTATCTCATTAAACATTAACATTTGTTGACTTATAAAGGACTTTGGGAGCATCACTGGTGAGGGCGCATGTAGCTTTATGCCTCAGTTAATACACTTTATAATCAGTGTTTGCTCAGTTTTCCTCACTGTGTTGCCATGTAGTGCTACTATATCCTCATGTAGCAAAAATACCTTCAAAGGTAAAGTAATTTAAGACTATAAAGTTAGAATAACTGGATATGGAAAGAAACAATATAGTAAAAATAAAATGGGAAGCTTCTTTGCTTACAGAGTATATAACACTGCAGCCTAAAACTCTTTTATTTAGTTTCTGAGGTGGCACTTGGCTTTGCCCTTGTACATCATCTGATGATATTCTGATAACCAGTAGAACATGTTTCTAATCACATATAGATCACTTTGGCATAGCTGGAGCCAGAGAGTAAGACTAAATGTATTACTTTGCGTTTAACGTTCATTCCTTTGGTTGTTTCTTTTTGTAGAGAAAAAAACATCTAAGATGGCTTCAGTCCCCACTTCACATTCATCTTCCAAGCTAACTGTAGCATCACAAGTCCCATTTGCAGATCTCTGTTCAACATTAGAACGAATACAGAAGTGCAAATCCCGATCAGATAAAATAAGATATTTCAAGGATTTTCTAGATTCTTGGAGGAAATTTCATGATGCTCTTCATAAAAATGAGAAGGATGTGACAGATTCTTTTTATCCTGCAATGAGGCTTATTCTTCCACAGTTGGAAAGAGAGAGGATGGCTTACGGAATTAAAGAAACAATGCTTGCTAAGCTATATATTGAATTGCTAAATTTACCCAAAGATGGAAAAGACGCTTTAAAACTTTTAAATTTTCGAACACCCACTGGCTCACAAGGAAATGTTGGAGACTTTGCTATGATTGCCTACTTTGTTTTGAAATCAAGATGCATCAACCAAGGTCAACTGACCATACAACAAGTGAATGATCTTCTAGATTCAGTTTCTAATAATAATGCTGCCAAAAGGAAGGGTCTAGTCAAGAATAGCCTTCTTCAGTTAATAACTCAGAGCTCAGCACTAGAACAGAAGTGGTTGATCAGGATGATCATAAAGGATTTGAAACTTGGTGTCAGCCAGCAAACTTTATTTTCTATTTTCCATTCTGATGCTGCAGAATTGCACAGTGTCACAACAGATTTGGAAAAGGTTTGTAGGCAGCTGCATAATCCTTCAGTATCACTTAGCGATGCTTCTATTACATTATTTTCTGCCTTTAAGCCAATGCTTGCTTCTATTGCCAGTGTGCACCAAATTGAGAAACAAATGAAAAATCAGACTTTTTATATAGAAACCAAATTAGACGGTGAACGAATGCAGATGCACAAAGATGGAGATGTTTACAAATACTTTTCCAGAAACGGGTATGATTACACTCAGCAGTTTGGTGCTTCTCCCCTTGAAGGTTCATTGACTCCTTTCATTCATCAGGTCTTTAAAAATATTCAAAACTGCATTCTGGATGGTGAAATGATGGCCTATAATCCCACCACCCAGACTTTTATGCAGAAAGGAAGCAAGTTTGACATCAAAAGGATGGTGGATGATTCTGAATTACAAACATGCTTCTGTGTATTTGATGTTCTTATGGTCAATGACCAAAAGTTGGGTCATGAGATGCTGAGCAAAAGGTACAATATATTAAATACAGTTTTTACACCAATACCTGGTCGAGTACAGATTGTTTCTAGAATTCAGGCAAACACACAGAAAGAAGTAGTAGATGCCCTGAATGAAGCCATTGATAACAGAGAAGAAGGAATTGTAATAAAGGACCCCATATCAATTTACAAGCCAGATAAGCGTGGGGAAGGATGGCTGAAGATCAAGCCAGAATATGTCAGTGGGTTGATGGACGAACTGGACCTTTTAATTATTGGAGGCTACTGGGGCAAAGGTCTTCGTGGTGGCATGATATCTCATTTTTTATGTGCAGTTGCTGAGGCTCCTTTGCCTGGTGAAAGACCATCTAAATTCCATTCTATTTGTCGTGTTGGTTCCGGTTGCACCATGAGAGAATTGTATGATCTTGGCTTGAAATTAGCCAGATATTGGAAAAAATACGATAGGAAGGTTCCCCCTTGTAATATCTTATGTGCTGCTGAGAAGCCTCAAGTCTTTATTGATCCTTGTAATTCAGTGATTGTCCAGATTAAAGCTGCTGAGATTGTGAGTAGTGATATGTATAAAACAGAATGCACATTACGCTTTCCTCGCATTGAAAGAATAAGGGAAGATAAAGAATGGTATGAATGTATGACTGTTGACCTTCTAGAACAACTCAGAAGTAAAGCTGCTGGGAAGCTTGCAACAAAACACCTTGATATAGTTGAGGATGAACCACAAGAAAAGAAGCGCAAAACTGTTGCAAAAATTAAAAAAGCAATCAGTTTAATGGATCATTTTAAAGCACCCGACCTTTCTAAAATAAGCAAAGTTTCTAATGTTTTTGAAGATGTTGAGTTTTGTATTATGACTGGGACACAACATTATTCAAAGTATGCTCTGGAAAGCAAAGTAGCAGAATATGGTGGCAGCATAGTTCAAAATCCTGGGCCTGACACTTATTGTGTTGTGGCAGGGACCGAGAATGTTAGAGTGAAAAATATTATTTCTTCCAATAATTATGATGTTGTGAGAGCAGAATGGCTTTTACAGTGTTTCCAAGCTGGAAAGTTTGTGCCATGGCAGCCTGCTTTTATGATTCACATGTCTCCTGAAACAAAGCAACATTTTGCTTGTGAATATGATACTTATGGTGATAGTTTCACAGCTGATACTGATCCACTAGAGTTGAAGGCAGTGTTCTCAAGAATTAATACCTCTGAAGAGATTTTTCAGGATGTGATTGCTGACATAGAAGCCCGTTATTCTTGGGAAAGTTCCTTAAGTATGTTCAGGCAACAAACCATTTACTTGAGCCTTTCTGACGAAATGAGCAATTTAAGAGAGAGGCGAAATCAAACCAGATGTTTAACCGTAGAGTTGATACTTCGCTTTCATGGAGCAAAAGTGGTATCACAGCTTGAGGAAGGTGTATCCCATGTAATCAGTGGAGATCATTCTGATTTGAAGAAAATAAAAACTATTAGAAGGACATTTAAGAAAAAGTTTAAAATTGTGTCGGAGCAATGGATAAAAGATTCTGTAAAAGCTGGAGAATTACAAAATGAAAACTTGTACATAATGTAAGAGTTTTAATTAGTAAGAAAAGTCTTTAGGATTGTGCAAAGCATTTGAAGAAGGTGATTTGCAGTAACAGGAGCGGGAGTGAAGGACATCTCTTCCAAAATAGCTGTGCTTTCTGCAAGATGATGTGGCTGCTTCCAAAGTTGTTTTCAGAGCGCACTCTAACCTGGCAGAATGTGATTTTTGAATGTGTTGCGCAATTCTATTTTTTTAATATTCTATCTCTCTTGAAGATATGTGAATGAAAGAAAAGGATGCTTAGGAAAATAGGGTGATGATTGTTTCTCAGTGTTGTGTTTTTATCTGTTTACCTAGCTTTTAATATATTTATAGGAAAACCTGTATTACTCAATTATATTAAAATTGTACAGATCTTAAAACAACTTTTATCATTTGCAGTCAACAGGGCTATATATTTAAATGTCCAGTACTGAATGTGGTTTGAGATGCATTTTAATTGTTTTTAAAGTCCCATGTTTCATTCATGGTTAATATATTGTTAATAATGATGAATTTTTAAATGAATGAATATGTATCTTCAGAATTCAAAACATCTATAATCTTAAATGTATCATAGGAGTGTTTTTCCCAGCAAAGAGGCCTTTAGTTTTACAACCACAATTTTAGCAAAAGAGAATCCAGGGATCTATTTTCTGAAACGTGAAAAGACTGTTTTTCAATAGTATAGCAAGAACAATTTGTTTCTGCACGTTTTCTGTTTTTATCATTTTGTAATAAATATTTGATATAATTAAATATATATTTTAAAACCTGATTCTGTTTTGAAATAAGTAATTAGTTGAGAATATTTAATTTTATGTATATATTCAAGGTTCTGTTAATGGCTGTGCAGTACAATTTGTAGTAGCTGATAATGTTTTGTTTTTATTAATCAGAGCAACCTGGTTAGGACCGAGCATACTGCTTCCGCTTCCGCCTTTCAGCCCCAGTATAGGAACCTTCACAAGCAGTCGCTTCTGCGACCACAGAATTCTCCCTTTAATTCTTTGTCGGTAAATTTTTTTTTAATCCCATTTATATCCCGCCCTTCTCCGAAGACTCAGGGCAGCTTACAATCTAAGCACAAATCAAATGTGCTTAGCAATAGCCTTCATTCTATGTATATGCCTGCTTATTAGGGCTTTCCCCCCCCCCCCAAAGCGGCATTATTACAAAGTCAGCTTATTGCCCCCAACAATCTGGGTCCTCATTTTACCTACCTTGGAAGGATGGAAGGCTGAGTCAACCTTGAGCCTGGTGAGACGCGAACCTGCACTAATTGCAAACAGCTGGTGTTACTTAAGGAGGCATTAGCCCACTGCTCCACCAAGGCTCACTATTTAACACAGCTGATAATGTGGTTTATTAGAAGATATTACTAGGATTAAACATGCTTTGAATAAACACATCTATCAGCTGACAAAAATTTAAAAAATAATTAAAATTAATTTTAATTACTAATTTAGTAATTAAAAAGGCTTTTTAGTCCTTTTCCAAAGAAGACAAGCCTGCAGTGGTGCAATAGATCTGGCGTCCCTGGAGGCCTACATCTTCCATGCAAAAAAGCTTTTCCAAAGAGCACGGATGCGTGTATAAGGACATGAGACCTAAAGAAAGCAGTTTCATCGGCATCTGAGAAGACAGCCACTTTTCTGCCACCTGGCCCTGAGCTGTGGGGACCCCAAGGGGTGGGAAGGGGAGTATGAGATATCTCAGTGGATGCGGGGAAGCCTTGGGTGGCTAGAAGCAGATAGTCTTGTTCCTGCACCAATACCTCATGAGCTTCCTCACCCCTGGGGTACCTAATGCACACTTAACCTGTGTATTCGATTAATCTTCATTTAACAGGATTCAATGTTATGACTGTAATGGGCAGACTCCATTACAGTCATAACTTGAGGACTACCTATAGTTGTGTTTCTCAAGAGATAATGAATGTGGGCAATGTATGTATAAGTGGAAGGGTTGAACGTGGTAGATTTGATGATTGTGGAAAACGAATTAATAGGAATTACTGAAGCGAGTAAAGGAACCAACTTCAATG
The DNA here is from genome assembly GCA_024449315.1 of Daboia siamensis. Classification (NCBI taxonomy): domain Eukaryota; kingdom Metazoa; phylum Chordata; class Lepidosauria; order Squamata; family Viperidae; genus Daboia; species Daboia siamensis. The sequence continues at coordinate 3,267,969 of JAKJMR010018404.1, read as the reverse complement.
CTAAGGATAAAGAAACCTGACACTGCTGAAGAAAATTGAGGTTTTCACTTATTAGTGAGGATCAAAATAGAATATACTCAAATAGACAGATGTGTACTCTGAATATTAGATTTCGTTATGAGCTGAGGTAAAGAAAATTGGTCATTTGAAACTTGGAAGTATAAATATTAAAAGTTAAATTTGAATATTGATTTGCTGTAAAGGTTTGTAAAAGTAATTAAGATACATATAAGCTAAAAATCTATTGAGAAATGTAATAAATTGTTTTTACTTTGTTGCTATAATAAAAATTACTAGCTTAAATATGAGATAGTAGACTTCAAGAGAAAAAGGAAGCATTTAATATTGAAATAAATTTTTGATACTAAATTTAAGATATTTGGAAATTAATAGAAAATAATGTTATACTATTATTAATTAGTTGTAAGATGGTGAGAAATAGAATATATTCAAATAGATAAGACGTGTATCCTGAACATTAGATTTTGTGATGAATTGAGATAAAGGGAACTGTGGTTATTTAAAACTTGGAAATTATAAATATTAAATGTTAAATTTAAATATTAGGAAACTAAAAATTGGGAAAAACTTAATTAGGACATTGATAGTCTATAAAAATTGAATGTTAAAATAACCAAGATATGTATAAACTAAAAATTATCGATAAATGTAAGAAAGTTATTTTTATTTAATTGATACAGGTGAAACTCAAAAAATTAGAATATCATGCAAAAGTTCATTTATTTCAGCAATGCAACTTAAAAGGGGAAACTAATATATGAGATAGACTCATTACATGCAAAGCAAGATAGTTCAAGCTGTGATTTGTCATAATTGTGATGATTATGGCGTACAGCTCATGAAAACCCCAAATCCACAATCACAGAAAATTAGAATATTACATGCAATCAATAAAACAAGGACTGTACATAGAACAATATCGGACCTCTGAAAAGTATATGCATGCATATGTACTCAGTACTTGGTTTGGGCCCCTTTTGCAACAATTACTGCCTCAATGCGGTGTGGCATGGAAGCTATCAGCCTGTGGCACTGCTGAGGTGTTATGGAAGACCAGGATACTTCAATAACAGCCTTCAGCTTTTCTGCATTGTTCGGTCTCATGTCTCATCTTTCTCTTGGCAATGCCCCATAGATGCTCTATGAGGTCAGGCAAGTTTGCTGGCTAATCAAGCACAGTAACCCCACGGTCATTGAACCAGGTTTTGGTGCTTTTGGCAGTATGGGCAGGTGCCAAGTCCTGCTGGAAAATGAAATCAGCATCCCCATAAAGCTCATCTGCGGAAGGAAGCATGAAGTGCTCCAAAATCTCCTGGTAGACGGCTGAGTTGACCCTGGACTTAATGAAGCACAGTGGACCAACACCAGCAGATGACATCGCTCCCCAAATCAATACAGACTGTGGAAACTTCATGCTGGACTTCAAGCATCTTGCAGTGTGTGCCTCTCCATTCTTCCTCGGGGTCTCTGGGTCCTTGGTTTCCAAATGAGATGCAAAACTTGCTCTCATCAGAAAAGAGGACTTTGGACCACTGAGCAACAGACCAGGTCTGTTTTTCATTAGCCCAGGTAAGACGCTTCTGACATTTGTTGTTCAGGAGCGGCTTGACGAGGAATACGAGATTTGAAGCCCATGTCCAGGATCTGTCTGTGTGTAGTGGCTCTTGATGCACTGACTCCAGCCTCAGTCCACTCCTTGTGAAAATCCCCATCACTTTTGAACGGCCTTTTCCTGACAATCCTCTCCAGGCTGTGGTCATCCCTGCTGCTTTTGCACCTTTTTCTTCCACACTTTTCCCTTCCACATAATTTTCTATTAATGTGCTTTGATACAGCACTTTGGGAACATCCAACTTCTTTTGCAATTACCTTTTGAGGCTTTCCCTCCTTATGGAGGGTGTCAATGATGGTTTTCTGCACAACTGTCAGGTCAGCAGTCTTCCCCATGATTGTGATGCCTACTGAACCAGACTGAGAGACCATTTAAAGGCTCAGGAATTGTTTCCAGGTGTTATGGCTTAATTAGCTGATTAGAGGGGGACACTTTGAGCCTAGAATATTGCACCTTTTCACAATATTCTAATTTACTGATATTGTGGATTTGGGGTTTTCATGAGCTGTACACCATAATCATCACAATTATGACAAATCACGGCTTGAACTATCTTGCTTTGCATGTAATGAGTCTATCTCATATATTAGTTTTCCCTTTTAAGTGGCATTACTGAAATAAATGAACTTTGCACGATATTGTAATTTTTCGAGTTTCACCTGTATAATAAGAATTGTATTAGTTTAAACATGAGACAGTAAACAGGAGAGGAAATTTTTATATATATATTAAGAAAATTTTATTAAATATACAATTAAAAACAAAAGTGGACATGTTACAGCTTCCCTGATTTCAACATTACTATTAGTAATACCTTATATAAAGAAAAGAAAAACGAAAAGAAAAAAGAAAAAGAAGAAAGTTACATTGTAGCAAAATGTGCATATAACATCAGTAAGTTTTCTAGTGAACATTCTTTCATTCGTCTACAATGTAGTCAAATATCTTTCAATTCTATCCTGTAAAAGGTTTCTAAACTATCAACGAATCAGTCGGTATTCATCCCAGCGTTCCTCCTTAACTCTAGCCATTTGTACACATTGTTCCAAATTTCATAATAATCCGTTTCGGTTTTGTTTTTGATCTCTAATGTTAACTTATCCATTTCAGCGCAGGATAGGATTTTGCTTATTAATTCTTCTTCAGTAGGGGTTTCTTTCCTTTTCCATTTTTGAGCGTAAGCTAATCTTGCTGCAGTCAAAATTTGCAGTACTAAGTATAAAAGATCCTTTGCTGAATTTGTCGTTAATAATCCCTAGTAGGAAGGTATCGGGTTTTAGTTCAAATTTTTGTAATGTTATCTCTTCAAACCAATTTTTTATCAGGTGCCAAAAATTTTGAGCTTTTAGACATTTCCACCACAAGTGATAATAGGTCCCAGGTAACTTTCTACATTTCCAGCATGTCAGTGATGTTTTTTTATCCATTTTTGCTAGCCTTGTGGGGGGAAGGTGCCACCTATAAAACATCTTGTATAAATTTTCTTTATAGGTGGTGTCTAGCGTTAGCCTCCTGTTCCTGTCCCATAGTGATTGCCAATTGTCCAGATCAATGGTATAGCCAAAATTTTTGCTCCAGATTAGCATTGTATCTTTAACCTGTTCTTCTAACATATCTTGTTCTAATAAATATTGATATATCTTTTTTATCATTTTGTCTTCTGTTCCTAATAGGATTTTATCTAATTCTGTGTGCTCTACTTTTTATCCTGGTTCCTTTTTATCTTTTCTATATCATGTGTGTATTTGCAAGCAGGCCCACCATTCCAGCTCTATACCATTTTCTAATAGTGTTTTCCTTGTTTTCAACTCTCCGTTCTTTTCTAGAATATCTTTGTATGTAATTACTGTTCCTAAATTCATGGATTTTGGGTGCATAAATATCTCCAATATTGATATCTAGTTGGGAATTTTTATATAGTTGAATTTTTTAATTTTAGTCCACACCTCTATTAGTGCCCGTCTAATGTAGTGTTTCTGGAAGTACTGATGTGCCTTGTGTTTCCCGTCCCACAGTATCGCATGCCACCCTATCTGCATGTCATGGCCTTCTAATGCTAACAATCTTCTGTTCTTTAGATTTATCCAGTCCTTTATCCACACAGATGCTGCCGCCTGATAATATTTTTCCCAATTTGGGAGGCCAAGCCCTCCTCTTTCCTTTGCATCTTGTAATAGTTTAAATATGATTCTTTGTTTTTTCCTTGCCAGATAAATTTGGATGTAATTTTATTTAGGTTTTCAAAGAAATCTTTGCCTAATTTAATCAGTACACTTTGAAATAAAAAGAGTAGTTTAGGGAGTATATTCATCTTGATTGTCACTATTCTCCCCATGAAGGAGAGCTGCAAGTTTTTCCATCGATCTAGGTATACTGTGATTTGATCTATTAATTTATCGTAATTTTCTCTTTTGAGTGTGATGCATCTTGCTGACAGTTGGATCCCCAGGTACCTTACCCTTTTAGATATTTGAATGTTAATTTTTTCCGCTAGCTCAATTTCTTCTAATTTGGACATGTTTTTAATTAGCATTTTGGTTTTTTCTTTCTTGATCTTCAACCCCGCTACAACTCCATAATTTTCCAGAACCTGTATTAGTCTTTTCCAGAGTCTAAGGGCTCTTCTAAAATAAAAACTAAATCGTCTGCGTAGGCCTGTAGTTTGAATGTCTCTTTCTTAGTTTTTAATCCTTTAATCAGCTTATCTTTTCAAATTATTCTTGTTAATACCTCTAGAGAGAATACAAATAATAGTGCCGAAAGTGGGCAGCCTTGTCTCGTACCTTTTTGTATTGGAAAGCTTTTTGTTAATTCTCCATTTATAATTACTTTTGCTTCTTGTTTAGAGTAGATTGCTTTAAACATGTTTATGAACCTTTCCCCAAATTCTATATATTTAAGTTGGGTCAACATAAAATTCCATTTGACATTGTCAAATACTTTCTGAGCGTCAACAAAAATCAATGCCATTTGTTTTTCATTGTGTGATTCATAATATTCTAGGGCACAGGTCTGCAACCCGTGGATCCAGAACCGCATGCGGATCTTTCAGCCATCTCCTGCGGCTCCTGGTCCTCTGCCATGTGCAGTCCAAAAAAAAAAAGTTGGACTAAAAAAGTTTAACCAATCAATTCAAATATGCAGGGTAGGTGCATATATCGCCTTGGCTCTACTCTTCAGTCAAACCCTGTTCTGCGCATGTGCGCATGTACGTGCATGCGCACATATTTTTTGCAGCTCCCAGTTTTTCCTTTTGTGAGGGAACCGGTTCCAAGTGGCTCTTTCACTGTTTGAGGTTGCTGACCCCTGTTCTAGGGTGTCTAATATAATCCTAACATTGTGTCTTATTTGGCTTTTGGGTAAGAAACTGTTTTGGTCAGTATGGATAAATTCAACCAAGTATCTTTTTAATCTTTCTGCCATTATAGTCATAAAGATCTTGTAATCTGTGTTCAATAAAGAAATAGGTCTATAGTTTTTAATGCAGGTCAAATCGGAGTTTTCTTTAGGAATTAGCGAGATGGTTGCTTCTTTTGATGAATTTGGGATTTTTGCTACTTTTAATACTTCATTAAATGTGTCCAATAAAGTTGGGCCCAAAAGTTCTTCAAGGTTCTTGTATATTTCAGACGGTAGTCCATCAGGACCAGGGGTTTTGTTACTTTTTTGTTCTTTAATTGCTTCTATAATTTCCTGGGGTGTTATGTCCTTGTTTAATGTATTTTGAAATTCTTCGGGTACCTTTGGCAAGTCCGCACTCATGAGGCATTGTAATATTTTTCCCTCACTGATCTTTTCATCATCTTTATAGAGGCTTTTATAGAATTCATACATTGCCTGTTTTTTTTCTTCATTTTGGTATACCATCTCCCCTACTTTGTTGCACAGTTTACTAATCCATCTTTTATCTTTTTGTTTTTTCAATCTGTAAGCCAACCATCTCCCAGGTTTATTTGCATGTGCAAAAAATTTTTGTCTGATGCTTTTTATTCTTTGTGCCATTTCTTCCTTTTCTATAATACTCAGTTTATGCTTATTTAAATCTAGTTGTCGTTTTAGGTCCCTACATTGTGGTGGGGTTTTTGGTTTTTTTTTGTAGTTCTGTTTCCAGTTTGTTGTGCTCTTCCTCTAAAGTTTTTTGATATTGACTTTTCTTTTTATTTTCATTGGCCATATATGAAATTGTGATTCCTCTCATGACTACCTTGGCCATATCCCATAGGTATTGGATGTTAGTCTCCTCTTCCTTATTCATCTGGAAGAATATCCGCATTTGTTCTTCCATCTTGTACTTAAATTCTTTTTGGTTTAAGATTGCCTTTTTTAGGGTCCACCTCCTTGATGTTGTTTTCTGTCCTTTCCATTTAATTATAATGGGATTGTGGTCTGCCCATGTATTAATATCTATTGCTACGTTGTCTACATCTGAATTTAATTCTTTCGTTATCCAGACCATGTCAATTCTAGACCAGGATTGGTGATGCCCTGAATAATATGTGAATTGCTTTGCATTCAAATTTCTCTCCCTCCAACTATCCTGGATATTAAGTTCCTCCACCATTTTGAAAAAAGTACCGGGTAGTATTCTCCTGGTTCCTTTCCTTACTTCCTCACATTTATAATCTAATTCTCTGTCTACAATTGCGTTGAAATCGCCAATTAAGCAAATGTTCTCACATTCAACTTTATGTGGTTTCTTATAAAATTGTCTTTGTTTCTCATTAGGTGCATAAATTCCTACCAGGGTGATTTTTTTTTTATTCAGGGAAATTTCAATTATCAATATTCTACCTTCCTCAACTTGATAGATTTGTTTTGCTGGGATTCTTTCCTTGACATATATCACAATTAGGAAATATTTAATTTGGTAGTCTGAAACTTGTACTAAAGATATTTGTATGTTATTGAATTATTGATTAACTCAGCCACCACATTGCTTTTTAAACATTTAAATGTAAAAGTAGAAAATTGATAAAACCTTTATATAAAAAAAAAGAAACCTGACACTGTTAAAAAAAAACAAAGAAAGAGAAAAGCCTGTATTATACTACCTAGAAGGGGTGGGGTAGGGCAACAAAAAAAACCCCAAACTCCTGAAAATGGGGAAAATTAAAGCCTATCTAAACAAAATTAAAAACTTATTACTCCCAAATTATATCTATAGTTCTATATAATTTTAATAGTGTGATATATTTATGCATTGGAAGTTATTACAGGTGGTTGTACTAAAGCTGCCAAGACACTGGATTGCTGTATGGTGCTTAATAAATAAATAACAGGTGGGGCAGTTTAACTAAGGAGAAAAAGAGAATCAGTTTGTCAGATCTGCCATCTTCCAGCTTAGAGTTTTGCTGGCATCCTGCCATAAATTGTTAGGAGCTGGGGGAAAGAGGAAATAAGCAATTGGCATGTAAATGGTAGAGATGAGCTAAAAGAAAGGTTTGATAGAAGCCAGAGGTGTGAGTCTTCAAGGCCATGAAGCCAGGGAAAGGAATGTGAACTGCAACAAGTGCCCCAAACATCCAAACAGGTCCCAAAACACCTATGCAGCACATCATTGGACAAAGACAAACGGCCAAGGGGGGAGGGCCAGGGAGAAAGGGAATACTGTAACTCTTTGTGTGAAAACTAGTTCTAGCCTGCTTTCACTCCAACCACTAATCCTTAACAAAGAACCTATCGCTTCTTCCAAATGGACTTGAGGGTCTTTCTTGCCTAGGGATCTGGCTGAGGCATGCCTGACACAGTTGAACTCCCAGAATAGTTTTGGTTGGCACCTGGCTGAGAAAAGGGCTAAAGGTGCCAAATTGCCAAGATAAATAGGGGAAGCGGTGCCTTTGTGAAGGCTTACTATTACTTGATATTGTAAATGTAAAGGTTCCCCGCACATACGTGCTAGTCGTTTCCAATTCTAGGGCCAGTGCTCATCTCCGTTTCAAAGCTGAAGAGCCAGCGCTTGTCCGAGGACGTCTCCGTGGTCTTGTGGCCGGCATGACTAGATGCCAAAGGTGCATGGAACACTGTTACCTTCCCACTGTAGTGGTCCCTATTTTTCTACTTGCATTTTTACATGCTTTCGAACTGCTAGGTTGGCAGAAGCTGGGACGAGTAACAGGTGCTCACTCTGTTACGTGGTACTCGAGATTCGACCTGCCAAACTGCCGACCTTCTGATCGACAAGCTCAGCATCCTAACCCACTGAGCCACCGCGTCCCTATATTGATATTGTATAGAGAGGCATTTGGGTTAATCGTGCCTCTTGTTTTGCTACTGTTGTCAATAAATTTGAGTTTGATATCTGTAGAAAAAAATTGTGCATACTAAAACATCAGTTTGGTATCTTTGGAAGTATTTGTAATAGAGAATTGGTATGCAAGATGAAGCTTATGTTACCCCAAAGGTCAGTCTCTTTAATCTTTCAAACCATAATAAAATTATTGTATTTAAAAGGCAGCTTTTTCCTCACAACTATTGAAACTTTGCCCTTTGAAGTTAGAAATAATAAAGCAACATGTACAAGGAGAGGAACCTTTATATTCATATGCATTTTAGGTAATGTCTTTCCCTTCTGGGATTCCCAGATCTGTATAAAATAATGCAAAGTGAAAAACCAATATCACTATGGTACGTGCAGTTTACATTTATAAAATCTACTAGTAGACAGCCCCGCAGGAAAGGCGTTAAATTCTCGTGGGGGTATTTGTGGAATGTAGAATCATAGATGGGCATGGGATGTCCTCTGACCATATGGCTGTGGTCACACTACGTACAGTAATCGTTCAAATTCATTTTCATTATTGGTACAATTGAGAATAAAGACTTGATTTTCTGAAGTGCAGAGAGTTGCTCTGATAAAATTAAATGTAGTTAAAGAAACCATCCCCTTCATGGATTACGGCCTTGTCGTGGCGAAGGGGCTTGCGTAATTCAATGAAGCTATGAGCTATGCCATGCAGGGCCACCCAAGACTGACAGGTCATAGCCGAGAGTTCTGATAAAATGTGATCCACTGGAGAAGGAAATGGCAACCCACTCCAGTAACTTTGCCATGAAAACCCTATGGACAGTACCAAAAGGCAAAACGATATGACGCTGGAAGATGAGCCCCTCAGGTCAGAAGGCATCCAATATGTTACTGGGGAAGAGCAGAGGGCTAATACTAGTAGCGCCAGAAAGAATGAAGCGACTGGGCCAAAGCTGAAAGGACGCTCAGCTGTGGATGTGTCTGGTGGTGAAAGGAAAATCCGATGCTGTAAAGATTTTTTTCTCCATAGGAACCTGGAATGTAAGATCCATGAATCAAGGCAAGCTGGACGTGGTCAAACAAGAGATGACAAGACTGAACATCGACATCTTAGGTATCAGCGAACTAAAATGGACAGGAATGGGTGAATTTAATTCAGATGACCATCAGGTATACTACTGCGGGCAAGAATCCCTCAGAAGAAATGGAGTAGCCTTCATAGTCAATAAAAGAGTAGGAAAAGCAATACTGGGATACAATCCCCAAAATGACAGAATGATCTCAGTTCGAATCCAAGGCAAACCATTCAATATCACAGTAGTCCAAGTCTATGCCCCAACCACCAGTGCTGAAGAGGATGAAATTGACTGGTTCTATGAAGCCCTGCAGCACCTTATAGAACTAACATCAAAAAATGATGTTCTTATCATCATGGGGGATTGGAATGCTAAAGTAGGAAGCCAAAAGATAAGCGGAATAACAGGCAAGTTTGGCCTTGGAGTACAAAATGAAGCAGGGCACAGGCTGATAGAATTTTGTCACGAGAATACGATGGTCATAGCAAACACTCTTTTCCAACAACCCAAGGGATGGCTCTACACATGGACATCACCAGATGGTCAACACAGAAATCAGATTGACTATATGCTCTGCAGCCAAAGATGAAGAAGCTCTATACAGTCAGTAAAAACAAGACCAGGAGCTGACTGTGGCTCAGACCATGAGCTTCTCATTGCAAAGTTTAGGCTTAAACTGAAGAAAGTAGGGAAAAGCACTAGGCCAGTCAGGTATGAATTAAATCATATCCCTGTTGAATATACAGTAGAGGTGACAAATAGATTGAAGGAATTAGATCTGATAGAGTGCCTGAAGAACTATGGACAGAGGTTCGCAACATTGTACAACAGGTAGCAACCAAAACCATCCCAAAGAAAAAGAAATGCAAGAAAGCAAAATAGCTGTCTGAGGAAGCTTTGCAAATAGCTGAGGAAAGGAGGGAAGCGAAAGGCAAGGGAGAAAAACAAAGAAACGCCCAATTGAATGCAGAATTCCAAAGAATAGCTAGAAGAGATAAGAATGCCTTCTTAAATGAACGTGCAAAGAAATAGAAGAAAACAATAGAATAGGGAGGACCAGAGATCTTTTCAAGAAAATTGGAGAGATGAAAGGAACGTTTCATGCAAAAATGGGCATGATAAAGGACCAAAATGGCAGGGACCTAACAGAGGCAGAAGAGATTAAGAAGATGTGGCAAAATTACACAGAAGAACTATACAAAAATGAGCTTAACGTCCCTGATAATCACAATGAGGTGGTCACTGATCTCGAGCCAGACATCCTAGAATGTGAAGTGAAGTGGGCCTTAGAAAAGCTGAGCAACAACAAAGCTAGTGGAGGTGACAGTATTCCAGCTGAGCTATTCAAAATCTTAAAAGACGATGCAGTAAAAGTGCTAAACTCAATTTGCCAGCAAATTTGGAAAACTCAACAGTGGCCACAGGATTGGAAAATATCAGTTTACATTCCAATTCCAAAGAAAGGCAGTGCCAAAGAATGTTCAAACTATCGCACCATTGCACTCATTTCTCATGCTAGTAAAGTTATGCTTAAAATTCTACAAGCTAGACTGCAGCAGTATGTGGATCGAGAACTACCAGAAGTACAGGCAGGATTTTTAAGAGGCAGAGGAACTAGAGATCAAATTGCCAACATACGTTGGATCATGGAGAAAGCTAGGGAGTTCCAGAAAAACATCTATTTCTGCTTCATTGACTATGCTAAAGCCTTTGATTGTGTAGATCATAACAAACTGTGGCAAGTTCTTAAAGAGATGGGAGTACCAGACCATCTTATTTGTCTCTTGAGAAACCTATATGTGGGTCAAGAAGCAACAGTGAGAACTGGACACGGAACCACTGATTGGTTCAAAATTGGGAAAGGAGTTCGGCAAGGCTGTATACTGTTGCCCTGCCTATTTAATTTATATGCAGAGCACATCATGAGAAAGGCAGGGCTAGATGAATCAAAAGTTGGAATTAAGATTGCCGGAAGAAATATCAACAACCTAAGATATGCAGAATATACCACTCTAATGGCAGAAAGTGAAGAGGAACTAAAGAGCCTCTTGTTGAGGGTGAAGAAGGAGAGTGCAAAACTTGGCTTGAAACTTAACATTAAGAAAACCAAGATCATGGCATCCGGCCCTCTCAATTCCTGGTAAATAGATGGGGAAGAAATGGAGGTAGTGACAGATTTTATTTTCCTGGGCTCCAAGATCACTGCAGATGGGGACTGTAGCCAAGAAATTAAAAGATGCTTGCTCCTCGGGAGGAAAGCCATGGTAAATCTAAACAGCACACTAAAAAGCAGAGACATCACCCTGTCAACAAAAGTGCATATAGTCAAGGCTATGGTCTTTCCAGTTGCAATGTATGGCTGTGAAAGTTGGGCCATAAGAAAGGCTGAGCACCAAAGAATTGAAGCCTTTGAACTATGGTGCTGGAGAAGACTCCTGCGAGTCCCTTGGACTGCAAGGCGATCAACCCTGACTGCTCTTTAGAAGGCCAGATCCTGAAGCTAAAACTCAAATACTTTGGCCACCTAATGAGAAGGAAGGACTCACTGGAGAAGAGCCTAATGCTGGGAAAGATCGAGGGCAATAGAAGAAGGGGACGAAAGAGAATGAGGTGGCTGGATGGAGTCACTGAAGCAGTAGGCGTGAGCTTAAATGGACTCCAGAAGATGGTAGAGGACAGGAAGGCCTGGAGGAACGTTGTCCATAGGGTTGCGATGGGTCGGACATGACTTCACAGTTAACAACAAGAAAAGAAACCATTAGCTCTGTTTTCTGTGGGTGCACAACAAAGTGAATTAAAAATGACTGCAACTGCCTGGATTTGTGCATGTCATTAAATCAGGTACAACTCGCTTAACAACTGCCTTGCTTAGCAACAGAAATTTTGGTGCCAATTATGGTTTTAACTTGAGGAATACCTGTGTAATGAGTCACAGTAGTTCAGAGTCATAATAACAATCTGCAAAAGAAGAAATTGCTACTTAATTTGCAGCAGTAGACCTGAATATGTCATTTTTATCAGTATTTGAATTATTTTTTCTTTCAACAAAAAGGCAGGGAAAACAAACATCTTTTAGCAAATACTCAATTTATTTGTATTCTGTTTATAACATATTTCATATTACTTCTACTGTTATATTTTCTGTTAATTAGTTTGATATAAAAATGTATTAGTTTGGTATAATTAAATCAAAAATTTATATTGCACTGCTCTCATTTTCCAAGTCCAATCTTACATGACAGTGCACTTTATGACCATGTTGAGTAGCCACAGAAATTCCAGCTCCAGTTATTGTCATTAAGTGAGGGCTGCATTGTCCTGGAAACAATTGACACGAGTGACTTTAATGAGTCATAGATAGGAGCTAGCTGCTTTCACATGCCTGTGCATTCCTGTTTCCAGCATTGAGAAAAGTGAGAGACAAGTCTTCGATAGTGAAGCACTGTCTTGCAAATTCCCAGCAAAGTTGCATACTATTTTTCCAGGTCAGCTTTCTCCAGTTTGCAGAATATATGCAATTAAAGAAAATGGTGGAGTCACAAGCAGCTAACATTTTCATTCATGTTGCTGACTTCTCTCTTTAAGGTTTCGTCCAAATCATGTACTTCAGATGTCCCTGTGGAATAGTCTTTAGCCATCAACTTGGATTCCTTTCTAAAGCATTTCATTTGTGTCAACTGATGTGAGTTGTACACTACAGTAGAGACAGTGTCCACTAAGAACAACTGCAGAGGTTTCTTTTTCTCTTTGTAGCGACATTGGATGTAATGTATAAAAGCGGATCGGTAGGTTTTACTGAATAATGTATATATAAGTGGGTTGACGGCTGAAGAAAGGTAGCCAATCCAAACAAAAACGTTAAGCAGAACCTCGATTACATCTTTGTCACATGCCTCCTTGCAAAAAACTACCATCACATTCATGATGAAAAAAGGACACCACATTATCACAAACAGGAAAAAGACAATTCCAAGTACCTTGGATGCTTTCTGTTCATTACTTATTGATTGCATCTTTCTCCTCCTAAAAGTTCCAGATTCTTTGTTCAGAGAGTGCTTGGAATGTTTATCCAAAGAAAGAGAACTTTGAAGGGAAAAACTGAATGAGCCAAACTTAGCTTTTGAATCAAGATCATTCATGCATAATGTGGCTTCTTTCTGAAGGGATTTTATAGTTAAAAAATAGGAGATCATCATGATAGCAAGTGGAATAAAAAATGCTACAAAAGAACCAATTAAAACAAAATTCTCATCCACAAGGAAACAACTTCCATTCTTGAAAACTTTAGAATCATCATGGAATCCAAATATAGGAACTGGCAGTGAAATACCTATATGTTTAGTTAAAAAAAGAAGAAAGATAAGTACAGTCATTTTCACTTTTAAGAATACGTCTTGTACCACATTGGGTGCCCACTCGTTCCCAATAACATTCCTGAAAACAAAGATCAGATCATCATTGCAGAGCATAACTGTTGCTTCCTTGAAGTTTGCACAGCTATTCAGTAGAAGCTAAAAACAAAGTACCGTTTTACAAATAGAAGTTAAAGGTTTTGGCTTTGGTAGTAGCTATAAGCACTGTATAAACTCTACAAGGACAGATTGGAAAGCCACTTGAACCAATTGCTGAATTCAGAAGTCCCCAGCAACACCAATTTTATATGTTAGAATTTCAATTCAGAAATGTGAATGTTTATTAGCTCATTAGCTTTTATTGGGGGAAAAACACAATCATAAGATTTTCCTGTTTGGCAGGTTTAGTAATACAGACAGGGCTTTTTTTCTCATTGAACGCTCAGAACGGAGTTCCGGCACCTTTTTTGGATGGAACCTTGTAGGGTAGGCAAGGCAGGTTGTATAACATGTGTGTGTTCCGGCACCTTTTTCTTTTACAAAAAAAGCACTGAATACAGACAGTGCTCATTTAGTGACCAGTCATTCAGCAACCATTTAAAGTTATGATGCTGCTGAATATATAACCGTTCCTTGTAGTTGCAGCCACTGCAGCATCCCCATACTCCTATGAACATGGGTTGGGTGCTTGGCAACCAACTTACAATTATGATGGTGATGACATCCCATGGTCACCATTTGTAAAGTTCCCTGTTGCTTTCCCACAAGCAAAATTAATGAGGAAGCTGTCAGGAAGTCACAGTGATCCTATAATTCTGAGACACTAACTGCGCAGGATTTGCTTTAACAACTCTCATAATTCTGGGAACAGCTGCAAGTTGATGCAGTCATACAACATCATGCTTTCAAAATATGCTGCTCAACAATGAAACGGCTAGTCCCAATTATCTTCATTAAGCAAGGACTACCTGTACTATATTGTCCTAATGCAATCTCACACAGGGCACAGAAATAATGCTGGTGTATCTTGGGAACCACACATATATGTTTGCCAATGTATATACACTTTGAGGCAAAACATCCCCTCCTTCCCCAGTGATTTAATGCAGTTGAGATCACTGGGAAGAGGAAGGTAATATCTCCCCATCAGCAAACTCTACTGAGATTGTTCTATTTCAACTACATAAAGATGATGATCACTTTGGGATGTGGTGAGTGGGCAGTGCCAAATTGCAATTTTTAAAAACTCAATAGTTTATTCTGTTCCTTACTTTCTTTTTAGGGTTTAAAACTTTTAAGACTTTCTTTTAACACTCCCTCCAGAAAAAACAACAAAGCTGGCCTTCAGTACTGTATGTTCAAGCCATACATATTTCATCCACTGTTAACTATGTCTGCTGTGAATGATCAATGCCTACTCTTTGAGGCTATTTTGATTTTGAAGTGTATTTTATCTCCATGCATTCTATATATGGAAAAAGGAAACAGTACTATCCATACAGGACACAGCTAGAGAAAAAGACAATGTTCTAGTGCTCTGCAGTAATGCACATGCCAATCAAGCACGGAGAACTGCATCTTCAAGAAAACATCACTTAATGAATAAATTAACAACAGTTACTGCAATTTTCTCTCCGTGTTACATCGCTGCAATTAACCCTCTTTTTCTTCTTCTATTACTTCTATTTGTTTCTTCTATTACTTCTGTCTTGTTTCTTTCTGAAGAGACATGTTAGCTAAAAAAGATATTGTTCCCAATAAAGAAATGTTATGTTTCAGACCTTCATTGATGGTTATGATTAACCATATAGTTACAGCAGGAAGCAATAAGAAGACACCCAATTTTTTAATGATTACAGAATGGGTTTTTCATGTTCCAGCCATTGTCCCATGCAGCAAAGTTGACTTTCTACTGTTGAACAGTGTTGTTTCATGTGAAGAGTTCTTAGGATAATAAGGCTACTGTGCTGTGGTGAATTTACAAAGCACTTTCCTGAATAAATTGTATCTATTTAGATTTGCATTTCACTTTATGAGTAAGTGTATTTTGAAGGGAAGACTCCATCTGAATTAAAATAGAACTGCACTAGCAGCACATGAGCTTTTAAACTAAATCCTCTGGAAAAAAATCAATGTAAAATATTGACAATTTAGTTCAAATTGAATTATCCTGGGGTGACATGGAGGTGAAAACATTTTTGATTGCCTAAATAGTAATAATAGTAATAAAAAGCCATGAAATGCAATAGAAAATATGGCATCAATGAAAGACATCAAAAGGCCACAGGCGAAAATGCATAGCTTTAGAGAGAGATTGGGAGAGGGATGCTCATATAATTTTACTGAAAGTAAAAATCCCTGATGATAACATAACACATACAGATTGAACAACTCACCTATTGATACCATCCAAACAAGAGCAATTTTTGCCAAGGCCTTTGTTCTGGAGTTAAACTGGCTATGATGAATGGGGTCTTGAATGGCAATATAGCGATCCAGAGATATGGCACAAAGATGCATGATGGAGGCAGTGGAGAAAAGCACATCTAAATAAATCCACACAGCACAGAGGTTCCTGGGCAGTGGCCATCTATATTCTGTAATCAAGGAGAGTGTTTATGAACTGTACAGCAGCTGGAAAGCTATATTTCACTGATACGAAACATATTTTCTGTTGTTATATTTTACCTCATCCATCTACAAATTTTTAAAAGTGGTTGGTCTGTGTCTTGCTGATATCTACAGGCTCCCATATTCAATTCTGAAGCCAGCAGAATTCTCTAGATCTCACTGTGGCTGATGTGGCAGCAAATTTGCCAAATTTTAATGATACAATTGCCTTTGTACTCTCCCCTCCCATCTTTCTGTACAGTTGTAAGATTTTATAAGCCTAGTGGGGAAACACGAAAGAATGCTAACCTTTACTGAAAAATTTGCATTCTGAGTCAGTTTATGCATGAAAGGGCTAAAATGTATATCAGAAAGTATAAACAGTTGTTATTTTATTTATTTATTTATTTTAATTCCATTTATATCCCGCCCTTCTCCGAAGACTCAGGGCGGCTTACAAGCTTAGCAGTAGCCTTCATTCTATGTATATGCCTGCTTGTTAAGACTTTCACACACACCCCAAGCGGCATTATACATATATAAATATGTATGCGAAACCAGCAGCCTGATGACAGATGTGAGTAATGGTACTGTAATAGATAAATGAAGGATGAGTTTGGAGGAAAATTGTGCAACCTAATGAATGTAATTCGGGGAGGGGGGAACTATTCTGCTAGTCATAGGAATGGATAGACAAGGGATTGCAAGCAAACTGATCGGATCATTCAAACATTGCAAAGTGAAGGAGCATGGTGAATATTTGCTTGCAATAAAGGGTGTTTGTTCTGGCTAAATGGTTTAAGAATAAATCTTACTGTAAATACACATGGCAGAGAACATCCAGTAGACTGAACAAAATTAAAAATAGGAATAATAAAATTATTTGAAATGGTAGAGTTCTGAAATTAATATTTTGAATAGGAATGATAATGACTGAGAAGACAGGAACTGAAAAGATAGTCCTTGACTTATGTTCATTTAGTGACCGTTCAAAGTTACAACAGCATTGAAAAAAGTGACATGACCATTGTTCATATTTACGACCACTGCAGCATCCCCATAGTCGTGTGATCAAAATTCAGATGCTTGGCAACTGACTCGTACCTATCACAGTTGGGGTGGCCTGGGATCACATGATCACCTTTTGCAACTTTCTGAGAAGCCAAGTCAATGTAGGAGCCAGATTCACTTAACAACTGTGTTACTAATTTAACAACTGGCGTGATTCACTTAATAACTGTGGTAAGAAAGGAGCAATGGAATGAAAATGGAGTAAAACTCACTTAAATATCTTGCAACAACTGAATAGTGGTCATAAGTCAAAGACTACCTGTATACAGTAAATGTTAGCATTCAAGAAAAATTAATGAAAGTCTGAAATACAGTGAGAACGTTAAAAATGATAGTGCTATAGGTTAGGTGATGTAACTGAAAAAATATTAAAATAGTGTGATTTATAGGTAGTTGGGCAACCTGTTTACCATGTGTGAGGTGTCTTGCTATTATTCTGCTACACAATGGAAAATGTGTCAAAAACAAATGCATAAATACAGGGGGATTATTTTATGCCTGGAATAGTATACAGTAGAGTTCTGATCCAAAAGATGTAAATGAACAAAATGTGGGAAGTATAACATGGCATTAGGCATGCAGAGCTTGTGAAATCCATATTTTTGCTCTTCTGCAGGTTACTAAAAATATATGAATGTGAAAAAGAAGTTTATTGTACATTTGTTAATTTAGGAAGAGTGTATGATTATATGAATATACTAAATTTTGGAATGTTTTGCAGTAAAATTGATTTTAAGTATGGATATGAAGGATACAATAGATTATGTGTATATAACAATACAAAAGAAGTGTGTGAAAACAAAGGCTTAGGGGTTAAGGAATCTTTTGAGTTGAAAACTGCTGAATGTATTAAAGCAACTGCAAATAAAGGAAAACTTAGCAAGTAGTTCACACAGTAAGGTATAATTACATGTTATCTCTTTGGCTGTTTAATATATTTATAGATAAATGTATAAGGAAAGCTTGTCCTGATATTAGCAATCTACTGAATAGGGATGTGAATCTACATGTCCTTTTGAATAGTGGCCGAAACCACCTTGTTGGCCGGGAACCCACATGATAGTCAGGAAAGACATTAATGCACACTTAAACCTTTGACCGTGCCCTGTATATGATTTGCAAATGCAATGTTTAGTAAACGCAAGCACCAAAACTCACTTTTAATTTTAAAGTGATGTACAAGAGTATCCAAATAAGTATTTTGGCTATTCTCTATTAGAGATACCATCATTTAACACAGGTGTCGTTTGCTGGGCAAATACCTGACTAGAGGTTCCAAAGCTCTGATTCCTTATTCCGGATATCCAGTTTCAAAAACTCCTTCTCAGGAAAAAGTGATAATTTATTGGTTTGTGTTATTCCCCACCACTGTATTTTAGGACTTTTTGTGAGTGTTAACAGATGTGTATCTCTTTGTGCCTTGTCAGTGTAACATATAGACAGAGACAGAGAGAGACTTTATATCTGTTTGGACAAACACAAGTGCACATGCTGAAAAGAAATATCTTTACAATGCTTTCAATAGTTATCAAATAGAAAAGGTGCAGAAAAAATGGCACAAACTCTTCTCAGTATTCATCCCTGCAGCTATTTTCTGAGAGGGGGAAGCTCAGCATAACAAAAGCAGACATTATATTTCTCTTAAAATTAAGGCAATAATATATGCCCATAGCACTCTTAAAAACTTCCCTCTCACTTATCCCTGCAGTACATTATAGAGAACAGTAATTTTGACTAGACAACTTTACCTTTAGGAGCATAATGATCTCTGCACTATGCTGTTTCAGAAAATAAAAATTCATTTGGACAGGGTGAAATATTCCAAAGTAATCTACAAATGCAAGGGCTGTTTTACATAATCACATTATTAATACTTCCTGCTTTATTTATGTGCCACTCTTCCTACTCAAGAACCCTGAGGGACCTCACATAGGATATCTCTGCCAGCCATAGGCATTGAGGGTTGCCATTCGTTGGAATTTAAGCCTTAGACACCTGATCCTGCACAAAGCATTCCCTCGAATATTAAATACGTAAGCCACCCAGAGTCATTCAGTGAGATGTGCTATTAGTATACATTCAATCAAACAAACAAATAGAAATATTAGATGCTAAGCCACATGCGGCCTAATGATGTCCTTACAAAAACCATGAAATGCAGCTGATTACAGCCAGCCAGCCAGCCAATGGATTCCCTGGAAGAACAATATGATCTGACCTCTGAAGGATATTCCAGCCAGCACCCTCGCTACTACATTCTGCCTCAAGTATCTCAATTTATATTTCTTCTGAAATTATTTTAATGCTCCTGATATTTTATATCAGGGTTACTTTCTTATCCTTTAGTTACTGAGGAATTCTTTGGCAAAGAATGAGGATTATAGGGGGACTTTTGTAATCAATTATGCTCACCCTGCCTGTTTAACTTATTTGCAGAGCACATCATGAGAAAGGCAAGGCTAGATGAATCAAAAGTTGGAATTAAGATTGCCAGGAGAAATATCAACAACCTAAGATATGCAGAACATACCACTCTAATGGCAGAAAGTGAAGAGGAACTAAAGAGCCTCTTGTTGAGGGTGAAGAAGGAGAGTATAAAAGTTGGCTTGAAACTTAAAATTAAGAAATCCAAGATCATGGCATCCGGCCCTCTCAATTCCTGGCAAGTAGATGGGCTCCAAGATCACCACAGACAGGGACTGCAGCCAAGAAATTAGAAGACACTTACTCCTGGGGAGGAAAGCCATGGCAAATCTAGACAGCACACTAAAAAGCAGAGACATCACCCTGTCAACAAAAGTACATATAGTCAAGGCTATGGTCTTTCCAGTTGCAATGTATGGCTGTGAAAGTTGGGCCATAAGAAAGGCTAAGCACCAAAGAATTGAAGCCTTTGAACTCTGGTGCTGGAGAAGACTCCTGCGAGTCCCTTGGACTGCAAGGCGATCAACCCTGACTGCTCTTTAGAAAGCCAGATCCTGAAGTTGAAACTCAAATACTTTGGCCACCTAATAAGAAGGAAGGACTCACTGGAGAAGAGCCTAATGCTGGGAAAGGTTGAGGGCAAGAGAAGAAGGGGATGACAGAGAATGAGGTGGCTGGATGGAGTCACTGAAGCAGTAGGCGTGAGCCTAAATGGACTCCAGAAGATGGCAGAGGACAGGAAGGCCTGGAGGAACGTTGTCCATGGGGTTGCGATGGGTCGGACATGACTTTGCAACTAACAACAACAACAACAAAAATCATGCAGAATGAAGGTTTCAGACATCCACACCTAGTTCACAATTTTCATTTTTTAGAAAGCGTGGGATTTACCTCTTTTCATTGAGTCTATAGTTACATTAAAGTAACTTGTAATATGTATATTAATCAATTAAATATATTGAGTTTTAAAGGTTGTTGATGGTACTTACCATATAATATAGTTAGCATTGATATCGGCATGACAAGAAAACCCAAGAGCATATCAGTTATTGCAAGTGACATCAGGAAATAATTTGTAGCATTGTGCAGCTTCTTTTCTAGTGAGACAGCCAAGATAACTAGAATATTTCCAAAAATGGTTATAACAATTACAATAATAATTAGAAGAGCAGGCCAGTTTTTCTCCTGAATAATAGGAAATAATGATGTAGTCATGTTCCCTGTACAAGAACAGTTCATTATATGATCAAAGTCTACAGTCACATTGCATAAACAAGAATTGTTAATTTCTTCAGATGTAAGTACACTTCTAATAAATTTTCTGGCTTGGCTTAATTGTAGTGAGGAATGTGCTTTTAGGTTCACAGAGCATTCTTCAGAAAAAATATGCATTTCTAAAAATTCCAAAACTGGTGAAAAATGCAAATTGTGGCTGTTTTGTTACCATCAAGCTCTATATTGATTATTAGTACAAAAAAGGAAATAAAATTTTACAAAGAAAACTGACAGTCATTCAGATAACTGCACGATTTTCAATTCCATATATAATCTGATAGTGAATCTTGCTGAATGATTTCAATCAATTTTAAACCGTTAAGGAAAAGAAAAAGCAATCCATCATCCAAAAGAAAAAGCAATCCACCATGTTTTCAGCCATAGCGATCTTCCCTCAAAACATTTTAATCATGTAACTGACAATTTAAAAATATTTTAATAATTAGTTACAATTATTATTTTGTCCTATCATGGAAGTTATTAAATACCATAAGTTTATTTAATGCTATCATTCTGAAAAATGCTATTAAAAAATACACTTACAATGTATTTTAAAAATTGCCTAAATTAAATTAAAGCTGTGCCTTGATTTATGTTATCCTTTGTTGCATTTGCTGGCATGATATTCTTTAGTTCCAGTCTGCATGAATCAAATGCATTTTGCAGATTTTTCAGCTGCCCCCATACAGCAATGGTATTTCCTTGTTTGTTCTTCTTTGCCATCTACAGCTGCTCCGCTTATACTTCCCTGTGTTGTTTTTCTCCTTAAGGTTAATCATGTTGAAAGAATAATCTTTGGATAATCATCCCAAAAATTTACAATGCATGGAGGAAAGAAATTTCCAAAAGGGGTTCAAAATAATTTCTGGCAAAAATGGAGCTGATTCTCTTTTGTCCTGTTTCTTTATAAGACGTCACATTATTTACATAAATGGCAAAGGCAGAAGAAGGATAAACTGAAGAGAGCTGAATTTTTTTTTACATGTTGCAGTTTTATATATATCATTGTTAGGCATTCATGCTTTAAAAAAGTTAACATTTCCCACAGGATATCCTGCAGAGCAGCTCTTGATAACAGCAGCCTATACTAAAGTACATTCTTGTATGAAAAAGAAGAAGAAGCTAGGAATTGCATATTATGGGCAAACATCAGATTATTCCTTTTAAGAAACTGATCACATCCTAGCTCTAAATTGAAAGGTGAATATTATACTGTCACTAGTGCTAATGTGGGGGGGGGGGGCATAATTTTGATGGTATAGAAAATAATTTGCTCAAGAAGAGGAATTACCTTTGCTTGCTTTTTGGATTACAAACAACTAACTCGGCCTGCTTGAAAAAAAGCATATGGAAAGCAACTACTTAGAGCACCTGTCTACAACCATAAAACTTCAGCTCGAGATTGTCTACCTAACCCTTCTTGAAGGATACCTGTGCATGATGCAGCCTTCCTCTCCTAACCTGCCTTTATCTGAGGGCAGCTAACTTATTTTCTCTGAAGTGCTCTTTCCCACTTTCTCCAACCCAGCAGAAACCTTGTTATTGGTAGAACATGTGGGACCTGGGATGCGTCTGTAGTTAATGATGTGATGGTGAAATTGGGGGATCGCCCCAGCATCTCTCAGCTGCTTTCACAAGGTGTCATTGTGAGGCTGGTGCATGCAGACTTCAGAGTCCCAAAGGACAGGCTTGACATTGTACATTTTTTCTACTTGGATCACCACATGTAAGAAAAGAAGACCTAACTGACATCAGCTGCCTGCGGGACTCAGAACTCTGCCTCTTAGCCTCTAGCTATGTGGGTGAATAAGAATGATAACCAGGATGCTTACTGTTGTTGATAAAACTGAGTGCTTGCCCTACTTATATGTGTATGTGAGAAGAGGCTGATAAGAAGGGTGCTCAGCTACCCATAGGATATTATTGGACAAACCCCTACTCTTTTTGCAGTTAAAGTGCATTATTTAATACATAGATTAGAGTGATCACCATCATTGCCTGCCCACTCTTGGTGAATCAGATGCTGAAAGTGATCAACTATGTGCATTGGGAAAACTGTATGTCAAGCAGGAAAGGAGAGCTTCTGATCCTTGAGTGCAAGCTCCATCATCCCATATCACCTGTTGTTCAGGTGTTAGAAGTAATCCAGTGGGGTAAACGCTTCCGAGTAAAACAGAGAGGACACTCTATTATTTTATTGCCCCCTCCCCAATCAAGTTCAGTTGAATTGCTAAATCCACCACTCTAGATATCTGAACTTGACCAGGCACCAGAATTGAGATCAGCTATGACAGTAGAGCAAATTTATACAGTACTGGCATACTGGAGAAAAGTGGAGAAAATGTGGAGAAAAGCAAGGCTTTATACCTGTGCAGGAAAAGCCAAAGGTACAAGTACAGATTAGATGAAATCTGGCTCAAAAACAGTTAACTGTGAGAACGACCTTGGAGTCCCAGTGGATAATCACTTAAACATGAGTCAGCAGTATGTGACAACAGCTTAAAAAGGTAATACAATCCTTGGTTGTATAAACAGAGGCATAGAATCAAAATCACGTGAAGTATTAATACCACTTTTAAAGCCTTAATAAGGCCTCATCTAGAACACATCTGCATCCAGTTTTGGTCATCATATTATAAAAAAAGATGTTGAGACTTTGGAAAAAGTACAAAGAGCAACTAAGATGATTAAAGGCCTGGAGACTAAAACATATGAAGAATGGTTGAAGGATTTGGGTTTCGCCAGTGTAGAGAAAAGAAGGACTAGGGAGGACACGACAGCAGTATGCCAGTATTTGACAGCCTGTCACAAAGAAGAGTGGGTCAACTTATTCACCAAAGCACCAGAAGGCAAAACAAGAAACAATGGTTGGAAACTAATCAAAGAGAGAAGCAACCTGTAATTAAGGAGAAACTTCCTAACAGTGGGGATAATTAACCAGTGGAACAGGTTGCCTACAGACGTTGTGGGTGCTTCATCACTGGAGGTTGGACAATAACTTGTCTAAAATGGTATAGGGTCTCCTGCTTGAGCAGGGGGCTGGACTAGAAGACCTCCAAAGTCTCTTTCAGCTCTATTCTGATTCTGATTTTGATTCTGGAGCACATTAATCAGATTGTCTAGATCCGTGGTGGTGAACCTATGGCACGTATGCCACAGGTGGCACACAAAGCCCTCTCTCTGGGCACATGTGCCATTGCCCTAGTCCAAGGCCTTCAGCTGGGTTTTATAAAACCTTTTCACTTTAGGCCTCCGCCACCGTGTTCAAAAAAAAAAAAAAGGTTCAATCAATCAATTTCAACTTCTTGGGGGGAAAAAAAGATCTCGCAAAGTTGGAATTGATTGGTTGAACTTTTTAGTCTCACCCAGTCTGCCATTACCACCGTGGCCATGCCCACCCAATGGGCCATGCTCACCCAATGGGCCACATCCACCCAATGGGCCACATCCACCCAATTGGACCACACCCACCCAATGGGCCACACCCACTCAGCACCCGATGATACATAAGTGGGTTTTGGGTTGTAGTTTGGGCACTTGGTCTCTAAAAGGTTCGCCATCACTGGTCTAGATCTACTCTATATGTCAGTAAAATTAAAATAGCATCTATGCTATGTTTAATAAAAAAATAAAAATTATATTTTATATTCAATGAACATAAAAGACACAAAACAGGGCCACCAAATTTGAGATGCTGGTGGGTATATTTAAAAAGCATGTTGTTGGTACTAGCTGCCAATTGAGAAGAGTGGATCCTTATCCATTCACATTACCAGTCTCAACCCATCAATTTGTAGAAGGCAAAGTTACAATTTCCTTGACTACTACTAAAGTTTCATACTTCCAGACAAGATGGAGAGGCTTCTGGTCAGTAAGAAATCAGGCACAGGTTTGAAGCCTGAATTTATCCATTCTGGATGAGGTTGTATTCTCCCCAAAAGAGCAGATCTATAGTCTGGGAAAGCTCTTTGATTCTCTGTTGTTTCTGGATTTAATTTCTTGGTGGTTATGTAACTGTGTTCTCAGATGCTGCTGTGGGAGAGTCTGGAGGCTTAGACTTAAGCTTATTGTTATGGAGACATGAACACTTCTTATTTCACTTACTGGAATCAGGGGGGAAATAAATGTATACTGTAAATAGAAAAGAAAATAGGGAAGAAGAAAAGTGGAGAGTATTGGTGCTTAGTTGGACTAGTGGAGTTAAGGGAGTCATCATATTTTCACTGTACAAATGCCAAAGGGCATTAAATAGTGTGTTAGTGTCTATCTTAGTATACAAATTTAAATATCACTTGGGCAAAGCAAAAATTGTTTTCCTTTATCTCCAATAATTCAAAGTTATTTCAATAACTTATTTTAATGCCCAAATGCTCATGCAAACATAATTTTTACACCCTTTGCACTTTTTAAACACGTACTGTATATCATGGTATAGGTCTGGACTGGTTTTGTGGTTTGGGAATAGGAGGCACAGTTTTGTGGTGGCTCTTCTCTTTCCTCCATGGCGAGTTTCAGCTGGTGTTGTGGGGAGAGGTCAAATACTAGGTCCCCACAGTGTGGGATGCCTTGGGGCCGGGGTCTCCTTCCTCTCCTCTTTTAACATCTACATGAAAAACCACTGGGTGAGGTCATCTGCCAGTATGGGATACACTATCATCAGAATGTTGATGACACTCACCTATAGATCCCCACCCCTTTCCAGGTAACTGATACTATTGGTATAGTGGCCAATTGCTTAGAGGATGTGAGGGCCTGGACGGTGAGAAACTGACTTTGCTCAACCCTAGCAAGACAAAGTACCGTTGGGTTTTGGCCCCTAGGGTGTGGTGATTTGCCATCCTTGACTCTTTGTTGGACTGAACTGGTGCATATTTTGGACACCCACCTGGACTCACACTGGATGTTCAAGGAGCAGGTGCCAGACCATTCAGAAGCTTCAACTGGTCCAGAATGCAGCACTGCAGACAGTATTGGGTGATCCTAGGTTCACCCATGTTCTACTTTTGCTATGTAGGCTGCATTGGCTCCCAGAGAAATGGGACATTTAGACACCGACCCTTGGCTGTATTTCCTTCACCTACAGATACCCACCTCAGCTGATTTACAGCCAGCTTTCCTCCTCCACTGGCCCTCCCCTGTCCATTCTCCATGGCCTTGGGCCCCTGGCCCTCCACATCTGCCCATTCCCCCAGACACTGACCCAGGCCTTTGGCTGCATGGGACAAATAGCCCCCAGCCAATTGGGTGGCAAGCAAAAACAATGGTGCTGTGGGGGCAGCATGCAATTGGCAATGGGCGGGAAGATCGCAGGGGCTGTGTGGTGGGAAGCATGCGATGCAAGGTTTTTTAGAAACCTGCTGAGGCTGCTCTGCAAGTTTTTTTTTAAGAGGCTGTGCTTTCGAACCAATTGGGTGGCTCCAGAGTGTGATTCTGACAGATCATGCAGAGCGGGACAGGGCCTGAGTTATACAAAAGTGTCAGAAATGGCAGAGCTGCACCACGAAAGCATCCAGCTGCTTGGGGCCTTGTGGATCTGTCTCCAGGACCAAAGGGGAGTGGTGGTGGTGGTGGGAGTAGCCGCCACCAGGACCACCCCATTTGCCTGCCACACCCTCTGCACCAGCAGCCAAGCGCCAATGCAGATATTGCTCTCTCCCCAGCCTGCCACTGATCATATTGCATGCTGCCCACCCAGCACCCTCAGTCACCCCGCCCCAGTGCCATCACTACCACCCACCACTCATTTGGTTGGGGGTTATTTGTCCTTTGCTGCCCAAGTCAAATTATATCTGGGACAATGGGCCAGGACGAAGGGGCCCATTTGCTCAGGGAAATGGCCGGGGGAGGGACAGCAGAGGAAAACTGGCTGTAAATCAGCTGATGCAGGTAGCTGTGGGCAAAGGGGGCATGGCCATGGGTCGAAGCCTAAAATCCTAGACCCAGCTCCTAGTATCTTTTGGGTGCAATTCAAGGTTCCATTTATCAACTTTAAAGTCCTACATGGCACAGGACCAAGTTATTTATGGAACCACCTCTCCTTGAGAATAATTGCCCATCTTACTATATCACACAGGGTAGGCATGTTTTTGATTCCTTCCCTGAAATCTTGCATCTAGTGGGACCATGGAAGTGTGCCTTTTCCATAGCTGCACCTACCTTATGCAACATCCCACCTCCAGTGATTCAGCAGGCCTTTCAGAAGGCTATCAAGACCTGGCTTTTTACCAGGTGCTCGGATAGAACAAGGATATCTGGAGCTGATTGTGGGGCAATCCACAACAATGGAGGCACTGGTTTTTTTTGACTTTATGGTTTTATAGTTAATGGTTTTATTAAGTTGCCCAGAGGTATAGTTATCAGTGGGCATAAAAATATTTTATATAAATAACAATATAGCACAAAATTGAAAATGAATTGACTACATTGAATTTGATAAAAAAGTATCCCATCCTATTGTAGGCAGAAAAAATATGGACCTCAGCAAGAGCAAGAATAGAAGGATATGTCACAAATAGTAGATGGATTTTATAAATGTTTGCAGAAAAAAAGAAAAGAAAAATAGAAAATCAGGGGGACAAAGAATTATTTGCCATCTGGAAACAAACCATGGCATAAACAAATCTTTGCAAATCTTTTCTGCAGTGCTTCCACAATATTAGTTTTCATCTAGTCCCCAGTGCACATGGGTGGCAAGTTTAGTTATCCTTAGCAGTATTTAGCAAATTATAGTACCAATAATTTTATATCTTTTCGCATATCATCGTGAAGTGATTGCTATCTGATGCATTTCAAAAGTTTTTGATGTGGTTTGCATGCTGCTCTGTGTGACAAAGAAGGTACCAGACCCTCCTTAAACTGACCTCCTTTTTAAGGGGAGCATGTTTTAGGAAAAAGTACTGTAATAATTGTAGTAGCTCTTTCTCTTCCACCTTTGACAGAGTCTTCCACTTTATTAAGAAATAATAAGTATTAAATAATATTTTCTTTATTAAGAAAGTGAGATGATGACAATCCCTCCATTTCCTATTTGATGTCTATGGCCTTGGATGTGTGGATTGTGCCAGTTCTGCTTCCTTCTGCTCCAGATGAGGGAAATGGCTACCTCAAGCTGTTTTCAGTTGAGCAGGTTTTACAGCTTTCAAAACCAGCATAGTCCCCTTCCTTGAAACAGAATGGTTTGGTGTTACGTGGCCACAAATCTCCTAACTTATTCAAGAACTCAACAAGATTTTTTTAAACTGGTTTGGAGAATATTTTTATATTTGGGAACAGTGAGATCCCTCCTTTTCTACATATACTGTAACCATAATCTTTCCAGCAAAATTTGAAAATATTTCTAAATGATATGATGCTTACCAATATAGCTTTCAAAATGCCATTAAAATATTTAATAAGACCATTGGTCTAAGACAGGGGTGTCAAACTCAATTTCATTGAGGGCCGCATCAGCATTGCGGTTGCCCTCAGGGGGCCGGGGGGGTATGGCCAGGGTGGGCGTGGCCTATTGGGTGGGTGTGGCTAGAGTGGGTGTGGCCTACTGGGTGGGCCTGGCCAGCTCTACATTGTTCGTATCAAGGGTGCCTATGGGGGCCTGGGCAGGAATGGGACAGATCTGAGGGTCTCTGGCAGAAGGAGGGTCTCTGGGCCAGGGCCAAGGCAGTGGGGGCCGTTCTTTCACTGTTTCCAGGATGGCTTCACGGGCCACATGAAACCACTTTGCGGGCCGGATTTGGCCCCCGGGCCTTGTGTTTGACATGTCTGGTCTAAGACAAGCAATAGGTTTTAAGTGTTTATCCCCCAGATTTCTGTATCTTTTGTATGAATGTGGCCTTGGGGTAAATGGGTAGAACAAAATTTTTGAAGGAATATCCCTGGTTTTTTTAAAGTTTTGTAATGTGAAAAAAGAAGATTTCCCCCCAAATATTAGCTTTGCTCATTAAACAGAGAGCTGCAGTTTAATGCAAACTACCGTGTACAATGATGAGAAGTAATGCAAATATACATATATATATTTCT
The DNA here is from genome assembly GCA_024449315.1 of Daboia siamensis. Taxonomy (NCBI): domain Eukaryota; kingdom Metazoa; phylum Chordata; class Lepidosauria; order Squamata; family Viperidae; genus Daboia; species Daboia siamensis. The sequence continues at coordinate 3,239,268 of JAKJMR010018404.1, read as the reverse complement.
ATACCCATACATCAAAAGGTATAGGCATCCTAAAAGATGATTTATCATATTCCACTGTTTTCTTACAAAAAACCTATAAGGGTTAATAGTCTTATTTTGAACAAATTTGTAGAAATGTTTCCTTCTCCTCCATTCCTTTCGCATAAAGACACATTTGTAATATGTCAAAGATAATGAGAGCTGTAGAAAACACGGCTATTCTTGAAAAGGTGGTTGATATTATTACAAGTTTATATCTTTTTCATAAAAGATAACACATATTGATCAAAATGATGTAAAAATTATAGTGTTATCAATTACATCAATTGTCTGTGCTGCTTTTACAAACAAAGGACTTTATTATTCGGGGTGAAGTCCAAGTAAAACTCTGTCTGTTGCATTCAAGGTCAACTGAAAGGAGGTCCAGAAAACTGAGGCTCTAATCCCATTATAGTTGGATAAATTATCTGCTTGCAAATTTCATTGCAATGTTTAAATGAAAGGATGCTGGGAAAAAACAGATTAAGAACAATACTGAGCTTTTAAAAACTTTATTACTTTATATCATGTCTACTCAGCACTAAGATAAATAAATTTTGTTTACAAACAGAAAACTCCATGATACTTTTAAATAAGTACCAGAAATTAAGTATTACGTGTTACAGTATTTCCTGTAGTGGTTAAGTTACTGTGTTCAAAGAATGGTTGCTTCAGAAAACAATAACTGGAGAGATACACTGTCCATAAATAATAAGTGAGATGCTCCATTTATTCAGTGTACCGCAGAATATATATATATTCATTAGGTATGCATTATCTGTATATGCCAATCAAAATATTCTAATATTCTTGTGCTTCCTGAATTATTCCTCAACAGCTGTTGAATGCTTCAATTGCAACTGCTCATATCTACTCTCAACAGTCTTATCACTTGGTTAATTATCAGAGAGGCAAAGGGAAAAATCCTATTCACATCAAACTTATATTTGGAAAAAAACAAATCTGTATGTTTTTGTTTACAACAGATATATTGAGAACTGCTCAGTCTGCATTTGGAAATTTAAGGAACTAAGATCTGTAACTAAGTAATTGGCATCAAGCCATTCTTTTACAATAAACATTCTATTAATAGAAAAGTGAAACCTGCATGTGGTCATTAAAACTACTACACATCAAATGTAGACATACATAAAAGTTGGGGAGGGGAGAAGAAAAGCATTTAAGAAAAAAAAACAAGGATGAGGGATAGTAACTATATACCGGACTAAATTGGCAACTGAAATTTAACATCTACTTGGGCTTGTTTTGCTAGGGTCACTATTTCAGAAAGTTTCACAACCTGGAAGACAAAACAGAGATAATATTTTCAGGAAAAGTTGAGGTAATACACTTTATCCTACATGCAATACTAGTGAGCCTATATTAGTTGTAAGCCCACTTTTCAATCAAACTCAAGTTATTGCAAACTGAACGGTAGCCATAAAATTCCCCTTTTAGGAGAGTACCTAAACAGATTCAGTAAAGTAGCTGCATCAAAGAGGTTAACCGTTAGGCCAATATGATGACCAGTGGCTTCCCTGGGGTTTTCTGAGATGTATAGGTAGTCATGGGATCTGTATCTAAGTTCAAGTTGTATTTCTTATAATCAGAGATGCAAGTTTCAACATCCATCTATTCTTCTCTGCCCAAATATAATTTCTTCATTGTCTTATCCAAACTGATTTTAATCTTCAGCTATTGAAAGTTATGATTATGTGGCTGGCTTTCTCATCTACACACACACACACAAACAAACCCCTAAAGATTTTGATGTTCTAATCCAGGGGTGTCAAACTGCCGGCCCACGAGCCGGACGCATCGCGCCAAAACTGCGCCCACCCCATTGCCGGCAATGGGGAAAAAGTTCCAATACGTCGCGCGACGTCATGTGAAGTCGCGAGTTTGACATATCTGTTTTAATCTGTAACTGGTGACAGGTCATCAGGGCACTGAAACCCAAGAGTGATGCTCCAGCACAGAGAATTAATGTAGTAAGCTTTATACAATTGAGAAAATTAAATAGTAAATATATACAAACTAAGCTTGAATGCATTTATACAAATTCTACAACAGTCTAAATTTCTTAAGTGTATGAAATTTTGTCCCTATAAAGGTAAAGGTTCTCCCGCACATGCGTGCTAGTCGTTTCTGACTCTAGGGGCCGGTGCTCATCTCCATTTCAAAGCCAAAGAGCCAGTGCTTGTCCGAGGACGTCTCCATGGTCATGTGGCCGGCATGACTAGATGCCAAAGGCGCACGGAACGCTGTTACCTTCCCCTCCGTAGTGGTCCCTATTTTTCTACTTGCATTTTTACGTGCTTTCGAACTGCTAGGTTGGCAGAAGCTGGGACGAGTAACAGGCGCTCACTTTGTTACGCGGTACTCGGGATTCGACCCGCCAAACTGCCGACCTTCTGATTGACAAGCTCAGCGTCCTAACTCACTGAGCCACCACGTCCCTTTTTTGTCCCTATACATTTTTGTCCCTATACATGCCCCTATTAACAATCTATGTAACAACTGTTGAGAGTACCTTGTGGTAACTAGTGGCTAAAAAATATATGGAAACTTTTTCACTTACCATTTTAGCAGCTTCATCCAAGTCATCACAAGCAAGTATTTTCAGACCACTGTCTGTTATTAAAGCTTTGGCATCATCAACTCGTGTACCTGCACAATTATATGGTTGTTTCAGGATTACAATATTACTTCTCTCAATTTCAATAATATGTATCATTCATACCACAGAACGGTCTCTCTTTTTTTTTTTTTGGAGCAGCTGCCACACCATTCCTTCCTTCCCACTGATTTTTCCCATGATTTATAGCCCTGCAAGGCTCTAGGACAGGGGTGTCAAACTCAATTTCCTTGAGGGCCGCATCAGCATTGCGGTTGCCCTCAAGGGGCCGGGTGGGTGTGGCCTGGGTGGGCGTCGCCTACTGGGTGGGCATGGCTAGAGTGTGTATGGCCTACTGGGTGGGCGTGGCCAACTCTACATCATTCGCATCAAGGGTGCCTATGGGGGCCTGGGCAGGAGTGGGACAGATCTGAGGGTCTCTGGCAGAAGGAGGGTCTCTGGGCCAGGGCCAAGGCAGTGGGGGCCATTCCCTCACTGTTTCCAGGATGGCTTCGTGGGCCGCATGAAACCACTTCGCGGGCCGGATCCGGCCCCCGGGCCTTGTGTTTGACATGTCTGCTCTAGGAGTTGACTATAATATCAAACCTCTGTCAAGAATGCTTTTCTGAATTAAACAGCTTTATTATCATTCCAGCCTGACTTTTAGGTACAGACCAATAATCAACAGCTTGATTGAGCACAAAGCTTGTACCTGCCTATAAGCAGAAACAGGCTCAAGCATGAAGAGTGGAAAATTCCCAACAGAATTTTCAACTGTTCTCAGTTCAATACTAGAACTAAGTGTGCCCATCCAACCCAGGGACATACATTAAAGTTATCTGAGAAATACTGCTCGTAAGCATAACCAGATCTCACTTGATAACTGCTCTTTTCAAAGCAAGGATATTGGGGGTGGGTGGATGACAAGAGTGTAATAATGCATGTAATAAAGAGCTAAGGCAATTGCTCCAGATACATATAGCTTTTTAACATATGAATGTTATTATTTCAATATATTTAAGATTTTTGGGTTTGTTTTTTTATTGTCAATGGATGGATGAAAAAAACAAAGAGGTCACTCAACAGTTTTTAATTCAACCATATTTGGAATGCTTACCTTGTAACCGTACAACAATAGGTATTTTTAGATCCAAATCTTTTACTGCCATAATTATGCCTTGGGCAATCACATCACACCGCATAATGCCACCAAAAATATTTACTAGAATAGCCTGAACCTATGTAAATAAGTAATACATATCATCATAAGCTGAAGCACTATTAAAAGTAGATATTCTTTAAGCTTTTCCAATTTACATGAAAACAATTTGTTTTAATCAATTTTTGGAACATAAACAACTAAATTACTCTCGGTATAATATTCACACATCTATCATTCACACTGGTAGGAATGGGTTGATTTCTATATAATGGAGTAAGACTTAAAAGATTCAACTTGCTGCTTTTTAAAAATTGTTATTTATTTGGATTTCTCTTCCTTAAAGCAAGATGACTATCCAGACTTAGGAAAATTGGGGAGAAGGTAATTGATAAGTCTTTTATTCTAACAGAGAGTAAATGTTACAATTATACATGAAAGTCTCTTTTTAAAAGCCTCCAGGGATGAAGCACCCACAACTTCTCAAGGCAAGCTGTTCCACTGGTTGATTGTTCTCACTGTTACAGTTAAAGGTTATGGGATCAAGAGTTTTAGTAGTATATAGTACATGCTATGGAAGTATTGGCATCTATTTAGGTTTAGAAAAAGCAGATAGTAAAGGCTACAACAAATTAATGAAAGCTAAGCAGAAGTAGCTTTAGTCAGTTATTGAATGGGAAGCTGCCAGGGAGCCAGATGTATACATTTTGCCTTTATATTTTGCCATTATACATTGCATTTAGCTAAAGCAGGGATCTTCAAACTTGGCCCTTTTATGATTTGTGGACTTCAACTCCCAGAATTCTTCAGCCAGCATGCCTGGCTGAGGAATTCTGGGAGTTGAAGTCCACAAGTCATAAAAGGGCCAAGTTTGAAGACCTCTGAGCTAAAGGCCTTGGCAAAACAAGGACATAAAAGAATTTCAAAACTGGCTTCCTCACAGAGAGGATATCATGCACAAGTGAAAATAGTGAATGTCTTACAAATATTCAAATTAAACTTTTAATAATTAATAAACAGCCATATGATTTTTTGTGCAAGACTGTAAGCCTGTGCGCACTTTTTAGTAGACAGCATACTGAAAGCTTTTTGAGACTTGTTTCTGAATATGAGAATATAGTATGTGAGATTGTGTTATCTATAAATATTCAATAGGTACTCTGACAGAAAAAGCTCCTTATTTACGATACACTAGCATTTGGGTCCTTCAGCTCAGAAAGAGGGTTTTTTTTTAGAAAACAATGAAATAAATCAAAGATTCGATTCATACCTTTTTATCTGAAGTTATAAGTTTAAAGGCCTCCGTTACTTGTTGCACTGTAGCACCACCTCCAACATCAAGAAAATTTGCTGGAGTGCCTCCATGAAGTTTAATTATATCCATTGTAGCCATGGCCAGACCAGCTCCGTTCACTTGAGTGAACGTAGGGTGGGTAGAAAGACAAAGGGTGAGGACAAAAAAGAATCACACCTATCCAAAGCACTCTTGTTTTGAGCTTCCAATATTGGATGAGCAAAACATACCCAGGCATCCAATGTTTCCGTCTAATCCTATGTAATTGAGATCTGCTTTTGCTGCATCCCTGTCTCTCTGATCTTCCTGGGTCCAGTCCTGCAGGTCGAAGATTTTCTGCTGACGATAAGCCGAATTGCTATCAAAATTTATCTTTGCGTCCATACACATCACTTGGAAGACAAACAAATTTTGTTTAGATCCCTTAGCACTAAAACTTAAAACTTCTCCTAGAAAAATTTGTTCTGGAAGTTAGGTGGTGATGTCACACTACCATTTTCCCTTCACTAAATGCAGTTCTGCAAAATGACAGAAAACTGCATTTTTTGTGATCTAATGAGTCAGTGTAACAACATGTCTGCCTTCCGCACTGTGAGTACCTGTTCTCCTGAGTTTTTGTGCTTGTTTTTAACCTTTTATTTTTTTTAAAAAAAAATACTGGGCAAGATTGTGGCAAGATTCCCTCCACCCTCCTCTTTTTTTATCCCATAATACTCTGAGACCCAAGTAGGCTAACTTCTAAATGACCGAATTCAAAGAATCAGGGAATTAGAAGGGCATCGATTCAGTAAATTCTTCTACTAGAACACTAGGAGATAGCCATCAATGCTTGAATTCAAATGTATGTAGATCTAGAATCCGACCCTTTTGGAGGCAGTCTGTTTCATCAACAAATAGCCTGTATCATCACGGTATTTTCCTAAGGTTTAGTCTAGTGATAAGAGTGGGGAACCAGGGCACCTCTAGAGGACATTAAACTCATGACCATTTTAATAAACATGGAATAAGGCGAGGGATCATTGCAGGTCAGCAACCTTTGGTGTTCAGATGCTTACTAATTATAAGAAGTTTATCTAAATCCTTTTGGAGTGATTGACTAAACCCACTGGCCCTAGTCCCACTATTTGGAGCCAAGAAATTGGTCCCTTCATCTGGGACGGCTTTCGGTATTTGGAGATGGCTGTCCAATCAACTCTTTATTGACCTTTCTCCAGACTAAACGTACCAACTCCTTCAACCTTTCCTCATAGGATTTGGTCTCCAAGCACCTCATCAACTCCGTCACCCTTCTCTGGATACATTCCAGTTTGTCAACACCCTTCTTAACCTGCAGTGCTTACAACTGAACACAGAATTCCAGGTGAGCTCTGACCAAAGTAGAATAAAGTGATAAAGTGACCATTATCCCTTGTGGACACTATGTTTCTTGCCAGTTTAGCTGTTGTATAATGCTTATTACAAAACTGATCTGTATTTAGCTTTGGTCTACAACTCTAGAATCTTTTTGCATTTTATGCATCCACCATCCTTATTGTGCTGCATCTTCTATGTTTCTTTATCCAAAACTCATATAAAGTTAGTAAACACTATGTTGCATTTCATTTGTCACTTCTTCCAAATAGATCAGACTCACTGAGGAGCATTCAGTGCAAATACAGTCCATCAAACAATTACCACAAATAAATATCTCCATAAAATTGTTGTCTATATTTTACTAATTTGTTAAAAAAGAATATTAACAATTTTGCCAAAATCAAAATATATTGTACCATATGTACAAAGAAAAGGAGGCAGCATTAATTTGATATGATTTGCTTTTAAGGATTCTATGCTTTTTAAAGATTCCATGCTTGTAATGGACATTTTTAAAAATGTGGCATAGTTTGCTGAAGAAACCATAGATTGAGCCCCGTATAATGCTAAGCCGTGTCTTATACTTAACCGCAGCTGCAGTAAACTGGTCTCAACACATTCTAGAATACTAATGATATGCAGCATTTTATAAGAGTAACATTGTGAAAATTGAGTAGCAATATGGACATACCGGGATATCCCAAGTAAGCTTTACTGTTCATAATTTCCTTTTTAGTGAAATTGGAACTTAAATACTGAAACTTAAGACTTTTAAATGTTACCATATCAAAGAAGTCCATGAGAAAGTACTTTACCAATCCCTGTTGAATCTTCAACCATTGGATTTATTTCTACCATAGTGGCATCAAATTTAATGAAGAGGTTATATATCTTAATCATATTTTCAGCTGCTTCATCTACCAAATTAGCAGGAAATCCCATTTTCTGGGCTAGCTAAAAAAGAAAAAAGGGGAAGAAAGTAAGAAATCAACTACTGCATTATTTTATATTACAAATAAATATGCATAGCATACATCTGGCACACTCAACAATAAGTGTTATCTGCAGTGAGGGGCCCTCTGCTCTTCCCACAGATGAGCCATATTGCCAAAATTCCTGTTACATTTCAAAAATTTTGGAAAAACCCTGATGAAAGCAACACATTCACATGTAAAACATGAAGCCTTTCCTTCCGTGAATTTATGCTGTGATCCTCAGTGAACATCCAGTCATTCCTCTTGGGGGGGAAAAAAGAGAAATCCTTGTGAATTATGACAGTGATGCAACTTCTAATTAATATAGACAACATTAAGGTAGATGGATCGAAGACATGATTCTTATTGAAAGATGATGGCACTAAAAACATTTCATATATTCTTGAAATTCCCATACTGCATTTCTGTCAAAGAACAGGATGTTATGCAACAAAACCCACATACAAAAGAAAACAGGCCATACATTGTTTCAACATAGTCTATTTAAGGACAAATTACAATAATCTATACTGCAGCTTCCTTCCCATGTTAGAACATTTCCGTGGGCATCCATCCAATACATTTTTATCAGTTCAGCAGGTTGCACCACTTATGTTATACATGTGGTGCCATTGAGCAAAAAGGGACATTTCACTACCTTGATGGCTTGTTCTTTTTTGATGCCTTCTACAATGTCAACTGGTTCCTTTGCAATTGCATCAGGATTCTCAGCAGCCACATCTTCAATATTGACACCTCCTTGAGAACTGCCAATGAGAACAGGCCCCTGAAAAGAGGAAATGTTTTAGAAAATTAGTACTATATTAATACTGTTTAAAACCGGAAACCGCATTCATACTCAATTTAGCCTCTGGTTAGAACAAAGGCTTTTTAATAAGCTTGCAGAAAACAGAGTATATATTAAGGGTAACTATTGAGGGTAAATGCTTGTGACTGAGTGGAAGACAAATCAATGTAAGTTTATTAATATGTGATAGCTACATAATTTTAAATTCTGAAAACTATCCCAGCCTTCTTTGTTGTTACATCAAAAACTCTGCAGTAGAAATTCTGTGGAAAAAAATGCAACTTTTATGGATTTTTTATATAAGCAGACTGTCAAAGACAATAACACAGTACATACAGGAAAAAATTCCGAGCAGCTTTAAGAGTTTTCATTTTAAGCAAAACTGTTTTGATCCAGAGGACAAATACTTTCTACCCACATACTTCCAAATATCTAAAGGTAAAGGTAAAGGTTCCCCCGCACGTGCGTGCTAGTCGTTTCCGACTCTAGGGGCCGGTGCTCATCTCCGTTTCAAAGCCAAAGAGCCAGCGCTTGTCCGAGGACGTCTCCGTGGTCATGTGGCCGGCATGACTAGATGCCAAAGGCGCACGGAACGCTATTACCTTCCCCCCTCACCATAGTGGTCCCTATTTTTCTACTTGCATTTTCACATGCTTTCGAACTGCTAGGTTGGCAGAAGCTGGGACGAGTAACAGGTGTTCACTCTGCTACGCGGCACTCGGGATTCAACCCGCCAAACTGCTGACCTTCTGATCGACAGGCTCAGCATCCTAACCCACTGAGCCACCGCGTCCCTTCCAAATATCTAGCCAGGCCTCAAATTCTTTGTAACCAATGACCCAAAAGTGGCAAGCAAGATATCCTTTTTATATTATTACATTTAATTCTATAAGATAAAAATATATTAAAGAAAATGGGAAATGATATGATTATGGAACAATATTTTTATGTAGCAAAACATTTTCACAGAGTAACTGAGGAGGAGGTGTCTGTACTCGGTAGATACACTTGCCTGAAATGACCGTTCCATGGTTATGGCAAAATAGTACTCTCTCCTGGGATATCTGCGTTCACAAATAAATACTTGATTGCATATTCTGCCCTTTTCTCCTGTTTGTTTGGTATACAACTTTTTTCCAATCATTTTTGAAGATACCTCTTTTGCTTCTTCTGGACTAAAAAAAAAAAGAAATCAAGTGTTAAAGATAGAGGAAAATAAAAATACTTTATTTTTAGAAACCACATTCTAGATGTAAACTTTAATCACTAGATTCAGAGAATCTCTTAAAACCAGTAAGTGGAAAGATTTACAGGTTCCCTCTGTAAACAATCCCACAGACATTATCTGGACACTTGATTCCAAATGAGAACTATGTACATAGGTCGTATCCAGCATTGCTCTTCTTACAGTCAATTTTTCAAATAACCAACATGATTAGAATTCTGATATTGAAATAATTCAAGCAAAAGTCTAAATGTAGTAGATTTGTAAGATCTAAAATAGCAGTCATCTGCTGGTTTAACTTACGAAAAAACTATTTTCACTCCTCCTTTAAGGCCACCTTCAAATGTTCCTTTTCCCCTGCCACCTGCCAAAACCTGTGCCTTTACAACCAGATCCTTTGCACCTAGAATAAAAAGGGATAAGGCAAGAATTATCTTAATTTAAATATTAAAAATCACGTTATCTTTTAATCTATAGCAATTGTACATCTAGCTTTGAAAATCAATGATAAAATAATGCAGAAACTCTCCTCTACATAGTGAAGAAAAAAAATGAAATCAACTTTTTATTATTGTAAAATATCCTTGATGTCAAGCCAAAAAAATACACCGCTCAAGAAAGATTCCAGTAAGATTATGAACTTGTTTCTCAAGATGTAGCTTTGCTGTTTGTTTTTTTAACTAAAACAGGTCAGAAGTGCACTAGGACAACTGTCAGTGAAAGGAGATTATTATCACAAATGCTTCTGTAAGCAGTCGGCTGAGACCAAACATTTCAGTTCTAGATAAGCTCAATGCAGCAGCTTGAGGTCATAGGATGTTTGAGCATTAAAAATCAAGAATATTTTAGCACTTTTGGAAGAAAAAAAGTGTTAACAAAAATTTTGGTGACTTTCCTTTTGACATCATTTCCAATTAAAAAGTAATTAGGGTTCACATTTGTCTGAGTATGCTTAATCATGAAATATAGCAAAATAAAATCCCTAAACCTGAATGAATCAAGCTAAACTTTTATTCACTCTCTTTCAAATCAATTCATCACTTCACAAGATTGATGCTATGGGGAAAACAGCTGAAGAAGTATTGGGTATGCCTTGAGTTATATATACAAAGGTGGGATAAAAATTTAATAATTTTAACAGCCATCACCAACACTTGAACTGTAAAGAAGCTCAATCATAAAGGTTATTATGAAGAAACAGCTGCTATCATAAAGCTGCACTACTTTTTAATGGAGTTTTTTAATAGGGTGTTAATTTTTAATTTTAATTAATATTTTTAATTTTAGGTGATTTAATAATTTTAATTAGGTGATTAGATAATAAATTAGGTGTTAGATAATATAGGATAAAATATAAAAAATTAGTAGCATTTACCTGTTAATACCAATTAATTCCAACCTGAAGAACTATTGAAATTTACATCTTCCCAATATCTACTATAATAGCTAAGCATTTGTTTCCAGTGTAATAGTTCATATGGATAGACACTGGAGTGGGGGCTAAAATAAACACATATGTTTAAAATGCCTGAAATCTCATTTGAAGAATGAAAACAGGTTACTGCATCAAACTATAAATTTTACTGTACATATTCCCTTTGGTCATTTACCTATTTTTTTTGCAATGTTGTAAGCTTCCTCTGGTGTCTGTGCAACCAATCCATATGGAACAGAAATGCCAGCATCTTTCAGTAATTCCATACTCAAGTATTCGTGTAGTGATAAGTTCCTTCGTTGTTGAACTTGAAACACACGTCTATTAAATAAAACTGGATTTCCACCTAGGACCTGTGGAAATTAGTACACAGCTTTCACAACTGGACAAAATTTTTAATTAATCCTTTAGCATTATTCTTTTAACTAAGCAGCCTGGCCTTTGCAGAAGTATAGTGTATAACTACCAACTGGACCAAAAACCTCTGGTTCATAGAAATTCATAGGCTGAGATGGAAGCTCTGTTTCCCCAAATATAACATTTCTGATACTGAAGCCCCATATAAACAATCTATGATTACAAACTATCATGTGATTAAATGTTTTTGGACTTTGATCTTTTGGCATTTGAAATTTGAAGATTTTTTTTCTGTTCCAGTTTTCACAATGCCTTTTACCATTTCCTATAGTTCTATATTTTCTTTATACATAAATTGTGTATATTGAATCTACTAGATGAAATGGACTGCAGATACATATGAACTATCAATATATGAATTAAGGAGGTTTTTTGAGATAGGCTGAAAGAGGCAATATGATTAAATTTGCTTGTACTTTATGGTTTTTGTAGACGAGATTGAGATTTATTAAATTTATATGCCGCCCTTCTCCCCAAGGACTCAGGGCGGCTCACAACAATAAAAAAATTAAAAAACATAAAATACAAAATTTTTAAAAAGAATTAAACAATGGATGTAATAAATAAATGACAATTTAGCCCAATAAAAGTCTAATTTAAAACCACAGTCAGTCCAGGCCCGCTTGTTGGAACAGTATGTATGCCTTTTTTCTTTTCCATATATTTCAGTGCTGTTTGTTAAGAATCTGTGTATGGACATATGTATGTATACATAATGCACATACACATAGTAATTCTAATTACTTTGATGTAATATAACTTTTCCAACTTATTGAAAAGGTAGTTACAAGACATTTTCACGAGACAAAATATTTCCCTTTCCAGATGTTCCTTTTGAAATGCATCAATCATCTGATTAAAAGATCCTAAAAGCTTTAAAATGAAGCTTTGGGGTGAGGTTCTATGATGTACCGGACACCTCTGAAGTAGTGGGGATGTTGTAGCAATAGTGAATGGTGCCTAGTGTTGATTTCTGGTGGGCAAAGATTTTTTCACATAATGGAGAGAATGAGAGATTGCCCACATGTCCTAGACAGCTGCTCCTCTTGAGTAGACTTTGGGATGAAAGTCTTGTGGTTTTCTTGTGAGTAGAGCATGGAGGGGGGGGGGGGGGGTCAAAGGAAAAAGAACTTGCTTAACTCTCAAGGTGCAGTAAGTTCAACTAGCCTTCACTTTCTTAATCACTTCAGGATATAGTAAATTTACAGTTGAAAATAGGTCTTTGAAAACAGTTGGATAAATAAAACAGGACAAACAAAACTTCTTGATGAGTCAGCCTTCCTTTTAACAAGCCTCAGAGGGAATGGGAATAGGTAGGACTAGAAGTCAAACCTCTCATAACTCAAAACAATGCGATAGTCTGTGATTTCAGGTCATAACACATGCAGAAGAAATTTGTTTTTGCAATGGATATTGCCACAGCATTTTAAATTGGCTTTACATTGTATTTCATTGGATTTGAATCAGGTTTGCTTTTAGCTACTTAGCAGGGTGCTTTAGCTCAGACAGTTGTTTCTACACCACAGGACCATCTTTAAGTACACTGACATGCACCAAAGAGTAGTAGCTATGTTAACTGCAGTAACATGGTTCCCTATTTCTCTGATCAACCAGAGCCTGACATAATTACTGATTAGGAAATTATAAACATTTCTAAGATCCCCTAAAATCTAACTGGATGTCTTTTTACAAAACTATTCTAGCTGTCCCCAGATAAATCAGATTTAATTCAATTTTATTCACATGCCATTTATCTCTGGCAGTTTGCTGACAAAATATTAAAAAGCTTACAGAAACATTTGAAACATCTACTAGATATTGAGTTAATTTCCTAGGATGCCCAGCTAAGATAGCAAAGTAACAAAATACTGTATAAGAACTTACTGAACATCAGGCAGCCAAGATTGAGATGACTTTCTTAATGACAGAGATTCCCCAAACTGGAAAGTTAAGACTAAAAGAAACTTAACTCCTATTGAACATCCAGAGTAGGACCATTTCTAGAAGTATTAAAAGGTAAAATATTTAATAGGTAAGTATCAGTCCTAGCCCAAGAACGATGTAATACAATCTGGCCAAAATTCAGTTCTGTATTTTCTCACACCATATAGACAGAATCTTGTCAGCATTAAAGCATGGAAGATTCTAGGAAGTGGCTATCCTAAATGTCTTCCTCTTCTCATGATCCAGCTTGGGATTGTGCTATCTCTTGTTTTATTCCCCTTCCCTGGAAAGTACCCTTTCCTTCCTGAGAACCTGCTGTGTTACTGTGGTCCATCACTTTAAGACATTAGCCAAAACACAGCTTGATTACATTAACTACCTGCCTCACTGCAATATCCACTGATAAACCGTATCTGTCATGGTTGTGATAGATGAAATCAGTAAAAGAACTTCAAGGAAAGAATTCTTCCTTAAAGAACATTTTATTTAGGAAACAACGTATCGGCACTTACATAGTTGAACCCAAGAATGAGATTCCCTCCCCCCAGATACAAAGTAACAAATTGCAATTCCCACCCCACAAGAGTTGTCATAAATCACATTCCCCAATTGCCAAAACCTTGTCAGAACACGTCCTTGAGTTTCCACATTTCTACATTGTTATGGCTAGCTAAATCCTCAGGCATTTACTCCATCCCCCCCTTCTACATCTGAGCTCTGAAAGAATAGAAAGGCACATTAAAAGTGAAAGTAAAAATGGCTGCTGGTTCTCAGTTGTCTGAGCAACAATGTCCATTGTCACAGTGTTGACAGTATCACTAATTTGGAATACCATTATAGGTGATCCTAGTCTTATGCCCACAATTGGGATTGAAATCTTGGTCCTTGAGTGGTCATTAAATGAGACACTCATTGACTGCTTTGTTCAGTGACTGCAATCCTTGTACTCCTAGCTGCAATTGTTAAACAATCTCCCAGGTCATTAAATGGATGGAGTAAATCTCAAGAGAAGCCGAAATCCTCCAGGCAGCAGCCTGTTTGGACTCAAATATTCTTGCAGCCCATTAAAAGATTTCCGCTTTCCTCCATGCATGGAGGGGAAATCCTTCTTGAAGCTGCAGGAGTGGAGCTGAAATGTTTGGGATTTCAATTCTATTCTGGCAGCCTGCCAAAGAATTTTCCCTTACCTCCATGCACTTCTGGCCACTGTAAAACATTCTTCTGTCCCTCTCCCCCCTCCCCCCCACATGGTGACATGTCCACATTTTGGGAAGCCAGCAAGGAAGGTTACAAGTGAAGGGGATTTGTAACAATCTTCCCCCATAGCCTTCTGCAGAAATAGAAGCAGCTAATGCCACCCCTTCACTATGTGTAACAGCTCCTAACGATGCTCTCTAGATGATAAAAGAAAGGGGAAAGGGAAACATATTCAGCAGATAATGGGAAGTTAGAAGCGAGTCAGGAAACAAATTGTTTAGCAGATTAGAGATGTATTGTTTCTCCACATCATGGGGAACATAAATGGAGAACACATTATTCCCCACATTATAACCATCACACCCAAATATAGTCTTATATCATCATCCCGGTATCAACCTGTGTAGCAATTTTCTTTTATTCTGTTTTTTTTAAACAATTCAAAAGCATTTGAATTAAACAATTTCAATTAAAATATAAGCACTTCAATACAACCACATATAAAAATGAGTACTTAACCCAAACCTCTAAGAGCAAACACTACCCTTTCTTAAATTTGTCTGTTTTATAATAGTATTGTTCAAAAAGAGTCAGTTTGGTGTAATGGTTAAGGCATCAGGACAAGAAACCAGGAGACTGAATGTTCTAGTCCCACTTGAGGACAAGCTAACTGGGTGACTTTGGGCCATCCCTTCTCTCTCAGCTCTAGGAAGAAGGCAAGGACAAACCACTTCTAAAATCTTGCCAAGAAAACTACAGGTTGTCCAGGTAGTTGCTAGGAGACAAAACTGATTTGAAGCAATTCCTCTCCCAATTCTATCCAAACAAAAACACCAGTCAACTGCATATAAACAAAGGTCAGGATAAAGACACACACACACAAATCTCAAATGCCTAGTCTTAACTAAGCAGAGCAAATGCCATAATGGAGGGAATTCTTGATATAAACTCTGCAAATGAATTCCTAGTGTATGCTGCACCCTCAACATGGCATAATACTAAGATTAGTTAATAAGGAGTATCAAGTCTTGGTGCAAGTATTATACCCAATAGCCTGATTCTGTAGGAGGTTTTGTCTGTCAGAGTAAGTATGCTTAATCTGTCTTGGTAGCAAAATGACAGCTGCTTCAGAACAAATGTAATATTTTTTTGGTAAACTTTTTATTTTGTCATACACTTCAATAGTATTTATTCAACAAACGTGTTCTCTGAGTTTATCATTCAATAATACAAATTTAATTCCTAATCCTTTATTCTTTTCTCAAGCCATTGATAAAATAAGTCCCAAGTTTGAAAGTATTCTGTTTCTTCTTTTTCTTTCAACCTCAAAATAAGTCTGTCCATTTCCACACATTCTAATATTTTTTTTAATTATTTCTTCTTGTGATAGTAATTCTTCCTTTTTCCAATATTGTGCGAATATGATTCTTGCTGCTGTTATCACATGTACAATCAAGTATATACTTTGTTTATCAATCTTTGTTTCCCTGGATGCATTTCATAATATTCCAATATGTCCATTATAACTCTTATTTGTCTCTTTGGTAAAAATCCATTTTGATCTGGATGTATAAATTCAGCTAAAAATCTTTGCAGTCTCCCCACTATTATTGAAGTAAAAATTTTATAATCCACATTTAGTAATGACTTCAGTCTTTAATATTTTTATCTGTGTCAAATCTGAGTCTTCTTTTGGTATTAAACTAATGTTTGCTTCTGTTCATGTATTTGGGAGTTTAGGCTCCAACAAAAGTTCATTACACATGTCTTTCAACAGTATACGTAGGCATTTATATAACTCTGCCAGTCGCTCATCTGGTCCCAGTGTTTTTTCATTTTTTGGTCTTCTTATAGCCTCTGTCAATTCCATCGTCATTTTTTCATTTAACATAATTTTAAAGTTTTCTAAAATTTTGGTAAGTTATTTTTTTCCATATGTTGAACCGTTTTCTCCCATGAAATTTCTTCTATATCATACAATTTCTCATAGTAGTCTTTATTATCTTTTTTTTTTCTTCATTTTTAAATTGTAAATAGCCTTTTTTGTCTACTAGATTATTTATTAGTTTTTTCTCCTTCTGTTTTTTAAGTTTATAGGCTAGCCATCTTCCTGGTTTATTTGCATTTTCAAAAGTTTTGTTTTGCTCTTCTAATTTGCTGAGCCAGTTTTACTGATTCCAATACATTTAATTTATGTTTTATTATTTCCATTTGTTTTTTCAGTATTTTCTTTTGTGGATTTATTTGTAATTCTATTTTTTTTAATTCTTCCCTTAACAGTATGTTGTTGTCTTTTTTCTTTGTCCCCCCACTCCCCTGCCATATATGTTATAGCTACACCTCTAAAATATGCTTTGGCTGCATCCCAAACATTTTGTAATGTTGTATCTTCTTTTTTATTTTCTTTAAAGAAGAACTCCATTTCTTTTGTCGCTAGTTCTATACATTCTTTTTCTTTTAATATGGTTTGTTCAAGGTCCATCTTGGGGTTTTTTATATTCCTTTCCATGTCATCTTTAAAGGGTTATGATCTGACCATGTACCTAATTTTACCTCAATCTCCTACATATTGGTTCTTAATTCAACTGTAATCCAAATCATGTCAATTCTGGACCAGGATTTATGGCTGTTCAAATAGAATGTATTGTAGTTTTGCTGGGTTAGTTTCTCTCCATGTATCTTGTACCCCAATTTTCTCTATCGTATTAAAAAAAGTCTTAGGTAATCTTTTTCTTCCAATTTTTCTGTTTTGCCACTTTCATAGTCTAATGCAATGGTGGGATTCAGCCGGTTCGCACTGTTTCGGGAGAACCAGTAGCTAAATTTGCTTGAATTCGGAGAACCGACTGGCTTCTGGAAGTCCAGTCTAGGCCTCGGAAGCCCCCCAGGCCTAGAACGGCCCACAGAAGTGCATGGATTCCATTTCCGGAAGTCCGTTCTAGGCATCGGAGGCCTCCCAGGCCTGCATCACATAATAGAACCGGTTGTTCAGGTATTTGAATCCCACCACTGGTCTAATGTCCAATCTAGTATTGCATTAAAGTCTCCTACTAGACAAATATTTTGGTATTCCATTTCTACTATTTTTCTATGAAGATTTTGATAAAATTCTTCTTGTTTATTATCTGATGCGTATATTACTACTAAAAGTGTTTTTGATGTAAAATTATTTCTACCATCACAATTCTTCCTTCATCTGAATAATTATTTTTATTAATATTCAATTTTATTTTCCCATTTCTTACACAAACAAGTCAACAAATATATCGTCATACATAAATACATACACGTAAGTTTGGGTGCTGCTCGTCCATTTCCCCTTTCACTGTATCCACCCTCCTTCTCTTTCTTCCCTCTTCTCTACTTTTTCTCCCTTTCTCCTTTCTTTCCTACTTCCCTCTTCTTCTTCTCCTCTCCTTTCCCTCACCACTCCCCTCCCGTTTCTCCCCACTTCTCCTCCTCTTTCCCTCCAACCTTCCTACTTCCTTCCCCCTCCTCTACTCTCTTCCCTCTCTCCTCTCCTTTTTTCCCTCCCATTCCTCTTCTGATACAATTCAGGGGTGATGTCCGAGCACCTCCTCTCCTTGGATTTTCAATGTCTATATTAGGTATGATAATAACCTTATCTCATTTTTCTTCCATCTAAATTAGTGTTAGCTGTCTTTTAAGCATATTCTCTTTTTCACCCACTCATAAATTTCCCCCCAAATTTCATAATACTCTGACTCTGTCTTATCTTTAATTATCATTGTTAGTCTATTCATTTCCGCACATTCCATTATTTTCCTGATCACCTCTTCTTCTGGAGGAGCTTTCAGTGCCTTCCAATTTTGTGCAAACACAATCCTAGCTGCAGTGGTTATATGAATAATCAAATATGTGTTCTCTTTGCTGTATTTCTTTGGTAAAATACCCAACAGGAATATTTCTGGTCTTAATTCTATATGTTGTTGTATCATCTTTTCTATCCATGATTTGATTATGTTCCAATAGGTTTTAGCTTCTGCACACGTCCACCACATATGATAGAAAGAGCCTGGTATTTGATGGCATTTCCAACATTTCATAGATCTGTCCTTAAATATTTTAGCTAGTTTTTCTGGAGACATATGCCATCTATAGAACATCTTGTACATATTTTCTTTGTACGCTATCGCCATTGTCAGTTTATAGTTTGTTTCCCACAATTGCTGCCATCTATCTAATTCAATCGTATATCCAAAATTTCTTGACCATTTTATCAATGACTCCTTAACTTACTCCTCCTCTAATTCCCTATATAATTAGCTATACATTTTTAATCCATTTTTCTTCAGTTCCCGTATTTCATCTAACTCTGTTCTCCCCAAATTAAAACCATCTATTTTAGCATCTTTTTCATATCTAGATTGTATTTGCGTTCTCATGTACCAATCCATCTTTATTCCTTGTTCCTCTAATTGTTGTTTGGTTTTCAGCTTCCCCGTATCTGTTAGTAGGTCTTTATATCTTATAATGTTTCCCACGTTAAACATATTGGGGTGTATTAACGCTTCCATCATTGAGAGCCAATCTGGAATCCTCAAGTAATGCTTCCTCTTTATTTTCTCTCAAACCATCAATAAAGAATTCCTAATATAATGTCTCTGGAAATAGCTGTGTATTCTATTTTTCCCATACCATATAAACAAATGCCATCCCAACTGTAAATCATGTCCCTCTAATATCAATAATCTAGTATTCCTCAGTAAAATCCATTCTCTCATTACTGCAACCTGGTAATATAATTCCCAATTAGGTAAGCTAAACCCACCTCTGAGTCTTGCATCCTGTAACATTTTTAAATTAATCCTTGCCTTTTTCCCCTGCCAAATATATTTCAAAATTATTTTATTTAGCCCCTCAAAATATTTCTTTTCCAATCTTATTGGTATTGTTGAAAACAAAAACAATAATCGTGGTAATATATTCATTTTGATTATTGCAATCCTGCCCATTAATGATAGTTGTACCTTTTTCCATTTATCCAAATCTACTTCGATTTGTCTTTTCAATTTGTAATAGTTATCTTCTTTAATTGCTGTACATCTTGCTGTCAGGTGAAACCCCAGATATTTTATCTTCTTTACAATCTGTATCTCTAACTTTCCCATCAATTCTTTTTTTTGTTTTTCAGCAATATTTTTCACTAATATTTTTGTTTTATCTTTATTAATCTTCAAACCTGCTACCTCACCATATTTTTCTATTTGTTCTATTAATACAGGTCCTATCTCTAGTGGTTCCTCCAAATCATCTGTGAAAGCTTGTAGCTTATATTCTTCTCTCTTAACTTTCATACCTTTTATATCCTTATTCTGTCCTATAGTTCTAGTTAGTATCTTTAGTGTCAATACAAACAATAATGGGGATAAAGGACATCCCTGCCTTGTTCCCTTCATAATGTTAATCTTTTCTGTCATATCTCCATTTATCATTATTTTGGCTATTTGCTTATTGTAAATTGCTTTAACTATATTTATAAATTTCTCCCCAAAATCCATAATCTGTAGTTGTCTTATCATGAATTGCCAATTCAAATTGTCGAGTGGTTTCTGTGCATCCAAAAACACCAATGCCATCTCTTTTTCGGGATATTTCATAATATTCTAATGTGTTTAATATAATTTGCATATTGTCTCTAATCTGTCTTTTGGGCAGGAACCCATTTTGATCCATATGTATAAATTAGTTTAGGAACTTTTTCAGTCTTTCGGCCATGATTGATGCGAATATTTTATAGTCCACATTCAGTAAGGAAATCGGTCTATAGTTCTTTATTTTCTGTATTTCCGTTTCTTCCTTTGGTATCAGGGTAATAAGTGCTTCCGACCACGCATCTGTTATCTTAGCTTCAGAGAGGAGTTCATTATAGAGTTCCAGTATTACATTGCCTAGCAGTTCCTGCAATGTTCTATATAGTTCTGCTGGTAGCCTATCTGGTCCTGGTGTTTTGCCATTCTTTTGCTTCTGTTAATTCCATTATTGTTATTTTCCCTTCTAACAGCTTTTTAAATTTCTCCAGTACTTTAGGTATCTCTGTTTTTTCCAAGAATTGTTTTATCCTGTCATCTGAAACTGTTTGTTGCTTATATAAATTCTCATAATATTCTGAAGCTATTTTTTTCTTTTCTTCATTTCGGTGTTGTAAAGTCCCCTCAGCATCTTCCAGTTGTTTAATCCGTCTCTTCTCTTTCTCCTTTTTAATTTTATATGTCAACCATCTCCCTGGTTTGTTTGCATGTTCAAAAAAGGTTTGTTTAGCTGCCTTTATTTTCCTTGCCGCCTCTTCATTTTCTATTAAGTTCATTTTATGCTGGTTCAACTCTATTAAATTTTTTTATCTTTTTGTTTTGTGTATCTTTCTGTAATTCTTTCTCAAGAGTCTTATATTCTTCCTCCAGTTTTTCCCTAATTTATCTTTTCTGTTTATTATTTTCCCCCATATAAGATATAGCAAGTCATGTACGCTTTCGCCGTATCCCAGACATTTTGAAGTGAGATATCTTCTGTTTTGTTTTCCTTAAAGAAGAAAGTCATTTCTTTTTCCATATATTGCTGGAAGTCTTTTTCATTCAATACAGTTTGATTTAATGTCCATCTTGTTCTTTTTTTTTGTCCCTTCCATATAATTGTGACTGGGTTGTGGTCCGCCCATGTGCTTGTTTCTATGTTTATATTTTATGTACTTGTAAATAAGTCTATTGATGTCCATATCATATCTATTCTCAACCAGGACAGGTGTCTGTTAGAATAAAATGTATATTGCTTCTTTTCCGGATATTTTTCTCTCCAAACAACTAGTATATTTAATTCGTCCACCATATTATGAAAAGATTTTGGAAGTGTTCTCCTTAGAGTCTTTTCTTTTTTTGTCGTATTATAATCCAGCCTGGCCTTTACAATAGCATTGAAATCTCCAATCATACACATGCTTTCGAATTCCAATTCTATTATTTTCTGGTGTAATTTTGATTACAAATTTTCTTGGTTTTCATTTGGGGCATAAATTGCTACCAATAAATTTTTTTTTACAATTCGTAATTACTTCCACCATTAAAATTCGCCCTTCTTCATCTGAATATAACAATGTAATTTGTATTGTTTTTTGAATATATACCACACCTCTTTTACTCTGATCTGCAAGTGAGGTATATAAGTCTCCCAATTTTGGATATTCTAGTAGATTTTTATGTTGTTTCTTAATATGAACTTTTTGTAAACAGATTATATCCATTTTTAATTTCCCCAATTTATTTAGTGTTTTTTCTTTTTATAGCCGAATTCAGTCCATTTACATTTATCGAAATTGCTTTTATTTCTTCTTCCATGATTATTTATTTGAAGTTTTAGTTGCTCTCGTTATTCTCATCTCTTTGCTCTTTTGCCTCTTTTGCTCTTCCCTTCTCTCAACAGCCTTTCCTCCTGTTCTATGCAATACTTACTCCGTTGCTTCTCTGTCTCGTCTCCTTGCTGTCTGATTACTCTTTCCCCTCTCAGCCTTTCTTCTTCTTGCTGCCCAAAGTATTGATCATAGAAAAGTTCTGCTTTCTCTATTGTGTCCAGTCTATGTCTCTGTTCTTGCCAATTTATCATTACTCCTTCTGGTATTAACCATCTAAAATTTATCCCTTTTTTAATTAAGCATTTTGTCAGAAATTGATACTCCTTTCTCAGGTCTCTCACTCTTCTTGGGATCTGTTTTAACATCGCTATCTCTCTTACTTTATATTTTATTTTAACATTTCTCAGCTTCTGTAGTATATCTACCCTTAATGCTTATTTAGTAAATCTTATATGCACCTCTCTGGGGAGAGTATTTCTCATTGCATATCTAGTGTATATTCTAAATATCTCATCTATATCATTAATTATCTTTTCCTTGCTTTCCTCCAATGCTTCTGCTAATATTCCCGCCATTACATCTGCTAGGTTCTCTCCCTTTTCTTCTTCAACATTTTGGAATCTTAAATAATAATCAGCTCTATCCATCTCTAAAGCAATAATCATTTTCTCCTGGTTCCTATCTGTTAATGTAAATTGGTTATCAATCTCCTCTAGTCTCTTGAATAAATAATTCTGGAGTCTAGTCCCTCTATATTCACTGAAAACATTCCATTTTCTTTCTCCATTTTGTTTACTTATATTTAGATCTTGTTGATCTTGTTTCCAAATAGTTTCTTTCGTAGTTATATCCAGGGTCAGAAGATATGATTGTAGAAAATCTTCTCTGGCACAGAGTCACATAAAGTTTTGTTTACACCAGGTGTTGTTTCAAGATCAAGAGCTCCTCAAGTTCTTTTAGTATTTTGGTATTGTTGTAATATCTCCTTTTACCACTAGATGTCCTTATTTACTGTATTGTCTATATCTGGGTTTAAAAAGTTCTTTTTAGGAGGTTTTCTCATAGAAATTAAATATAAAAAGATTTTCCACACGTTAGAGTTAACTAAATTTTCTTTAAATCAGTCCCAATTCCAGTTTTATATTTTTTTATATTCTTTAATTTCATTCCCCTGTTTATAATTTCTTGCCGCTTTTAACTCTCTTCTTCCCAAATCTTTCCAGGGTCTTTGCTTTGAATTTTTTTCCCAATCAGTGGATCTCTATTTCCAAGTCCATAAGAAAGAGGAATATAAAAAAACAGTCTCACCCAGTTCTCAGCACGTTGTTGACAATCACCTGTTCAGCGGCTTGCCATGGCTCCTTTCCCCCCCCCGGTTGTTGATGACTTGGGCTGCCTGTGCCTACAGGCAGCCTTTCTTCCGTCTGTTTGAAGAGGTTCCTTGGTTCGTTTGGATCGACTGCCATCTGGTCCAAACTCCCAAAGCTTCCCTTCTCCTTCATTGCCTCTCCAGGGAAACTTTCCAACCCTTGGGGTCTCCAGACAGAGCAAAATCAGGCTAAGAAGCCAGAGCTTCAGTTTCTTTCACCCATCTCGTCATGATATCCTTCGTGAATCAAATGTAATATTTTAAAATTGTAACAGCAAAATAGCATATTGCAATATTCAAATCTCAAAGTAATTCAGAGCAATCCATGTCCAGGAACAGCTGTAACTGGAAACAGGTGCTCTTTGTCCTGGAGGCCATTCATGTCTCCATGTATAATGATGGGTATGGTATAAGAATATCTCCAGTTTATGTAACTGATCTCTCTTGTCCAAAGCAGGAAAATTTCCAAATTAGACAACTATGTTGCTTATTGGGATATAATCTCAACATATTGGGTTTCAACTAACTATCCATTTTCTCCAGCTATTAACCCAGAGCACAATTTACAATGAATTGCATAGTATTAAAAAACAAAATAAGAGATATTTAGAATATTTTTAATGTCACTCCATTTCTTCTGATTGCTCCTAAAAGCTGCATAAAGATTTCAAACAGCATTTGTAATAGTAATCCATAAAAAGTTGACTTTCACATGACCAAGGTATAGCCATCCAAATGGTCCCCTTATGAACACACCTCCATAAATAGTAATAGGAGTCCATTGTAAAAAAACAACAACAACCCAATTTCCAACGCAAAACCTGGTCTGGAATATTATGGTTAACAGAATCAAAAACCAGAGAGGTCCAGAAGAATCAACTAGGTTGCATTCCTTATACCTCTCTTCCTAAATAGCTTATCCATTAGCTTTCACAACCATCACTTGAAACCCAATCAAAACAGAATCAGATTATCTACATCTTCAAAGAGCATCTGCAGTTATGTAGTTACCACCTTCTAAATTCTCTTCACCTGAAAGGAGATATTAACAAATTAATTACTATTAAGATCCAAAGAAACCAGAGCTATTTTTTTTTAATTTATACACCACTTACATTTAGCTTTTCATTCTTCAAGGATGAAGTTACCTCCCTTTCAACTCATTCAGCTAATCCTGTCAAACTTCATTAACTCAGCCATGATGTGCAGGAGTTGAGTTGAGGTGTTCTAACACAAGTTTCTTGTCCATATTCTCAGGTCAAAAGAACTGATAACCCAACATAACCAGCAAAGTCAAAATCTTGGATATGCATAAAAGTATACAATAGAATAGAATAGAATAGAATAGAATAGAATAGAATGGACTTTGGAGGTCTTCTAGTCCAGCCCCCTGCTCGAGCAGAAGACCCCACTGGTTAATTGTCCTCACTGTTAGGAAGTTTCTTCTTAATTCCAGGTTGCTTCTCTCTTTGGTCAGTTTCCAACCCTTGGTTCTTCTCTTGCTCTTTGGTGCTTTGCAGTCCCACAAATACTGGAAATACTGCCATCATGTCACCCATTTCTTCTTTTCTTTAGACTAGCCAAATCCAAGTCCTGCAGCCGTTCTTCATATATTTTGGTCTCCAGGCCTTTGATCATTTTCTTTGCTCTTCTCTGAACTTTTTCCAGGGTTTCAACATCTTTTTTGTAGCATGTTGACCAAAATTAGTTTCAGTATTCCAGGTGTGGTCTTATTAGTGTTTTATAAAGTGGTACTAATACTTTGTGTGATCTTAATTCTATGCTTCTGTTTATACAACCCAGGATTGTATTAGATTTTTTTTTTGCACTTTTCTCCACACTAGCCTGTAGCATCTGCTTATTTCTGTGCCATTTCAGCTATCCCTGCTTCAGCTCTCCTCCATCCTACCTCAACCTCAGTAGATCCTTTGGGAACAAGTGGCTTTCCAGTATCTAAAGAATTAGCAGCCTGCTTTGTACTACAGGTTAAACCCTTATCCACAATCTCAATGCCCATATTTATATCACATATCATACATTTATTTTTAAACACCATTGGGTTTTACTGAGTTAATTTGAACATTCTAAAAAAAGCTACACACTCTCAAAGTCTAACAATGGGAATATTCAATCACTAAAATGTGGTATGTATGCAAAATGAATCCAGCTGTCTCTATAGTATGCTCTGTTTATTTTTCATTGTCAAGTAGATGCTTTGTTGATTTTAACCATACTAAAGCCTTCAAAGAGTCTAGAATGTAATATGAGATGTGAAAAACTAACCTTTATCTTATTTGAAGAAGCAGAAATAATTATACAAGAAAACCGAATATACTTAGATTGTGATTTCATTGGACTACTCCAGGGATAGACAACCTCGGCTCTTTTATGACTCATGGACTTCAATTCCCAGAATTCCTGAGTCAGCTGACTCAGGAATTCTGGGAGTTGAAGTCCATGAGTCTAAAAGAGCCGAGGTTGCCTACCCCTGGACTACTCTAGCAAGAAAATGAGAAGTACAAAATATAACTCTACTATGTAGTGTGGTAATTTTAAATTGAAACAATTAATGTTAGAGCAATGAGCAACTGCTTGAAGATACTGAATCGCCTATGAGGAAGACAGGGAGGTTCAGAATTTTTTTAAGAAATACTCTTATCAGTAGGGTTGTGGAAAATTACTCTTTTTATATTAAATAAAAATAAGGGAAGGTAAAGCCAATGACATCACCACCAGCTTCCTTCGGATATTTGAGTCCAGTCTAGCGCCAGGACTTTAATAATCACCCTCTTTTGGCTGTGCTTGCACAACATAGTGAATCATAAATTAAGCAGATTTTAACCTAGTGTATTGTGTAACCATAGTTGGTATAATTTACAATTCATGTGTTGTACAAATAAAAAAAAATTAGGTTAACTGAGAAAAACAGTTATGGTTAAACTTGGGTGTGTTTGGCAAACATATCCTACAAGTTGCAAAGGGAGAAAAGCTGGTTAAGCTTTTTCCTACAAATATAGGGCTTACATATTTTCATTTTTTTGAAACAAATATTCTTTTCTACAATCAAGATCCCTTTAAAACTAGAATCTGTCTTCTAAATTATTAACCATACTTAGTAGTCTGGTGTCATCTATACATCTGATAAACAAACCTTTACATTATAAATCAACAACCTGCATCAATAATGCCAACCCTTTTTAAAGTGCAGCCATTCAATAATGTATAATTAGCTGTTCGACAGTAAAAGGTTGCTGGTTTCCCATTAGAAATTGAATTGTCTCACTCCTTCTTCCCAATGACTCTGTGCTGCCCTGAGCAGAACCACTGATAGGGAGAGAGAATTAGGCCTTTCAAAGACTTCATTTAATTTTTTTCATTTTTCCTAGTAGAAAACATGCAAGCAATTAGAGTTGAGGGGAAGCAGGTAAACATGTATGAATGTGACAGTTTTCAATATGACAGCTGAAATCATGTACTGATCTATTCTCTTGGCCTGGCAATTTATAAAAAATTGAACAGAACAGAGCTTAGGACAGATCGCAAGAATTTTCAACGTCACACTCTTGTTCAAGCTGACAGCAATGAGAACACACTGAGTATGACTTTTTTTGCCTTTCTTCTTCCTGGAAAACCCCTTCCCTTTCAAAAGACACATTGTCTTTCATCTACATAGCCATCTATCCTAAGTGCTCATATATAAGAAACACAGAACCTTCCTAAGGTGATCTCAAAGCTTTATTAGGCTAGTTTGAAAGGGTACAAATCATCTCTAGTAACTTATTTTGCATTATTTCTCTAAGAATAGTTAAAAGCAGACCTAATTCAATTAAATGTACAGTCATTTTCCAAAGGTTTAGATAGCAAACATCACTCAGGTATTCTTCATGGGTATTTATTATAATGCATGTACTAAATTTGCATCCTCCCTTTCCTCCTGGAGGTCCAATACGATGCAAAAAATTATTCTCATCTGCATTGGCCCCACAAGTGTCTTGTGGGACGGACAGAGCTAAGTGACAATGACTGGCCTCAAAGCATTCACTGTGCTTCCATGGCTGGATGTGAATCTGTTTTTTCTCAGTTTTTGTCCAACAGGTTAACAAATACTTGTAAACAATTTTCCCCTGCAAGCTATCATAAACTGCTGCACATAGAATAAATTGCCCTATTATCAGTATTAATGTCAAGATATAAATCTGCAACTCAGAAATAACAAAAGAGAATTTTTTGCCAAATGGAGATAAACCATTAAAAATAGCCTAATATAGATCAGGCAAAAAACAACACAGAATGTACCTAGGCAATGTACCTAATGACAGTGCACAGGACATACATGTGAAGAAAACTCTTAGCATATTGATAGGACAAAGAGAAAATTGAAGAAACTTGATTATATGCAGGAAATGATTTGTTGGGGGAAGCTGTAATACTTTATTCAATTTGTACATCTAAACTATGATCCGTCAGAGACTGCAAAAAACTGTACTTTTTCTTGCCTTTGTTTTGTATGATAGTTGCTGCTTTGGTTCTGTAAACATTTATTCTAATTACAATAACTTCTAATTTTGCATAGTACAGTAGTATGCTGTTATTGAAATCTTAAAATATTTTTGCATATTCAAATTACTTACATTTATTTATTTAAAAAATTACATGGCTATCTTATAAATGATAATCCTAAGCAATTCGAAATAGTAATATAAACTCACAAAATCCCAAAGAACCATACTTCCCATGACAGCATCACAAAATTCCACCAACTGTACATTTGATGGGGTCACTTCCATCCTAGTGGACAATCACTCAACTATAAGCCAGCAGTGTGAAGCAGCAACCAAAAACGCTAATACAATCCTGGGTTGTATAAACAGAGGCATAGAATCAAGATCATGTGAGGTATTCGTACTGCTTTACAAGTCCTAGTAATATCACACTTGAAATACTGCAGCCAATTTTAGTCACCATATCACAAAAAAGATATTGAGAGTTTGGAAAAAATTCAGAGAAGAGCAACTAAGATGATCAAAGGCCTGGAGACCAAAACATACTAAGAACGGCTGCGGAACTTGGGTTTGGCTAGTCTAAAGAAAAGAAGAATAGGGAAAACTTGATAGCAGTATTCCAGTATCTGAGGGGCTGCCACAAGGAAGAGGCGGATCACTTTGTTCACCAGAGCATCAGAGGGAAGGATGAGAAAAAATGGTTGGAAACTGATCAGAGAGAAGCAACCTGGAATTAAGAAGAAACTTCCTGACAGTGAGGACAATTAACTAGTGGAACAGCTTGCCTTTAGAAATCATGGGTGCTCCGTCACTGGAGATTTTTAAGAAGAGGATAGAGCTAGACAGTCTCTTGTCTGAGATGGCGTAGGTTCTCCTGCTTGAGCAAGGGGCTGGACTAGAAGACCTCCAAGGTTCTATTCTATTCCTATTCTAATTCTATTCCTATTCTAATTTTATTCCTATTCTATTCCATTCTAATTCCATCCCATTCCATTCTTTAATCAAGTGAACAGTCAGGTCTTCACAACCCTTGAGAAGGCTAACAGAGGTGGCTCTTTTAATCTTGGATGATAGGGGGAAGGCTGTTCTAAACCTAAAGGACTGGGGCAGCCTCATAAAAGTCATGCCTTCAAGGTATTACCAGATGACACCATTTAAGGAAAAGAAGCTGGAGTTGACTTGGTGGGGTGAGCAAATTTCCTCAGAGATATGCTAACCTGCAAAACATGGCCTCATGACATTCACTGCTTTAACCAGCACCTTGAGTTGTATCTGGAAATGAACTGGAAGCCAATGCAGTTCATGCAAGAGTGGTGTGACATGAGTAAATAATGAAATATGTACTTGTCCAGTTCTGAGTGCTATTCAATAGCAGTCGCATGTAGAGCATGTCACAGTAATCTACAGAGCAGTGACTATGAATGACTATGGCTATGAGCAGTATGAATGATTGTGAGCAAAGATCTCCAGTCTAGGAAAGGATGCAAAGCCCCCCTTAGCCACAGCTGCCCCTGCTCCTACTCTTGTTCAGTATTTTCCTTATCACAGATTTGTTAATGCTAACATTAGATACTGACCCTTAACTTGTTTGTGATCTCATGAAATACTGTATGCGTTGTTTTTGGGAGGCCTCTTGCTGGATATCCATCCCTACGAACAGTTAGTGTTGCACTTTCTTCATTTGTATAGTAATGCCTTATTATTGATTGATGGAGGCCAGTATCTTTAGCAAGGATTTGTCAGCTCTTTCCAGACTCCTGAACATCAACATGAAGACTGCCTGCATCACTTTTGACTGGGGCAAGATTCAGTTCTATAAACTTATGAACAGCAGATTCCAGTGATGGCAATCAACATGCATGTTTGTTTTGTAGGGGAGGAGCCCTTAAACTCTGATTGCCATCTCACTCACTGAAATGTGATTCAATGTATCCCTAAGATAGCTGATTATCCTAAGGTTTCACATATCCTTTCCTACAAAAGCAGTGAATACTTGCTTAGCATGTTCAATAAAGACATGGTCGCAAGAATCTATTAACAGGAGTGAGTTATAGTATTGCAGTATATGAATTGTTCTAAGGAGGCACCAACTTCATCTCAGGGCTGTATATTTAAAAAAATACCTGAAAGTTCCACACACATTCCCCAACTATTAATACACAATGACAATCAACAGCACCCGAGAATGTATCCCACAAGTGTAGAAGAGGCTGCAGTTATCAATGTCTTATTTCTTCTTTCTAAAAAAATAAATCCAATTTCAGTTCTCATGCAGACCTTACTGTAGCTGTTCCACTTGTAATAGAGCAAAACCTGCATCCAAAATACATAAATGCAACCTTTGATAATGTACCTTGCTTGCTATCGTGAAAGAGTACGCATGTCATGATCTTTCTGAGTGACCTTGCTTTAGCCGAGTGATCCCAACTCTCTTCCCTATCCTTCAAACTGAAATTCAGAGTTTGAACTATCCTTGAAGGCAGGATCTCCAATACCATTCCGGCCAGCTGTCTCTGCTTTCATCTGTATTAACTCTTCTTTCCAACCCCCTGAAAGGTGCTGAAATAAGGCAGCATAACGGCCAGACACCCGAAGAGGAGAGGATGAGGTTGGGAAGAATGACCGGAGCCGCAGTTGCCCTCCACGTGTGCTCTTTCGCTGCAAAGCAAGGAGGTGAGGCGAGGCGAGGCGAGGCGGCACCCGATCCCCTTCGGGGCGCCTCGGGGCAGTGTGTGTCTCTTGCAGCTGACCCTCCCTTCCCTGCCAGGGACCGCTGCCCGCTCGCTCACCTTGGCAGCAGCGTTCAAACTCGCGTGGCTGCTGCCACCTTGGCACCCGCTCAGCTGCCGGACGGCCGCGGTGACCATCCGCGCACAGAGCACGGAAGCGGCCATGATTGACCTCCTTCCTGCGGAGCCCCGCCGCTCTCGAGAACAGCCCCGCCCGCCCCGCGCCTGCGCAGAAAGACAGGAACTGACCCGAAGGCAAACCCGGCCTCTTGAGGGATTTACTGTACTCTTCTTCCCGTTCCAGGGAGGAAGCGGAAACCCCCGGCGGAGACGCCCAAGGCAGTTGTCACGCGTTGAACCCCGTGGGCTTTAGGCATACCCTGAGAAAGCTTAAGTTGGTGCTTTGCTCCGCCCCTCCTTCAAAGTATTTTAGGGATTTCATTATGTAGCCTCGAGTTGTTTTCGATTCCTAGCGACCGCAGACACATTTTCTCCATCTCGGACCTATCCCTAACCGGGCCTTTCAAGTCTCCCAACGGTGACAGCCACCATAGCTTGAGTCTCTCTACTTGCTGCTGATTCGTTTTGCGTCCCATCTTTCCCAACATACAGTAGCTCCGAACAAAACTTCCTTTTTCCTGCCTGCCTTTTATCCAAAGAGCTTTAATTTTATTTATGCAATTGTGAACGTTTCAAACGCTCCTCCCCGCAACGAATTCGGATAGTATGCGGGGGGGGGGGGGGGGGAAGAGAGGCCTTCCCTTGGCCGAAACCTATTAAGAGACGCAAGAGGTTAAATGCAGGCGTAATAGGCCGGTCACCGTCTATCTTCCGTTAAAACGGCCCCAGCAGGAGCCCTTGCAAGGAACAAGCAGCCTTAGTCATGCGAGGCTCCGGAGCAGAACGGGCCGAAAGCCGCCTGGATTTCCCTATTTGCCCTGCGCGGGCCTTAACGCCGAAGTCACCAGGGGCCGCTCTCGCCTCACTGAGCGCGGCAGCTCTTCGCGTCTCTCCCGCGGCTTCCCCTTCCGGCCGGCAGAGATGGCGGCCGGAGCGAGCGTGGAGCAGAGCAGCACCAGGGAGAGGCTGTTGGCTGCCTTGGACGATCTGGAGCTGCTGGCCAGGTGGGCCTTGGGGGCCGTCGCGCCGTGGACCTGCCCTGGGCTGCGCTTCGCCGCGGGACTCGGCGCTTTCCGTGGAGTAGCCCAAGCAGGAATTAAT
Source organism: Daboia siamensis (assembly GCA_024449315.1). NCBI lineage: Eukaryota > Metazoa > Chordata > Lepidosauria > Squamata > Viperidae > Daboia > Daboia siamensis. Next base: position 3,207,643 of record JAKJMR010018404.1, on the reverse strand, counting down.
TAAGGCAGCCAACGTTCGGGGCTCGTATTGCTGTTATTACGATTGTCGCTCCGGACTCCTATCCGCAGCCAACGGGGTGGTTTAAAGCGGGGACACTCGGGGCGCGACGTGCGTATAACGTTATTGAACGGTTAATAAGTACCCAATTTCAAATGATTAATTTCTAGGTTCACGTGACAAAATGAAGTGTTTATTTATATCTCGCCTTTATTAGGTAAAGGTAAAGGTTCCCCCGCACATGCCTGCTAGTCGTTTCCGACTCTAGGGGCCGGTGCTCATCTCCATTTCAAAGCCGAAGAGCCAGTGCTTGTCCGAGGACGTCTCTGTGGTCATGTGGCTAGCATGACTAGACGCCAAAGGCGCACGGAACGCTGTTACCTTCCCACCGTAGTGGTCCCTATTTTTCTACTTGCATTTTTACGTGCTTTCAAACTGCTAGGTTGGCAGAAGCTGGAACGAGTAACAGGTGCTCACTCTATTACGCGGCACTCGGGATTCGACCCATCAAATTGCCGACCTTCTGATCGACAAGCTCAGTGTCCTAACACACTGAGCCACCGCGTCCCTGACAATCCATAGTCGTTAGCAATTAATGATTAGGGGGAAAAAGAAATTACTGTTTTTTCACAGTTAAGGGGAAAAAACCTACAATGGTCCATCATAGACAGGATGTCCACTTTAAACACCATGCCCTGTCTGGTTCAATTTCACAAGCTATTAAAACTAGAATCCCCATCCCCATCTGTTATCTTTTTACTGTAAGACCACTTACATTGTTTTAATTTTTTACTAACTGCATTTATCAATTATATTTTTATAACAATTATTTCCCTCAAATATTAAATCTAACGATTTTCCCTGATTAGCTGAAACAACAGGGAAGCAAAATTTAAGATGAAAGGAAGACTTAATTTATTTGCTTTGGAGGAATAGGAAATACACTAAAACTGTCTCCTTTTTGGTCACATACTTATATTGTTTTGCTTTAGAGAACTGATTGAAGTTTTGGCAATTTCAAGAAACCAGAAGCTAGCACAACCTGGGGAAGAGAGCCAGGTAAAGAGTTTGAAAATCTTATAAAACTAGAGAAAAAAATAGTTTGTTAATTATCTAAATGTTGACCAACCTGAAAAGTAAACTATTAAGTCTGCTTCTCTATTTTTACTGTAATGTTGTTACATGGACACTTTTATACTTTTTTTTATTCAGGCCCTGAGATTTATAACTAGAGCTATTAGAAAATCTAGATCAGACATGTCAAACTCATGATGTCATGTGACATTGCGCAACGTATCAGGAGAGTTTTGCCATTGCCGGCAATGGGGTGGGTGTGGTTTCTGGATGATGTGTCTGGCCCATGGGCCAGCAGTTTGACACCCCTGATCTAGATAGCTACATTGTGACAACAAAAACAACTGCAAGGTTTGATTTTATTGGAAATCCTGAAATTGAAAACAGTTACATTTTCCTGTAATATATAATTATTTATTGTACAGATCCTGGAACTGTTAATTCAGCGGGATAAAGAGTTCCAAGAATTGATGAAACTAGCTCTTGATCAAGGGAAAATCCACCACGAAATGCAGGTATTGGAAAAAGTTATAGAGAAAAGAGACAATGATATTCAGCAGCTTCAAAAACAACTAAAAGAAGCAGAGCATATCCTGGTGAGTATAGTGCTCAATGTTTTTTGATGTTTGCCTATTAAATCAGTCATACAGAAACTTGGTATAGTTTGTTAGTATTAAATGGATCTAGTAAATGCAAATTAGGCTAGTTTATTTTTAATTTTTTCCTTTCCTTGGTTGCCATATTACTGCAAGCCAAAGTTGTCTTTACTTTCTTGAAATTGTTTTCTTTCTCTGTGCTAGTCTGCAGGGGTTTTTTCTTGATATTTGGATGTGCTAGCCAAAACCATGTGAGTATTTTAGATGAATCCTCAAGCATGTTACCAAATAAGATATAACTCTGTGAGTCTGCAACCTCTGATTGTAAAATTGTTGCCTGAATTTATGTAGCATATGCAACTGTAATTAAGCAAGAGGTTGAATTGTACAATTCTTTGGACCAAAACCATAATTTGGCTAGCATGCTATACAAAATCAGTCAATTTAGTTTTTGCCTTAGCATTTTGTGTGAATCCAATCAGTTCTTGTTTAATAGCTCATTATTAAACTATGGTTTAGTACAATTTTAAACCAGGCACTGGATCAAGATTTTATTGTTAGCACGTTAGCTAGAAATATAATCCTAAAGAAGTACAAAAACATTCTTGGGATTCTGTCAAATAACCAAGCCATATTTCCTAAATTAAACTAATTTTAATTTCTTTTAAGATTTATGAAAGATTAATATGCTTTTTATAAATCAGCATAACAAATAGTATTTTACATATAGGCTACAGCTGTTTATCAAGCAAAAGAAAAACTGAAATCAATAGAAAAGGCAAGAAAGGGTAAGTGTTTTTAATTATTTCTTAGGAAGTCTATTTCCACAACCATAAATTGATCATTGCATGTCTCATGAAATTTATAAATATTTGTTTAATCATTTAGTTTCTTCAATAATTGTATATTTTTAAAAATTCATGGTACATTTGAAAAATATCATAGTTCAGTAGCACCATATATAATTTATTGTTCACTCCAAGGCATTTTCAGGCATTTGCACCTTAATACAGCTGTGACCAAAGCAAATTAAATAAAATTATGCAATTTTCTATGAGATCTTGTAGTCCAACAAGAGCTTCCTGCTGGAGCAGCTATTTAGAAGAGGATTGAGGTGAAACTAAAAGGAGCAATTGAACAACACACATATTCTTAATTTAGTTTCTCCAGCTTTGTAAAGACAGTGCTTCACAGGATGCTAGATATAATTATGACAAGGGGAAACAATGGCTTTCCAGAGATTTGAAAATTGCAACTCCCAGCATTCTTTACATTAGAGCACATCTGGGAACTGTAATTTAACTATGTAGAATTATAGAGCAGAACAGAAGGTAAAACTACTGGAATGTCTCTATTGCTGTCTGTAATATATACATGAATCAGCAGAGAGGAATGTTCTGAGTGTTTGGCTTTAACTGCATCATTTTTGCACAAGAATTTGAGGACACAAAAATATTTTTATTTGAGTATTTCAGAGTTTCTCATGTGAACCATCGTACCATATGAAAATGTAGCATCTTTTAAGATAAATTTCCATTACAGAAGAGAGATTGAAATGCACATAGAACTGCCCAAAAAGAAAGAAAGGACTCAGGAAAATGAAAAGAAATTATCATTTTATAATGTTAGTGCTTCTACATTTTTTACTTGAAAGGACTGGTAGTGAATTTTATGTTACAGAATGGATGGCTGCATGCATTCATTGTATCCACATTTCTTACAGGAGCTATTTCTTCTGAAGAAATAATTAAATATGCTCATAGAATTAGTGCCAGCAATGCTGTCTGTGCTCCTCTGACTTGGGTGCCAGGTAAATAATATGCATATATCACCTTATTTTTACGGACAGTAGATATTTACATATTCTTTGTTAATTGCAAGTATGTCTGTGTATACTACTACTTGGTAAATTTGATAGAGAGGTAAGGAAAAATACATATTTTCTGACCAGGGAGGTTTATGCGGAGTTTGGGATTTTTAAGGTGAAAAGATGCTTTGGAGCCCGTGTGTGTGTGTGTGTGTGTGTGTGTGTATGTATGTATATGTATGACTAGCATGCAGTTCCTTGAATCTGCCTTCTAGAATTAAGCTATAGCTGCAGCGGCAGACTGAGAAAGGGTGCAGCTGCTTTAAGGAGTTGCCAATACTCTCCTGAATGCTAAAATCTTTTTTCCTTTGACTCTGAATTTTTGACTACGGAATACACAATGCATGCCTTGTGTTACCAAGTGAGTAGCTGTTAACTTAGATTTTTTTTTATGAAGAGTGTGACAAGAAGGTAAACTATTGGTTCATTCATGCTATTTCTAAAGATGGCCATTCATGAATGACTTCAGGTGGTTTACAGAAGGTTTAAACAAGTAATAAAGGTAAATGAAAGCAATAGTAAAAATGATCACGACAAGAAAAACCCACTATTATATATTTGCTTTACATTTGTTTCTTTAGAATTGCAAACAAAATTATTATTTTTATTATTATTTATTTTATTTTATTACTATTATTTTTTTAAGGGGATCCTCGAAGACCATATCCAACTGATTTGGAGATGAGGAGTGGTCTTTTGGGTCAGATGAACAATCCTTCAGCAAATGGAGTTAATGGACACTTACCAGGAGATGCACTTGCAGCTGGAAGATTGCCAGGTAATAGAAATTTAAGAGACATGAGTCTGCTGTCAGGTGTGTTGATATACACACTTTATATGTATAAAATGCATATACATGTACGGGATATGCAACATGGAACCTTAGGAAATGCAAATGTACATCACTGATGTTAATGAAATTAGGAAAATAAAGACAAGTCCCTTGAATAAACTATTTAAGAATTAATTTATTTAAAATAAAAAAAGTAAAAATAGATTGAAATATATTTAAAGAGATTAAAAATGAAAATACTAAAAGCATTTGTTGATCACTGTAGTGAAATGTGTGTACATTATTTAGGCTTGAGTAAAAGAATTGTTTTTTTAAAAAGCTTAGATTTAATATTTGATCAGGAGATTATTTCTAACTTTTAAAGCTGGTCTGTAATGAAAAAACAAGTGACACTATGAAATGCAGTAGTGGGGCATAAGATCAGGATTTTCAGATTTTAGCACTTAGCAGCATTTAAACATATACTACCCCATAGGGCTTTATAGCATTCTCTGGGTGGTTTACAGGGTCAGTATATTGCCTCCAACAATATGGGTCCTCGTTTTACCAACCTCAGAAGGATGGAAGGCAGGGTCAACCCTGAGCTTGATCAGGATCAAACTCCAGGCTGTGGGCATAATTTGCCAGCAATACTGTATTCTAACCACTGCACCATCAGGGCTCATGGGGGGAGGGGGGGAATTGGAATATCAGCATCACCTTACCACTGAAGTTGAGAACTATGGAGGGAAAAAGGTTACCTTCTTTTTCTGTAAGATGCTTTTTTTGTGAAAGTGCATATACTGCTAATTTTAGAGGAAAGAAGACTTCCGAGGGATGATTTTGATCCTGTGATTTTTTTTAAAATGGAAAAAATAAAGCTTTATTAATGGCAAGTAGAGTTAAGCACATGGATTTCTAAAGAAGTCAAGATTCTGATAGTTTGAGGTAATAGCCTGAGAAATAAATTAAACAAAAATAACAAAAAGGTGGCCTGGAAAATAGTAGAAAAAAGTGAGGTACGTGCTAAACCAGAGATTTCTAGGGTTGATGTAAGCGAGAGAGAGAAAAGCAAATTGGCTTCTTGACCAATTAAAATAAATAGAAGATAGCATAAAGAATAGCTGCTTTTATTTGCTGTCTTGTCTATCGTGAGAGCTTTGTTTAGATTCTTCTAAAGCCCAGGCTGGCAGCACAGTGCTTGCAAATGCCACTGAACTCTTGCAGAATCACTACTATACCCTCAAAGTATCCACATCCTTTAACTAATCAGCATATCATTTCACCATTACCTACACCTTAACATTCTGTATCCTCTGAGGTTGCACTGTCTTGGCTCAAGGTAGTAGAGGATAACGCAAAATGCTGCAGGAGAACCAGTTGTGGCTGTTGATATGCTTGTTGGGAAGCTTTATTAGCTGCCTGGTAGAAAGATAAAGATTCTGTAGGTGGAGGTAAAAAGAATAGACATTGACCATTGTAAAGTTAAATTTGAGGTGTTTGTTGATCTACTACTATCAGCATTTTTTTAAAAAAAAATTAACTATGTCCAGTGGTTTATATTTCATTGTATATGGGGAATATGTCACATTTATTATGGGAGAAATTTGTTTTACTCTGGAAAATCCAGTTTTGGTGCTTGGAGGAGGTCATTTGATTTGTATCAAGAAGGGTGTTTGTCCAGTTGTTTAACACTTGGCTGTCCATTCAGTTTGCAAAGGGAGAAGGTATACAGTAAACAGTTGTGCCCCAATGGAAGCTCAATTGTTAAAAAAATTAAGAGGAATATTAGCTGATTCAATTATTTTTATCTGTTAAGCATGTGTACTATAGTTTGAAATCAGGAATCTGGTATCATTTTTTTATATTAACAAATTTTATTATGGGTAATCCTCAATTTACAAACCCATTAAGCCCAAAATTTCTGTTGCTAAATGAGACAGTTGTGAGTTTTGCTCCATTTTACAATCTTTCTTGCCACAGTTAAGTGAATCACTGCAGGTGTTCAAGTTAGTAACACAGTTGTTAAGTAAATCTAGCTTTCCTACTGACTTTGCTCATCAGGTCGCAAAAGGGGATTACAACTCCAGGACACTGCAGTCGTCATGAGTCAATTGCCAGGTATCTGAATTTTGATCACGTGACCCTGGGGATGCTGCAATGGTCATGTGCAAAATGGTCATTTTTTTTCAGTGCTATTATAACTTTGGTCATCAAATGAATGGTTGTAAGTTGAGCACTACCTGTACAAGGCACTCTTAGCATCAGAGGATTTAATGGGAAAAATAGTATGTTCCTGTCTCCTGAAAGCAGTGGGAATTACTGTACAAATATGTGGCTAGTTTATTTTGATTTTTGTAAAATTGATGTGCAATTTTATACTGTGAATTTCTGGTTGTCAGTCAAAAGGTTGTCATTTTAATATATTGTTAAAAAAAACAAATAGAGCATGGAGTAATTGTATATTTCTTTTTTCTTCAGATGTTCTTGCACCCCAGTATCCCTGGCAATCAAGTGACATGTCAATGAACATGCTTCCTCCTAATCATAGCAATGACTTTATTTTAGAACCTCCTGGACATAATAAGGAGAATGAGGATGATGTAGAGGTTATGTCAACAGATTCCTCAAGTAGCAGTAGTGACTCCGATTAGGGCCTGATCTGAATAACTTGATTGTATCAGCGAAAGAAGACTATATATCATCATTATACATATTCTGCATTCCAGATGGAGGCTTGGATACCAAGGAGGAAACTTACAAATTCATGAGAATCATTCTCTTGTATTTGATGAATATGACTTTATCCCAGAATTTCAGATAATTGTTGGAAAAAGGGTGGCGATAGCCACTGGAAACATGTTATGCTCTGACATAATTTATTTTGGTATTGTTTACTCATAACAATGTTTTTGCACAAAATAAATACATATGAAGTTGCAAGTTAGCTTTTGCATGTGAACATATACTGTTCTATAAACAGCAAAGAATTGCAAGGAGCAAATGTCACTGATTCCTTATTACGTTTTTATGGTAAGTCTTCCAGTCTTTCAAAATGGATCTTCAAGGAGCAGAGATGTGGGAGAAAATTCCATTCAACTCCATTAACAGAAGCATTGTATGAGTAATGGTTGCTAATGGAGCTTTAGATCCAATAATCTTTCCAATTGCATAAAATCAGAAAATATTATTTAGATGAGAGTTCCCCAGCCTGCTACTTTGCATGTGCGTTAGTTTGTAATATTCTACCAGCACTCCCACTTCCTAGGCTTTTTGTCATGAGAATTGTAGCCCAAAGCACACAAAGAGCATGAGGGTATAAAACAGTTTATGAATTTTATTAGTACGATTCACTCACAATCAGGTTGTATATGTTTGTAGTAAATAAAAGGTTTTACATATAAAATAGTTTTCACTAAAAATACAGAATGTATTGTGGTCACGTCTTGTTTAATGAATGCGGGGGAAATGAGATCATAAGGTTATGTAAAATGTCACTAAATCATGGAGTTGCTGGTCCCAATTGTGATTATTAAACATGGACAATCTAAATGTTTTAACAGTAAGCTAGCCCCATTAAACATGCCCTAAATCTGGCAATCAGTGTGTGTGCAGATGGTGGCTTTGGTTCTCAATCTTGGATATAAGAGAGAATAAATTCAAGAGGATAGTGAAGGCAAAGGGGGTCAAGGGGATCGGGAGAGAGAAATGGCGCCAGATCATCAGAAGCCAGGAAGGGCAAAGGAAAGCATCAGTCATAGAAGCTAAGCACAGCTATAGAACAGGGGCTCCCAACCGTCGGGCTGTGAACCAGTACCGGGCTGCAGCATGTCAGCAACTGGTCCGCACAACAAGTAAAGCCCCATCCATGGAATGCAGGCAGCACACAAAGCCACGCCCCCTCCGGTCCGTGGAAAAACCTCCACGGAACCGGTCCCTGGTGCCCAAAAGGTTGGGGACCTATGACATAGAAAAACTATGACTGAGAAAGGGCAGCCTTTTCAATGGGAACACTGGGGACTTGGCTTTCCCAATGAACTAGAGGAAGAAGTAAATTTTAAGAAAACCTAAGTAATAGGAATGGATTTAAACATCCTGGAAAAACCCTTTTCTTAAAAGCTGATTTATTAAAATCAAAATTGGCTGGTTCTTTATATTAAGCCAAAATTAAATTGATATACTCTGTGAATTCAGCCTGCCTGTTTAAGATTTCACTTGTTATACTTGGCATATGTTCCTGACTGTTCCAGGTTACTAGGATTCCCCCCCCCCCAATCTTATCTGCTGGGATCCCTTGCTAAAATACTGTTCATGTTACTTTTAACTTAAAAAAAAACCCCAGCACTTTCCTCTTGGATCTCAGTTACCTTCTAATTTCTTTTTTCTTTTCAATTAAAATATCCCCAAATCAAACACTTTTTGTTTAAAAAGAATGTTCCTGAAAAAGTTAAAGGCTTAATTCATATGAAATGGATTTTCATAGTTCCTGGTTTATTCAGTTAACCATAGAGGCAAGATTCCCACAATACACTGAACTAATGTGGCTGAAAAGATTTTGGTTCAATGTTATCATGCAAAAATAACTATATAGTGGAAAACAACACAATGCGAGTTATATAATTGCATAAAATGTATAGTTCTTCCCCATAATTGGAAGTTTCACAAGGTTTTTATAATGAAAAAAGGCTTGTACACTGGTATTTTTTCTCCTTTACAATGGTATACTTCTCCTAAGTCAGAGCAAAATGGATTAGAATGGAAGTGTTTAAAATATGGACCTTTGTGATTACAATGGATCATTCAATTATGGGGGCAACTATAATGCTTTTACTATACAATCATCTTTTCCTACAGAGCAAAGTAACATAAAATATAGGATGCATTATTGCAGCTGCTTTGACCCATAACCGTAAGTATTATAAGCACGCATTAACCCCTATAAACTAGGATACATCACTGTATTAAACTATCTGTTATAAACAAAAATAATTTAAAGCTCTATGCCAAAATACAGCTTTTGGAGGGAATATGGTTAGTGCCAATCATGCAGTAATGGCAGAGGTTGGTTCCAAGTATTTAGAGCACATGTACAACTTGGCACTGATAACAAGTCGCTTCATAGGGGCCTACTGATATATTGTCTGCTTTAAATCCAGAAAATGTAACTTATAGATTTCCAGTGTATCCAATCAGATGATTTAATTCTTCTTTGAAAGGATTATAATTTTGTTCTCTTAAGCAGCGTAGAGGCCAGAAGAGTTTATTGGCTGGTGGAAACTCATCCCATTTTACCCATTCCCAACCTACAAAAAGAAAAAGAAAAGAAATGTTTCAGCGTAAAAAGTAAATCTGTCAATGATCATCAGGATGATGTAGCGTCAGACTGGGAAATGGGAGTTTATATAGAAGAAAGTCATTGGAAAGTAGTAAACTCCTAAAAGTTCCACATTGTTGTGATACAAAGATATGATTTTTTTAAACCCAGAAACACAAAAGTACTTCATCATTTTAGACTGCTCCATATGACTGTGACAACTGCAAGTGGTTAATTATTACTTCAGTGAGACACATAAGCACAAGCCCAGCCCTGTATACTATAGTAGCCCTGAAGGATCAGGTCAAAGATCATCTTAATCCAGCATGTTGTTTCTTATACAGTACTTTTTACCAAGGTATCTTCAGAAGAAGCAGATGGAAATGAACTGTTCTCCTGCATAAAATTAGATTTAAGCATTCCTGTTTTATTATTACATTTATTTGAGTTCCAACCTGCCTAGTTATTTTGGAGTCTTACAGTTTGACATGATATTCTGTTATAGGAAGTTTAAAAGGCAAATATCAAGTAGACAACTCAAAAGGTAATACTGGGACACTTTTTCAGTACCCTTTATCCTGGAAATAAATTCGGTTTACTTCAAGATAAATCAGGCAAACTTGCAGCCCAAGCCTTACCCAGATATAATATCAACAAATAAGGGATATGATTTGTATTTTCACACATACAAAAATGTTCAAACAAAAAAAGCAGCAAACCATTCTTACATTATACATATATCCAGACAACATGGATACAGTTTTTTAAAAACTTACTTTCATTTTTATCAGGTTCTAGATTCTTTGGTTCAGATTCATGATTCATATCAACTTCTCCTTTCATTAGGATAGTGACATAATGGTAATTGTCCTTTAAACTAGCAGCATTTACCACTGAAGCAAACTGCACATTTGTTAGATGCAAAGCAGCTTCTTCTAAAGTTTCTCTCTTTGCACATTCTACCAAACTTTCACTGCACAGAGAGGAAAAAAGGAAGGAAATAGGAGTTATTCAGAAAGCAAGAGTTGTCCTATCAGTTTGAAACATCACAAGAATCCAGTTTATATGACAACTAGCAGGCATCTCATCTGAACAAGGTGCCTGAATATTTTTGTCAATTTTGTTTGCCCTTATTCTGAGAAATGGGTTTGCTTATAAAGAAGTGATACCACTTTATTTTCATTAATTCTTTTTCTGTAGTGTAGCATACTTAATATCTGTTGTCTGGTGTAAAGCCTTTTTGTATGTTGAGATAATGGAAAAACTTTGATGTTTCAGTAGTCTCGGACTGTTTTTCTTATTTATTGTACTTTAATAACCCTATGGAATGGCTATAGATAGATAGAAGTCTATCATGTTTAGTCTTAGATGGGGTTGCACTGCCCCAGACTCAGGGCGTAATCTGGGGATCAGGTGGTCAGATGTGAGTCAGGCCCCCACTTTCCTAGCCTTCTGAAAAGGCATTAAAACATGGCTCGACCCCAGACAAAACCAGCACGGCTGCATAAAAAACTCTGATAAACTGAAAGAAAAAACAGACAAGTATAAAAAGTGGAAAGAGGGACACATAAGTAAAACAGAATACCAGTATATAGCCTGAATCTGCATTTGACATCAGGAAAGTTACAAATCAGAAGTAAGAACTAAGTCTTGCAATAAATGTTAAAAATAATAAAATTTATTTCAATATGTAAAAGACAAGAAAAATCAAGGAAACAATCAGTCCGCTAATGGGAGAAGATGATGAGGTGACAGGCAGCAGTGAAGAAAGCAGAACTGTTTAACTATGTAAGACTGCTAAAACAAATAAAACTGGATCTGGAAAAGTGGAAAAACTTACAAATTTCAATGCTGGGGAGAATAGCAACAGTACCGAAAATACTCTTTTTATTTCAAACTATTCCTGTAAGGCTGGGAAAAGCCTTTTTCAATGAACTGAAATTTATCTGGCAAGGAAAAAAAGCTAGAATTAGACTGAAAATGTTACAAGAAGTGAAAGAAAGTGGAGGATTTGGACTGCCGGACTGGATGTTATACTACCAAGCAACTATTTTACAATGGCTTAAAGAATGGATAATGCTTAGAGACAAAAGACTATTATACCTAGAGGGGCATGACCTCCAAATTGGTTGGCATACCTTTCTGTGGTATGGGAAAAATAAAATACATAGATACTTTCAAAACCACTTCATAAAAAATATACTTCTTTCAGAATGGGAAAAAACAAAAGCAAAAATTTACATTAAGATACCTGGGACGGCTTTCAATAATAGAAGCTTTTGCTTACCCAAATTTAATTAATTATGACAAAGTTGTGACCCATAAAGATATTTTGGACAATGAAGGAAAATTGAAAGACAGACAAGAATTACAGGAACAAGGTATTGATTTATCATGGTGGCCATATTTGCAAATCAAAAAGAGATATGAAAAAGATGTTAAAATGATGGGATTCTATAAAGAACAGACAGAATTTGACCAGATACTCTATAAATATCTGTTAAACTTAAAGATGAAGAACAATTAAAAGAAATAATGATAATAGGGCAAAGAACTTTGGATATAATATAGAATTAGAAAACTGGCAAACGTTATGGGAAAGAAATGTAAAATTAACTAAAGCAGTGGCATATAAAGAAAACTTACATAAAATGTTTTACAGATGGCATATGAACCAGTGAGATAGCAAAAATGTTTAAAAATACTTCAAATAAGAGTTGGAAATGCAAACAAAGACCAGGTTCTTATTACCATATCTGGTGGACATGCCTTAAAGCAAAAGGATTTTGGTTAAAAATACATTTATGGTTGGAGAAAATGACTAAAAAACAAATAAGACTTTTAGGCAGGATTATTTTTGTTAGGAATAATAAGAGCAAATTATGAGAAAGATTGTATATATTTAATTTTACACGTACTAACTGCAGCAAGAATTGTACTTGCCCAACATTGGAAAAATGAAAATTTACCAACTAAAGAAGAATTTTTTTTAGAGTGTGCAGAAATGTATAGATTCACTTTAAAGAGAAAGAGAAAGAAGACTCAGGGTATTTTAGAACATGGGATAATTTCTATCAATGGCTAGAAAAACGAGTTAGAAAGGAATGTGATACGTAACTTTGAATATATATTATCAAGAAGACTACTGAGTGATTAACATATTTATGATAATTAACTATTATCTACTATTTTTTGTTAAACACATGAACCCCAACATTATGCTGTTTACTAAATATTGAGAATGTTATTTGAAAAAATTCTAATCCGAACTCCAACCCTAATCCTAACCCAAAACCCAACTTCACCTCATTCCTAATCCTATAAAAACTTATAAAATTTA
>JAKJMR010018404.1:3172079-3194583 GCA_024449315.1 Daboia siamensis | reverse complement strand
TGCCTATTTTGATTTGCATTCCTATTCTGTCTTCTACAGTGTTGGCTATATATAGTTGTATATATATATATATATATATATATATATATATAAAACAGAACTGCTTGTCATTCTTTGCATTGATCTTTACACAAAAAGGGGGAAAAATAGTTCAACCTATCAAAGCCAACACTGTAGAAGACAGAATAGGAATGCAAATCAAAATAGGCAAGAAAATGGTAAGATAACACCTATCCACTATAGACAAGTTCAAATCACCTGGAACAAATGAATTACATCCCAGAGTTTTGAAGGAGGCAACAGATGTGATCTCAGAACTACTGAATCCTATCTTTCAAAGATCCTGGAACACCAGGGAATTACTATAGGACCAGAAAAGAACTGATATGGTTCCGATCTTCAAAAAAGGGAAAAAATGAATTCAAGAAACTACAGAATAATCAGCCTGATGTCAATATTTTTGAAGACCCTGACAAAGATAATCAAGCAACAGATCTGTGAATGCTAGACAAACCTTACTGCATTCTTTGACAAAGTGACTAAATTAGTGGACCAGTGAAATGCTGTGGACATTGGACTTCAGTAATTTGACAAAGTAGATCAGGGGTGTCAAACTCAATTTCATTGAGGGCCGCATCAGCATTACGGTTGCCCTCAGGGGGCCAGGTGGGTATAGTCTGGGTGGGCGTGGCCTACTGGGTGGGCATGGCTGGAGTGTGTATGGCCTATTGGGTGGGCATGGCCAGCTCTACCTCGTTCGCATCAAGAGTGTCTATGGGGGCCTGGGCAGGAGTGGGACAGATCTGAGGGTCTCTGGCAGGAGGAGGGTCTCTGGGCCAGGGCCAAGGCAGAGGGGGCCGTTCCCTCACTGTTTCCAGGATGGCTTTGCGGGCCGCATGAAACCACTTCGCGGGCCGGATCTGGCCCCCGGGCCTTGTGTTTGACATGTCTGAAGTAGATGATAGCCTACTTCTTGCCAAAGATAGAAAAATGTGGGATAGACGTTATCACCACCAGATGGATTTGTAGCTGGCTGATCAACAATTCTAAACATGTAGTCCTCAATGAAACTGTACATGAAGGGAAGTATACAGTGGGGTACCCAAAGTTCTGTCTTAGGCCGAGTACTCTTTAATGTCTTCGTAAATGCTTACATGAGGGGATAGAAGGGGAATTCATCAAATTTGCAGATGAAATGGGGGGGCGGGATAGCCAACACTTTAGAACAGGGTATGCAATTACTTTTCCTAAGGGCTCACATGCAAAACTGCAAGTGTTGTGGAGGGCTGAACCAATGGGGCTGCTGCCATTCACCCTGCCATCATGGGCTGGACAAAGTCAGCTGCAGGCCATAAAATGCCCAGGTCTGTCCAGAAGAATCTTGACAGACATGTACACTTGGCCTTGTACAATAAAATGTAATTTGATAAGAAAAATAAGGTTTTACATTTAGGCAAGAAAAACCAAATGCATATGTATAGAACAAGTGGTACCTGGTTTAACAGCAGTAATTGTGAGGGTGATCTAGGTGTCCTAGTAGATAAACACTTAAGTATGAGCCAGCTAAGTGATGCAGCTGCTGAAAAAAGCCAATACAATCCTAGGCTGCATTAAGCAAGGGATAATATGAAGATCAAATGAAGTGGTGGTACTGCTTTATGGTAAATTAGTAAAACCACACTTGGAATACTACATCGTTTTGATCACAATACAAAAATGATGAGAGTGCACAGAAGAGCACAAAGATGATAAGAGGACTGAAGGATGAAACACAATGAATGGTTGCAGGAGCTGGGTATGTCTAGCCTAATGCAGAAAAGGACTGGGATGACTCGATAGCAGTCTTCCAATATTTGAGGGGCTGTCACAGAGAGGAAAGGATGAATCAATTCTCCAAAGCATGTGATGACAGTAAGGGATGAAATTAAGGGATGGAAATTTATCAAAGATTAATCCAGTCTAGAACTAAGAAGAAATTTTCTGTCAGTGAGAATAATCAATCAGTGGAATGGCCTGCTTCCTGAAGTTGTGGGTGCTCCATTATTGGAGGTTATTAAGAAGGGACTGGACACCCACTTATCCAGAATGGTACAGGATCTCCTCGAGCACGGGGTTTAACTAGAAGACCTCCAAGGTCTCTTTCAACTTTATTTTGTTACTATTACTGCCACTAGAAAGTAAAGCAAAGCCTTTCCTTCCTTTCCCCTCAATTCTGTGCTGCAATAAGACTAGTAGCAAAATTCCCCATAACAAGCAATACCAGATTTGGGCTACAAAAAAGAAAAGCAAATGGTAAGTCTACTGTATCTATTGTTACCACTCTTGGTCATTTAATGTCTTACAACCAAAATCTAGTAGCTTTACCACCAATATAAGTTTTTTTAAAAATAACACTCCACATTATTAAAACCGTTTCCTGCTTTAGCAGGGTGTTAGACTAGAAGACCTCAAGGTCCCTTTCAACTGTTATTCTGTTACTGATACCAAGAACGACTGACTCCTTACTTACTAATTCCCTTTTTCTCCTCAGTCTATGAGGTCTACAACTTTGGAAAATTACAATTGAGCGTTCATTCAGAAGGCATCCCATCTATTTAACCCGGTGTTTTTCAAAGACGGCAGCATTAAAAGTGCGGACTTCCATTCCTGGAATGTTGGCTGCGGGATTCCGGAAATTGGAGTCCACACATCGTAAAGTAGCCGAGTATGACAAACGCCTATTTCTTTCCAGGATAGAAGCCGCCAAAGCCTCTCCGCCCGGTCCACGCGCGCAAGAGAAACGGGCCGCGCGGCATTGTCACGAGGCACGCCTCCAGCTCACCCAAACTCTAAGTGCCCTCCAGGAAGCTGGAAGAAGCCCCTCCCGACGACACTTCTCCGCTTGCCTACTAGGACGCAACCAGGGTGCCTAAGACTCGTTATCACCACCCCGACTCCGACCCCCGGGCGAAGCGGCTTCTCCATACCGGGTCCCGCAGAATTGCGCTGGGTTTAACTCCGCCTTCCTTGGCCAGCCGGTCGCGCAGCCAATCCGCGCGGTAGAGGCTCTTGGCAGGCTTCTCAAGGCTCAAACTGCCGGTGGCAACTGCTAATCTGGTAGCAGAAACGTTCAAGAAGGGTAGCTATTATCTCGATTAAAAAAAGAACTTTTTAAAAGGACAGAAGCTGTCTTAAATCTCCACTGGGAATGAAAGGAAAGCCGGCTATAAAAATCTACTGATCAAACAATGGTAGTGGATGCAATTCAGGGTAAACAAGCACAAAATGATACTAATATGGGCAAAAACGCCAAACTTCACTTTAAAATGAAGAGGTTGGCTCTGACTTTGCAATGTACCCCTTATTGATCATGATTTACTGGATTTACACAGTGCATTAGGCCACAAACTGATAACCCGAATGAAGCACCCTTAACTGTTCTTGTAAAATTAAGCAGGATCAAATCTGATTAGCAAGTAGATGGAGGCCACGGGGAATTATAGAAGGGTAAGCTAGACCTAGAGAGCCAATTTATGGTAGTGGTTAAGGCATCAAAGCTAGAAACCAGGAGCCCTTGAGTTGGATTAGCTTGGGCCACTTTCTCTCCACCCTAAGAAGGGCAGTGGCAAACTACTTCTGAAAAACTTTGCCAAGAAAACTGTGGGAATTTGTCCAGGCAGAAGAAAAAGGGGAAAAAAATTACATAGGGAAACAAGATTACATGTTTGTGTCTTTACCAGGAGTTGAGCTAAGTGGCTGGAGCTCAGGCAGTTATTTAGCCAAAGATGAGCATATCTTTAATAGCAGAAACTGCCTTGAGCCATGGCTTACTATATTGTAGGAGTAAATATCTGCATTAGAACTCTGGAGGAGGGGTAGCCACCTGTGTTATGACTGGGAGTAAAATAAAAGGTTTCAGGTGAATGAATTTAGGAGACGTTATGATTTGTGATGTAACAACGCACGGTTGCCTTATTTGCTCTAGTAGCTCAGGATTACATAGAATGGAGTATGGTCCGAACCATGTGAGCTCTATGAGCAATTTCTGACCTAAGCTAACTGAATTCATCTAGTTTCAGACAGCAACAATCTAGCCCCGTGCTCTTAAGTTAGCATCTCAGGTACAGCCGGAGTGAAGGCGAACCTGAGTAGTTGCGGCCAAGTTTTTGTGCCTCGGGCAAACTTCCGCAGAAGGCTCGCGCTCTACCGGAGCTTTTGGTTTCCTGCGTAGCAGCTCCGACTTCTGGTCCGTCGAGTCTGGTTCTCGCTTGCCCTGCGGCGGAGGGTTGGCTGCTCGATCCGGCCGTCGAGGCTGAGTTGGCTGGCTGGCTCCCGCCCTCCCGAATCCTCCCCCTGCCTTCTCGGCTTCCCTTGCTCGGTCGGGCATGCTCAGCACCTGAGGGCGACAGAGGAGGAGGGAAGCCGCGCAGAACCTGCCCCGCTCTGCTCCTGGGACTCGGCGAGAAGGAAGCGGAGGCCCGATCGGCCAACTTCGCCGCAGCTGCCTGTCGCTTTGTTTCCCTGCTGAAGCCTTAGCCGAGAGCTTCTGCAGCCATGGTGAAGGTCTCGTTTAACTCGGCCTTGGCACAGAAAGACTCAGCCAAGGAGGAGGAGGAGGAAAGGGGGCAGAATGAAAAAAACAGCTGCAGCAACCAAGTGCTCATCTTGTCCCCGGACACAAAGGTGAGGAGGATGCTCCTGCCGAGCGCCAGCAGCACAAACGAGAGCGGTTCTCCCGGGCGCGGAGTAGCGGCTCATTTTGCAAGCTGCGGCCTAAAAGAGCAATCAGGAAGCGCAACGCCGAGTTTCGAAGGAGAACGTATGAACGTCCGGGGGGAGCAAGATGGGGTCAAGACAAGGAGGTCTTATATAGGGCCTAATAAGACTCCGGAAGTAGTTTTAAGCCGGCTGGGGCTTTGAAAGCGAGTGTATTTCTTACGGGTTTTCAACGTGCGTTAGCTCGGAGAATTGCCTCGGAGCGCGACAGTGGGAAAGAGTGAGATATTACCTCAAATTTTTGGCAGATCAGTTTATGAATCTAAAATGGCTGACGCGTGAACAGCCTTTAAACATCGCGGGTCTCTCTCTATATTTATATATTTTATCTCAGTTACGCAGGACCGAGTCGGCCTTGCATTTTTTTAAGGCGTTTCCTTTTCCTTTTGCATAATACTATCTGGATTTTGCTTGGGCTCTGAACCTAAATAGAGTTGCGCCTGATTAGTACTTGGATGGGAGACCACAGAGAACTCCAGACAAGATTGACCTGGAATTTAGGAAAAAAAGTATATTGTTATTTTGATACTGGATGCAGACCCCATTAAAAGGGCAATAGCAATTGATTTCAGATTTGCTTTTCTTGTTTATGAAATCTAATGAGATTCCAACCAGTAATTTTGGAAAATATTTTTAAAATTTTGGATCCTTTGGATATCATCTAACCCTGGCAAAGGAAACTGAGTTCCTGTCCTGCCTTAAAGCAGGAAGCTTGCTGGGTAATCTTTTCCAGTCACTTTCCCTGAGCAGGAGGAAGAAGGCAAAAGTAAAATGCTAATGAAAATTGCAGACATTATGTCTAGTTGCCAGACATTCAAACTGACTCAGGAATGGCTTACTTGTCTGAAGATTGTGATTTTGGTCTTCTTTTCTTCTCAGTTCACCATTGGATTCAGTATGACTGATCTTACAACATCTGTTATATAACTCATTTTCTGGATGTATGCAGTACATTGAACCATAAACTAACCAGATGTGCTGAGTTTATACTGTATAACATTTTAACCTATAATGTTCCTTTGGATTGACCTTGGAAGACAGGAGGAAGACCTGGAGCTGATATGACAAATCTGAGTTCAAAAGAGGGGTGGAGAAAGGGTCTCAGAAGGGATCCTCCCTAGTTTTTGAGAGGGTAATTTGCACTCAATTTCCACCTATTTTTGCTTTTTTCAATTTTAATTTCCCATCTGTTCAAAGTATCCCAATCATTTATAATTTCAAAACAAATTATATTTGGGCAACCAAAAGCATCCCTTATTCAAAGTTCTTAGCATATTCTTATTTCCCTTTTCATATTAAGATTTAATATTCTGATCACAAATCCTCTAGTTATAGTAATACTTCTATTTCTAACAATATTCTTAACCATGTTTAAACCTCTAATTAGTAATAACCCCTCTAATAGGTCAAAGTTTCTGTTTCCTTCAATTTTACTCTAGCTTTCTTTCTTTGCCAACTAACTTTCCAAGTCAGTGCATTTGGATCATCAAATAATTCTTCCTCTATTTTTGTATACATTATTCAAAACAAGAGAAACAATTTGGTTAAAGTGTTTTTGGAAAAGCTAGCCCATTGATAGCCCGCCTCCCTCCTCCTCCAGTTCCCCACAGTTCTGTTAACGGCTTTATCTTCTATTCCATCAGCTCTCCTTCCTTGTCATCCAGTATGTTCTGAAACCTTGGTTTGTCTTTTCCGTTTCCAATATTATCATTGTATCTTCTAAGTTTTCATTTATCTGAGTCTGGTCATTAGTTTTTTCCTTTAGATCATCAATGTTTGTGTCAGCATTCTCTAGTTTTCCTTCTATTTTCTGGGTTGCTGGTTCCTTCTCTATAGTTGTTTTCTGAGTTTGTAAAGTTAAATTAGAAAATCATTCTTTTATCTCCTTTGTGTTATTTTTAACCTGATCACAAGCTAAAGCAATTGTTTTTTGTATTAAGTTCAACATGAAGAGAAATTCTTTCTGTGATTCATCAGTATTTTCTCAGTGGTATGGCAAGTTAAGGCTACTGGGATATTAAAGATGGTGTTTTATTATTTAAAGCTGAGCATGAAACATCCATTTTTTTTTTTTTTTGTAAGTAGCCTTTATAAAGTTATCCAACCAACTATCCTAACCGTTCCTGAACCTCTCCTAAGCAAATATAAGTAAAGTTCAAATTTTTCTGTCCAGTAAGAAATATATCCTTTCTGTCCAGGAAGAAAAAAGAACCATTGAAGATTGTTTAACAATCAAGATTTATAACCCAAAGTGTTCCATATGTTTCTTCCACAAGAAAATAAATCCACAATACAGTTCTGAAAGTCAGTATTTATTTTCAAAATTCAGGCAGGCCAAATTTAGAATATTGTTCTTGACTCTGCCACATAGATAAGCACCCCCCAAGCCTGTTACTTTTTTTCTCAGCTGCAATTCTCAATAGTAAAAGCTTCCAAGGCCAGCCAAAGTCTTATCTAGTCCTGAGCTTCGAGCCAGGTTTCTTTTAGACCAGACATGTCAAACTCGCGACGTCATGTGACGTCGCGCGACGTATCGGAACTTTTTCCCATTGCCGGCAATGGGATGGGCGCGGCTTCTCTGTGACGCTCCGGCCCACGGGCCGGCAGTTTGACACCCCTGTTTTAGGCATAAATAAGTTGTGGTGCCGTAATTCACCACTAGATGTCATCAACACCCTTTTCCAGTTTTTAGATTCAAAAGTATATTGTAAACTTTTCAAGTCTTTTTTTTTTAAAAAAAAAGGTTTTAAAAACACTTTTAGTCCCCAAATTTTCAAACTGTACGTATATATTAATTTCAAATCAGTCTTACAGGTTTCGCCATTTTCCCCAAGTAATTAATTCGCTGCTTTTCTTTTCTGAGGGAATGGGGTGAAAATCCATTTCCCTCTTTCATCGGAGGGGGTGCTTTGGGCAGATTTTCAGGAAGAGGTCTTAAAATCATCAAGTGAGGATCAGGTCTCACCCAGTTTCATCTGCGTTGCTGTAAAGTTGCTTGGTAATGCTTGTTGTCTTCCATTGTCAGCAGCTTCGGACTGGCTACGCGATTGCAGTTTGGAGGGCTTCCTCAGATCAAACAGGAGGGCTGCCACCCCCACTCCCTGCAGTCAACAAGAGACCCCTCCTTGCTTGCCACCCGTAAGGGACAACATTTGACCCTTGCAAGGTTCCCCAGCAGGGCAAAACAAAATGCGAAAGTCTTCCTACAGCTGCATCACCGCGACATCAAAACCAGAAATCCCAGATTGATTATTCTCTTAATGGGGAAAGGTCCCCCATTTTTTGGCCCTAGCTTCTTTGAGGGTTGCAGGGATTTTAAGTATTTTGTTGACAGATATTCTTGGTCCTCTACTTGAAACAGTTTGAGTTCCATTCGTTTTTTGTCTGCCTGGAATTTATAAGCTTCTCTAGCTTTGTCTGAAGCCTTTCTCACAACCGGCTAGGTGTTTTGTAATTGTGCAATCCATTCCTTCAGGGAAGGATTGGTCGGTTCGTTAGAGGATAATTCAGGCATCAGGTTGAAACTTTGTCCCGTTACAACCTGGAATGGAGTGTAGGCCATGCTGGAATGCACAGCGTTGTTATAAGCAACTTCTGCGAACGGAAATAAGTGGGTCCAATTGTCCTGCTAGTAATTAATGAAGCATCTTAGGTACTGTTCAGTACTGAGTTCAAACATTCAGTCCCACTATTCGTTTGCGGATGATGACTAGATGACAGTCCCTGAGTGGTCCCCAACAGTCCCAGAAATGCTTTTCAAAACTCTGACGTGAATTGCACTCCTCTATCTGATATGATCCATTGTGGGGCCCCATGAAGTCAATAAATGTGCTGAATGAATAACTTCACTAGTGTCTTTGCAGTGGGGATTTTTGGGCACAGGATAAAATGCACTTGATTAGAAACCAAATCCGTTACAACCCAAATAACTGTGTTCCCCCCACTTTCCGGTAATTCCACAATAAATTCCATATAATTTTTTTCCAAGGTGCTGACGGGGTTGCTACTGTTTGCAACAACCCTGGGGTCCTTCCTTGTCTCCTTTTTGCCACAGCACTTATTGAGCAACTAGCCACATAGCTTTCAATATCCTTTTTTATTGATGCCACCAAAACTGCCGTTTCACTAGGTGTAGAGTTTTCACAAATCCAAAATGTCCGGCTGATTTTGAGTCATGGCAAAGCTGCATAAAAGTTAGTCTCTGGCTTTTTGGAATGTAGTTTCCCTCCCACCCATGACAGTCCATCAGTCATTGTGCATAGGTTCTTGTGGCTTAGGAACCATTTCTTGGCCTCCAGTGCTTTTTTGAATTCAATCCCCACTTGGCTTGCTAGGGGTTTCTGAATTTTGGCTTGCGCCTGTGTGGTAACTTGCACCGCTAGCTATTTTGATGGCATGAGTGGGTCTGTTATTTCTACCTTATTACTGTTGTATTGTGGAAATCTGGACATCCCCCCCAGTAAATGCTTTAGGGTGAAATTGGTGGAAATCCTGAGACCACCTCGCTTGTTTAGGAGTCAGTTTCCTGGGCATTTTTAGGGCTTCCAGGTTCTTGTGGTCGGTCCATACCTGAAAGGGGATTTTGTTCCCTTCCAGGAAATGCTGCCAAGTTAGGAGGGCCCATTGGATGGCATAAACCTCTTTCTCCCTAACTCCATCTTTGCTCTGTCTCTGTGAGTTTCCTTGATGTGTATGCGCAAGGCTGTAGTTTCCCTTCATGATTCTCTTGCATTAATACTGCTCCCATGGCCACATCACTAGCATCAGCTTGAATCACAAATGGTTTGTCAGTGTCAGAGTGTCTTAAGACTGGTTCTGCAGAAAATAACCTTTTCAATCTTTCAAACATGGTTTGGCACTCTACCATCCATTTTAAAGGTTGGCTGGGCTTCGGTTTCCCCTCCCCTTTGGTTTTCAGTAGGTTAGCAATTGGCAATGCGATTTGTACAAAGGAGGGAATGAACTGGCAGTAAATGTTAGCAAATCCAAGGAAACTTTGCAGTTGCCTCCTGGTACAGGGTGGAACCCACTCTATAACACCCTGGACCTTTCCAGGGTCCATCTCTATGCCGCTTGGTGAGACGCGATACTCCAGGTAGTCAATCTTTTCTTTATGAAACTCACATTTAGATAATTTGGCATACAAGTGGGCTCCTCACAGTTTTTTCAGTACTGCTCTGACCAGATTTATATGTTCCTCTTTTGTTTCAGTAAATATTAGGATGTCGTCCAGGAGTATCTATATAAAGGGCTTCAGTTTTTGGCTTCGCCAGTTGGATAAATTCCAGATTTTTCTTATTTTTTCTTTTGTAATACCTCTAGCTCTTGTGGGGTCATGGAGCACAATTTTGGCTTAGGCAATTTTGCCCCTGGGAGTATTTCAATAGCACAGTCATCTCAGTTCTCTTGTCCTCCAGTCCACCCTTGGGTTCCATTTTGTTAACCACGCCGTACCCAATTAGAGTGGGAATTCCATCCCAGGGGTCACCACAAACGTTAGAGACTCTTAAGTGGTGAGTTGGATGGGTAACTTGGCAAGAATGGCTGGTGTCCCCCCTGCAATGGACCCATCTAATTGACCAAACGAAATTGGTTTCTTCAGCCTCCTCACGGGATCTCTAAATTCCCCACCAGGGTTGGGCTTATGAGGCAGCGAGTGCAGCTGGAGTCAAGTTCGCCTTGTGAGACTTATGTGTCGTTACCACTCAAGCATAGGTAGACCAACTTGACTTACAACTATTCATTTAGTGGTTGTATGACAGAGGTCTACCTCTGCTTGGGTGATAACAGTACAGAAGTCTTACAAGGTGAATTTTATTACTGCACAATAGCATGCAGTGCTGCTCCAAATGTTTGAACTACACCTTCCATAATCTCTTATTTTTTGATCACAACAAGTAATTAATGACCATTTTTCACCCGACCGTTGTAGGATCCCCATGATCATGTGATCAAAATTGGATGCTTGGCTACTGGCATGTATCTATAATGGTTGCAATGTCCTGCATCATGTGATCACCTTTTGTGACCTGAAAAGCAAAGTCAGCGGTCAAATCATATTCACTTGAAAACAATGTTATTAACGTAGCGACTGCAGTGTTTCAGCTGTGGCAAGAGAAGTCATAAAATGGGGCGAAACTTAATTGTCTTGCTTAGCAACAGAAACTTGGGGCTCAATTATGATCATAAGTCAAGGACTCTCTGTAGTTAGTCCAGGAAATTCCAGAGCTGTTAGTTGAATTAAGAAATTAAACACTTGGAGGAAAGGAATGCTATGCCAAGAAATTTGCACAGATGTATCTACAATATCAGGAGCTGACCTTGATTTGAAGATGTTATCTAACATCATCTGATACATTTTAAAATGCTTTCATTCTGTCTGAGATTTATCGATCTGTACAGTATGATCCATTATCTAGAGTGCTTCTCCCAGTTTCCTGCCCGCATAATTTGAGTATCTCAGCCACTGTAGTTATCTGCACATTGAGTGTGTATGTCTATAATAGGTAAGCCTTCATATAGACATCTTAACAGCCTGTGGGTTTCCATGTGAATTGGGATCTGGCAATATCAAGTCCTGATTCATGTGCAGGTTGACTACTGAAGACCTTCATCCTAAATGTGTCAATTTTTATAACAGATTGTATCATTTGAGAAATGGGAGTGTGTGTGTGTATGTGATACTGAATAAGAAAAAACTGAATAGAATGTGGTAGAACACTCAGGATTGCTAGTTCACCAAGAAGGTACTACAAGTCCTTGTATACAGTTTTTTTTAATATAGTTTTTTGCTAAGAAAATTAAGATCTTTTGCATTTTATGAGGTATCTTTAAGACTTATTGTTAATTGTTTCTAAAAGTGGCTTTGGAATTATCTAGCCTCTTCATAAAATTGACAAGTGTGAGTGGGAGGACTGGATTCCTTCATATATTGTTGTCCCAAAGATGAGGGGCTTTATTGGTTAGTAATGATAGATTAAATTGAAATTGGAAATAAACACAAGCTTGATGTAATGTAATCATACTGAGCACTTCTAGTAATTTCTTTTGCTTACCTTCTTATGTTGTCTGAAGTTTGCAGATTGTCTTCCAGAGCAGCCTTGTAAGTAATGCATAATATTAATCTACAGTAGGTATTCAGGTAACATGAAATTACACCAAGAAGTTGCTGTTCAAAGACAATTGTGAAGATTTATGTGCTTCTATTCCACATTTATGTTTATAATGTTTTGATTTCATAGTGCCTGAAAACTTTATAGTCAAATTCTGTTTAATAATTAAAAAAACTGCCTAAAAAGTAATTAGATTTGTGGCCTTGAGAGAAATAAGTGACAACTCTTTTTCCTGATGGAATAGCTTCTGCATTAGAATTCCACCTGCCACTCCAGAAGGTAGTTTGGGGATTCTGTGGAAGATTTGGTGGCTGTGCAATGTGGAAAAGAAGATAAGAAAAGGAAGCCAGTTGACATAGCAGACAAAAGTGGTGACCACATGATGTAGTAGCAGGATATACCTCACTACTGATTACTTTTTTATGTGTGACTTCCTAGGATCCAGCAGAAGTGGTGCCTCTTGGACAAAGAAGAGCTTGGTGCTGGTGTATGTGTTTTGGATTAGCTTTTATGCTTGCTGTTGTTATCCTTGGCGGTGCCTATCTGTACAAATATTTTCAAATTCAGGTAGGCTGGAATTATGTATATGATCAAGCTTTGAATGTTTTTGTTGTTAACTTACTAGGATTTATCCAGCTTGGTTTATCACCTTACGTCTTAATATAAAATTCATTTTTAATATTTTAAAACTTGGGAAAATTAACTCCAATACAACATAAACTCTAAATACATTTGGATTTAAGCTTATTATTAGGAAATATTTGTCAGTGCTTCTGCTGTGAAAATTAAGGCTTTGGGGATAACTCTAGATCAGGGGTGTCAAACTGCTGGCCCATGGGCATCATAGTGAAATCACGCCCACCCCATTGCCGGCAATGGCAAAAAAGCCGCGATTTGTTACGACACATCACGTGACATTGGAAGTTTGACACCCCTACTCTAGATTATCTCTTTAGTTTTTCAACTGGTAGAAGCTTTTCAGCTTGTTACTTACTGATTTTAGTGAGAAATGTTGCAAATGGCAAATATATGATATATACTGTCAGTTGTCTCCAAAGGAAACATTCTCAATATATTTTTAACCTGAATAAAATATTAACTGTATATCAAAAATGGAAATTGTTTAAAGTTTCTGGGAGAAATGTAAGCTGCTGAATGTGTTTTACATTAGAGAAAGAGAGAAAAAATCAGTGGTTTTATTTATTTGTAATATTTATATCTCGCCTTCCCTTCAGACACTCAGAGCAGCATATTTTTCAGTTCCCAACATTTTTACTTTTAAAGCTTAGATACAAAACCTAAGAGAGAGAGAGAGAGAGAGAAGCAGTGACCAGGACCTCTGTTCTTTTTCTCCCAAGTGGCAGCAAGTGTTATGATAGCAGAAAGGAGAACTACTGCTCCTCTTTGTCAGCCAGATTCAGAAGGACAGCTAGCTAACTAGCTCTTCTTTCTTGCCTAGAAAGATTATTTTTCTGGATGCAGCAGTTATTTAGGGCTCTTTGTTAGGGATTGGGTTTTTTGGTATCATTATTTTGCTGTGAACCTCTGTGCAGTTTAACAAGATCTTTAAATTCACTAGTTATAGAAACCAGGCTAATGTTGGAAAGTTAATTGAAGCCTACAGGATATAAAATTTTCTTAAGTATTCTATCCAAACAACCTGGTGACAACTTCATCTAACATCCATATGGAATTAATCTAATTTTCTAGGTACACAGCATATAATGAAACTAATACAGTAGGCTGGTTTGTACAACACATTGGGCTAAAATAGAGTTTGTTTCTCTGTGTTTTCATACACAATCTACACAATCTAGAGCTAAAAATAATATGTGATTCATTTTGCTGATAGTTTGCTTGTGCAATAGCAAAAGAAAGGCAAAAGCCACCATAATAAAGTTAAAGTGCATATGGATGACTTGCTGATGAATATTGGTTGATTAAATTAAGTTGTCCATTGCCATCTTAATCTCATTCTGTTGGCTGTGTAATCATTGCTAGTGGTTGACTTGAACTTCAGAATATTATTTCTATGTCTATCAAGGCAACCAACATTTCCAGCTGCTGCTCTCTAGAATTTCAAATAAACAACTGGTCATTCCTAAAATTACTAAAAGCCAACATGGGTTTGTCAAAGACAGATCATGCCAGACAAATCTTATTGCATTCTATGACCAAGTGACAAAATTAGTGGTATCAGAGGAATGCTGTGGATATAATTTACTTGGACTTCAGTAAGGCATTTGATAAAGAAGATCACAACCTTCTACTTGATAAGATAGAAAAATGTGGATTAGACAGAATCACCACCAGATGGATTCGTAGCTGGCTGACCGGCCGTACTCAGCATGTGGTCCTCAATGGAACCACATCTACATGGAGGGAAATATGTAGTGGGGTGCCCCAGGGCTCTGTTCTGGGCCCAGTGCTCTTCAACATCTTCATCAACGATTTGGACAAAGGGATAAATGGGGAACTCATCAGATTTGCAGACGACACCAAGCTGGCAGGAACAGCCAACACTCCAGAAGATAGGCTTAAGATACAAGAGGATCTGGACAGACTTGAACACTGGGCACTATCTAACAAAACGAAATTCAATGGTGAAAAAAGAAAGGTTCTACATTTAGGCAGGAAAAATCAAATGTACAGGTATAGTAGAAGGGGTACCTTGCTCAATAGTAGTAACTGTGAGAGGGATCTCGGAGTCCTAGTAGACAATCACTTAAATACGAGCCAGCAGTGTGCTGCAGCTGCCAAAAAAAGCAACACAGTGCTAGGCTGCATTAACAGAGGGATAGGATCAAGATCATGTGAAGTACTAATACCACTTTACAATGCCTTGGAATACTGCATCCAGTTTTGGTCACCATGATGTAAAAAAGATGTTGAGACTCTAGAAAGAGTACAGAGAAGAGCAACAAAGATGATTAGGGGACTGGAGACTAAAACATATAAGGAACGGCTGCTGGAATTGGGTATGTCTAGTTTAATGAAAAGAAGGACGAGGGGGGACATGATAGCAGTGTTCCAATATCTCAGGGGCTGCCACAAAGAAGAGGGAGTCAAGCTATTCTCCAAAGCACCCAAAGGCAGGACAACAAGCAACAGATGGAAACTAATCAAGGAGAGAAGCAACCTAGAACTAAGGAGAAACTACCTGACAGTTAGAACAATTAACCAGTGGAACAACCTGCCTCCAGAAGCTGTGAATGCTCCAACACTGGAGTTTTTAAAGAAGAGACTGGACAGCCATTTGTCTGAAATGGTACAGGGTTTCCTTCCTGAGCAGGAGGTTGGACTAGATGACCTCCAAGATCCCTTCCAACTTTATTATTATTATTATTCTCTGGTTGATTTTAGATTGATTGATACAAAATAGTCTGACCCAGAGGCCTGGGTGATTTCTGAAGGGGCTCAATAGTTTTTATCTTGTTTGCCAGCAGATGTTCTGAATAGTCGATACTATCATGGAAATAGCTTGTTTTTCAATGGATGACCTTTCTCATTCTTAAAAGTTGAAAAAAAATTATATTGCCAAAGTTTGGCCTTCTTTTGGCAAATTTTGCTGATGCAATCTTAAAAGCCTAGTTATCTTTTTTAAAATATATTTTATTGATTTTTTTTATCTTTAAAGCTATAGTTATCTTTTGTGGCCTACAGAATGCTCACCTTTGTGCTAAGCCACAGCATGGGGTTCTCATTTATAATTTTTGTTCTTTGGATGTCTGAACCAAAACCAGAATGATTGTTGATCTGAATAACACTAATGTAGTCAACTGTGGTTGATTTAATAATTAAACAAATATGTATGAAAGTTGTATGAACGAACCTATGCTGAGGTTTTGTAGTAATTATTACTTAATGGTTAGCAAGTACAAAAAGTTATAAGTTTAAACTGTGAACTCTCTTTTTAGATGATAGATAATCATCTTCTTCTGATGGCAAATTCTGCTCTGAATAAGCTATGATATTATCTAATAAGTTTAAAAACAGAGTGGCTAGTGTTCCAGATTTGAAATTTAACAGTGATGAGGCTGGGGTAGATATATGCTGCAATAAGATTCATGAACTCTGCTTTGTTTGCATTGACTTATGTGTATTACCTTTGTTTTTTAGGAAAATGTTTACTTCTGTGGAATTAAGTATATTGAGGATGGCTTAACCCTAACGGACTCAGATACAGTTGCCTCAGCTCCTCGCTTTCAGATAATTGAAGAGAGTATCCAGATTCTCCAGGAGGAGGATGTTGAATTCATTAGCGTGCCAGTTCCAGAATTTGCTGACAATGATCCAGCTGATATTGTTCATGATTTTCAGAGGGTAAGGGATAATACTCTGGATAACATTGTAACTGGAGGAAAAGGAACTTGTTCTCCCATTGAAGTTACTGATTATTTCTGGTGTCTTGGCTATATTTGTATATATAATGGTAGGTGCACAAAGAAAACTGAGATAGGTCCCAGAGTGGAGGAAGTAAAAGGACTGCATAGATTGGTTAAAGAGCCATGGTGGCGCAATGGTTAGAATACTGTATTGCAGGCTAATTCTGCTGACTGCCAATTGCCAGGAGTTCAGCAGTTTGAGTCTCAATGGCTCAAGGTTGACTCAGCCTTCCATCTTTCCAAGGTAGGTCAAATGAAAATCCAGATTGTTGGGGGCAATATGCTGACTCTGTAAACTGCTTAAAGAGGGCTGTAAAGCACTGTGGAGCAGTGTATAGGTCTGAGTACTATTGCTATTACAGCCTGCAAAGTTTTGTATTCCCTATTGTACAAGTGAGGAAATAATTTAATTATGCAAGAACAAGGAAAAAAAACTGCTTGTATCCAACCTTCTAAAAGCAATGTGCCTTTTCTGTGTTAGTGCTAGCCTGAAACATTTAATACTATTTAGAGTTTTCAAAGTACACTCTTTCTTACCTTTTATTTGTGTTATATTGTACTAAAATTTTAATATAATAATATTTTAAAAATATAAAAATAGCCCAACCTACCAAGAAGAGAACTATAAAAGACAGTCTGGGAATACAAATTAAAATAAATAAGAATATGGTAAGAGAACGCCTGTCCACCCTAGATGAGTTCAAATTCAAATGGATTATATCCCAGAGTTCTAAAGGACTGGCAGATGTGATCTCAGAACCACTGACCATATCTTGCAAAGATCCTGGAGCACTGGGGGAAATACCAGAAGAGCTGCTGTGGTTCTTAATCTTAAAAAAAAAAGAAAGAAAAAAGGGAAAAAATGGATCCAGGAAACTACAGACCAATCAACCTGCCATCAATACCTGGGAAAATCTTGGAAAAGATAATCAAACAACAGATCTACAAGCAAACAAAGTTATAACCAAAAGTCAACATGGTTTGTCAAAACATATCATGCCAAACAAATCTTATTTCATTATTTGACAAAGTGATTAAATTAGTGGATCAGCAAAATGCTGTGGACATAGTATACTTGAATTTCAAAAAGGCACTTACACAATAGACCACAACCTACTTCATTTGTAACTGGCTGACAAACTGCACTCAATGTGTAGTCCTTAATGGAACTACATGTACATGGAGGGAAGTAAGTAGTGGAATACCCCGAGATTCCATCTTAGGCCCATGCTGTTCAGTATCTTGATAAATGATTTACATGAGAGAATAGAAGGGTAAGATTTGCAGATGACACCAAGCTGGCAAGAATAGCCAACAGCCCAGAAGACAGGCTCAAGATTCAGAAAGATCACAACAGACTTGAACACCGGGCCTTATCTAGCAAAATGAAATTCAATTGTGTGAAAAGTACATTTAGGCAAGAAATTCAACAGGTGTAGAACAGGTGGAACCTGGCTCAATAGCAGCAACTGCAACCGAGATCTTGGAATCCTAGTAGACAGCTGCTCAAATATGAGCCAGCAGTGTGCTGCAGCCACCCAAAAAGCCAATGCAATCCTAGGCTGCATTAACAGAGAGATAGAATCTGAATTGTTAGTACCACTATACAATGCCTTGGTAAGACCACACTTGGAATACTGCATCCAGTTTTGGTCATATCACAAAAAAGATATTGAGAGTTTGGAAAAAATTCAGAGAAAAGCAACAAAGGCCTGGAGACTAAAACATACTAAGAACGGCTGCAAGACTTGGGTTTGGTGATCAAAGAGAGAATTAAAGAGAAACTTTCTGACAGTGAGGACAATTAACCAGTGGAGTGGAATAACTTGCCTTTAGAAATTGTGGGTGCTCCATCACTGGAGATTTTTTAACAGAGGCTAGACAGTCACTTGTCTGAGATGGTATAGGTTCTCCTGCTTGAGCAGGGGGCTGGACTAGAAGACCTCCAAGGTCCCTTCCAGCTCTATTTTATTCAATATAAAAAGGATGTTGAGATCCTGGAAACTGTGCAGAGAAGAGTAACAAAGATGATTAGAGGGCTGGAGGTTAAAACATGGTTCCAGGAATTGGGTATGTCTAGTGAAAAGAAGGTCTAGGGGAGAAATGATAGCAGTGTTCCAATATTTGAGGGGCTGCCACAAAGAAGTGGGGGGAGTCAATCTGTTTTCCAGAGCACCAGAAAGCAGGACAAGAAGCAACGAATGGAAACTAATCAAGGAAAGAAGCAACCTAGAACTAAGGAAAAATTTCCTGATAGTGAGAAGAATTTATCAATGGAATAGTTTGCCTCCAGAAGTTGTGGGTGCTCCATAACTAGAGGTCAGCCATTTGTATGTCTCTTGCTTGAGCAGGGGATTGGACTAGAAGACCTCCAAGGTCCCTTCCAATTCTTTTACTCTTATATACCTATTGTGTAATACTTTGATCTGTATTTACTGTTTTAAATGTATCTGGAACATCTAAGGTAGAAAACTATTCTGTAATTTTTTTCCTTATGCGAATTCTTTTTTTTCCTTGTTATCAGAAAATAATGTTTTAATAACTAAAAATGGAATAAATGATACCTAGAGTATTTAAATTATGGTTTTTGAAAGCAGTATAGTATGTGAAGTTATATACAGTGTTATATATTCTAACATTATTAAGAGATTCATGCCATTTCTTTATTAGAAACTTACAGCTTATCTTGACCTCAGCCTGAATAAGTGCTATGTCATTTCTCTGAATACGTCAGTTGTTATGCCACCTAAAAACTTCTTAGAACTGCTGATCAACATCAAAGTAAGACTAAAATAGTTTTTTTAATGTATTCAGTAATCCTTATCTTTACTAAGATAATTTAGGTCCCAGCTGGCTAGAATGACTGTGAATTTAGTTTTATCCTATTATGGTATGCTTTATATTAGTTGATTCCTTTGTACAGTTTTTGATATGGCGTTTGTTTCATTGTCAGAGCAAGTAAAATGCAAAAAAATTCCTATCAGTTACTAAGTTAAACCTCTTAAGATGCTTCTTCTGCTCTCATTTATATTAACATTTTTATTACCCTATGCTAAATAATCCCTCTCAGCAAAATCAGATCTTATGTGCAATTTGTTCTTTGCTTATGGTCTAACAAATATCAGACACATTTAAAAAATTAATATACATAAATTACATAAAAGGTAACCAAAACTATAAAGAAGGGACCAACTGTTTCTCATGGGCTAAAGCTACAGGTAATAATTTTGCCATTGCCATTGAGAAATTGGTCACCTTAAAGGAAAGCAGTACTCTCCTTATAATGAGGAGAGTTTGTTATAATTGGAGGCATATGTTTTAATTGCCATTGTGTGCAGTGTGGACATTTTAATAAAATATAGGATATAGATATAGATGGAAATATCTTTAAATTGTCACCGTGTTGGGTACATAATTTGGGCCAGAGGAAAAAAAAATCCTCTTACCATGTTTCCCCCCAAATAAGAAAGGGTCTTACATTAATTTTTGCTCCAAAAGAGGCATTAGGGCTTATTTTCCAGTTGGGTCTTATTTTCAGGGAAACACGGTATGTGAAGCAAGCATGATCATAAAAAGAAAAAAATACTCAGGGACAATCAAGAAAGATGGGATAATTTTATTACAGACATGGGAGATTTGGGCCTTGACTGACTAGAAATGATCTAAGTTCCAGACCCTCCTTTTGAGTTCTGTACAGGTTTTTATGAGGCCTAAAGTAATGTAAAATTGGTATTGACAGATCACAATCTATTTTTGGGGGCTAAGATGAACCACAGGAGTCCCCCCTCTTGCTTGAGATCTTAAGCATTGCAGTCTTGCATGAGGCCTGAGCTGAGCCCAGTGTGTGCTGGTTTTAGAAACAGCTTGCAAAGAGTACAAGTTGCACATTTTCTTACAGGATCCTGTATGATCTTACAGGATCATACAGCAGCAGGGTGCCCAAAATGTTGGCCTTGAATAGCTTAATAGTATGCCATTTAGATTTTAAAAATTAGTTGGCATCCCAGAAATATTTTTTTTTAAAGACAAACCTCTCTAGCAAAGAAAATATCACTAACTTGTGTAGGGGACTATTGGTTCTCAGTCCATGATTTAAACTATGATCACTTCAAAAAAAAGTAGGCTACTTTTTTCTGTTTCTTAAGATCCATATTTTTCAGAGGCAAAATTATAGATATAAGTTAATAAATATAAATTCACATAAATTGAATTAATAATAAAGACGTTAAATGAAAATGAATGCAACAGATGTAATTTTTATTTTATTTTAAACTCTTTCATGTTTCTATTAATTTATGTAGGCAGGAACATACTTGCCACAATCATACTTGATTCATGAACGCATGATAGTCACTGACCGCATTGAAAATGTGGATCAACTGGGTTTTTTCATTTATCGCCTTTGTCGTGGTAAAGAGACGTACAGATTGCAGCGTAAGGAAGCACTGAAAGGTATGGCATAAACCAGGGCTTTTCAACCAGTGGTACGGGTACCACCTGTAGTACATTGGCACCTGGTAGGTGGTATGTGACCATCCTAGAAAAGTGGTAGTGGGGGAGGGGAATGAGCTGAACCGGTGGCAGCACCGCACAAGCCTGAGCAAGAGATGGCTGAAGATGCAGGGATATCAGGGCTCAGTGGAAGCACCAGGATCAGCGCCAGGCTCCAACTGGAGCTCAGCACTGATCTTGGCGCTTCTGCTAAGCCCAGAAGAAGCACCGATCAGCTGGAATGTTGCAGTATCTCCAGGGTCTTGTGATTTACATTCAGATGCTTGGCAACTGATTCATATTTATGATGGTCACAGTGTCCCAGGGTCATGTGAAGTGACCAAAACGCTGCAACCACTCAGCAGACAGGAGGAATAAAAATCAAACACCCCCCCACCCCACCTGTACTGCCAATCCTCAACAGAAATGTTCACAACAATGAAAACCTCGGACAGGAGGAAAAGTGCTGCCGGGCGGGTAGGCAGGCATCTTGTTCGGCTGTGGCTTGGGGGGGGGGCACTTTTTTCAGTGCCATTGTAACTTTGAACAGTCACTAAGCGAACTGTTGTAAGTTGAGGACTACCTGTATTTCATCACTTTTTTCCTTTTTTTTTTTTTTTTGGTCATTAAGTTTTTGACACCTTACTAGGCGACTGACTGGTGGTACTCGGATGTTGCCATATCCTAAAAGTGGTACATGGGTGAAAAGGTTGAAAAGACCTGGCATAAACATAGATGAGATAATAAAGATAGCCATAATTAATATTTGGTTTCCACATGAAACTATGCAGAAGTAATATTTCAGTCTGTATATACTGCTCAAGGGACGTGATGGCTCAGTGGATTAGGACGCTGAGCTTGTCGATCAGAAGTTCGGCAGTTTAGTGGGTCGAATCCCGAGTGCCGCGTAGCAGAGTGAGCGCCTGTTACTCGTCCCAGCTTCTGCCAACCTAGCAGTTCGAAAGCATGTAAAATGCAAGTAGAAAAATAGGGACCATTACGGTGGGAAGGTAACAGCGTTCCGTGCGCCTTTGGCGTCTAGTCATGACCACGGAGATGTCCTTGGACAAGCGCTGGCTCTTCGGCTTTGAAACGGAGATGAGCACCGGCCCCTTAGAGTCGGAAACGACTAGCACGCATGTGCGGGGGGAACCTTTACCTTTACCTATATACTGCTCAAAAAAATAAAGGGAACACTTAAACAACACAATGTACTGTATTTAATAGTAGGATGTCTTATTTTCTGTTCCCTTTATTTTTTTGAGCAGTATATTTTGCTGCATTGTAATAAAATCTTTGTATATGCAGTTTTCTCTATTAATGCTATCACTAAGTGTTGCAGTCATAAGCAGTGACATGATGTGACCATGCTAATCTATGAAAAGAGTTGCATCTATGACAATAGTTGCTGGAATTAGGTGAATCCTATGTGACTGCAGCATCTTGCAGTTACCATTTGCAACCTCTTGCTGTCTTTCTAATTGACTGCTTATTGGAAGCCAGCAGTGATAGTCACAAGTGGTGATCACGTATTCTTGGGATGTTGCAGCATCATAATTACAAGTCACCAAGTGTGATCGTGATTGTGGGGATGCTACAACTAGAAGTACCATTAAAATGTCAAAGGGTGATTAATAAGTGGATTTTACATGAGGATTGCTTATATTATAAAAATGTCCTTAAAAACATCCATGCTTCTTATATCACGTAATTTTTTATATTACAGATGTGCATATTTAATATATGCAAAGCTTTAAAACA
>JAKJMR010018404.1:3155324-3171979 GCA_024449315.1 Daboia siamensis | reverse complement strand
TCAGTACACACTTAAAATAAGAAACCAGTGAAGATACTGGTAGCAGATGGAAAAGTTTGGATATACTTCCAGCTAAGAAGAGTGCTTTTTTAAAAAAAACAAAAAACAAAAACCATAATGTTGTTTAGGCTCACCTGTTTTCCGATTATTAAGGATAGGAGGTACTATCGTATTGTATGAGTATATGTGGACTGGGGTCAAGGTATTGCAGTGCAGTGCTGCCTGAGTACAGCTATGTGTGTGTGTGTGCGCGCGCACGCATGCACACACTGTAGTGTGAGCTCACACTACAGAGTACAAGATCCCTGGGATCTCATAGCAGAGCTCCTTGGCAGAAGTGACTTACAACCTTCTCTGCTGGCTTCTCCATGGACTTTGCTAGTGTCAAGATGGCAGGAAAGGTTGCAAATGGCGGTCATGTCACTGCAGGACACTTTGTCATAAATGTGAACTGGTTGTGAAGTATCCAAATTGCAATTGTATGACCATGGAGTGCTGTCATGATCGAAACTTTTAAGACTGGTTGTAAACACCACTCATTAAGCACCATCACAACTTCAAATGGTCACTGAATGAGTGATCATCAAATGAGGATTACCTGTACTTGCAGATTTCGTGTCATTTCAATTCAGAATGAAATTACTGTTTCTTTGTATAGGATTCCTTTCTTGTATTTAAGAGGCTGATATTTTTCCATACAAGATATGTATACATAATTTCTTTATAAAATAACTTAATTGTTCTCCCATTATAGGCATTCACAAGCGGGAAGCAGATAATTGCCGGATAATTCGACATTTTGAGAACAGATTTGCAATAGAAACGCTTATTTGTGAAGAATAATAAGGAATACTACTGTAACAGAAGATTAAAAAGATACTTCGATTTATCCTTTCAGTTATGTGCAGTGATTTCTTTTTTCTATCATTTATGTAAAGAATAGACAAGGCTATATAGCCAAATCCAATTACTTAATCTCATGAAACATTTTTATGTCATATTTTGAAGTATAATGTTATTTTTTATGTTGGAAGCTATATATTAGTGTATTTCACATAATAAATCCTGAACTATCAGGAGATAAATTATGCATCTAATATTACAAAAAAATTCTATAACATAATTCTAGTTAAAAGCTAAAAAAGTGTATAGATCAATTGCAACTTTTGAGGTTTTTAACAGTATAATAATAATAGTATGGATTATAGCTCATTAAGAAACATTTTATAATAAAGATGGAATTTGTTGTGTTTCCAGTCACATTTAAATTCACTTCAAATTGGCTGTGCTAATATGTCTGCTGTACAAACTCCAGCAGTAATTTCATGTTACTGACCTGTATATAAGCTATCTATGTGCAAAAGAAAATAAATACAAATCTGTTTGTGTAAACATTTTTGCTAAGTTCTTTTATATCAGGGGTCTTCAAACCTGGCCCTTTTATGACTTGTGGACTTCAACTCCCAGAATTCCTCAGCTAGTGTGTCTGTTTTACATGAATTGTTTGTCTAAGAATTGTATTTTAATGGAGTTAAATTTCTAGTAATTACAGTACTAGGCTACTAAATCTTGGAATTATTTAATTTTATTTGTAATAAAGGGTTAGAGTAGAACTGAAAGTTTCTAAAAAAGTAAATGTTAAAATATTGTTTTCTTTGGTTTTACTAAGGTTTTATCATTTGTGTATTTAAGTAGCAAAGAATGGACTTTTCTTGAAACCCCTTACCTGGCAATCTCTCTGCAAGGTGGGGGAAACAAGTCAGGCACAGGAGAGATGCAGAAGTGGCTCCTGCCCCTTCTCACACTCCAAAAAGTGAAGAGATTGGAGAGGAAGGGATTACAAGAGAGTAAGCAGGCACACAATAGGAATATGTCTGTTTGCATAGTGTGTTTGCAACTGACAGCAGCAGTTCATTGCTTTTGTTGTGTATTCCTCA
This sequence comes from Daboia siamensis, assembly GCA_024449315.1. Taxonomy (NCBI): domain Eukaryota; kingdom Metazoa; phylum Chordata; class Lepidosauria; order Squamata; family Viperidae; genus Daboia; species Daboia siamensis. The sequence continues at coordinate 3,170,042 of JAKJMR010018404.1, read as the reverse complement.
GGGTGCCTGCTTATTTTCTAATCCCTAATTTCTCCACTATGCAAGGGGGGAAAAAACACAAAAAAATGTATTGATTGGAATGGTGATCATGTGACAAAGGGATTGGGTGAAGGTTGTAAATGTGGGCATTGGATATAAAATTATTTTTTCAACACTATCATAACTTTGAATGCCCAGGATAAGGCACTCAATAAGTGAGATTATCTGTATTGGCATGGATTTCATGGGAAAATTGTTCTGAAGAACTGAAAAAAGAACAATATCCAGATATAGAGTTTATTATGGTCCAGATAGAAACAATTAAAAATAATAACACAAAACAGGATAAGAATGTTGGAATTGGTGTTAGTCAAGGTATGTCTAATTTTACAGGCTGTTTAATAGAGTTTGGTTAGACAAGTCTTTTTTTTTTTTTTTTTTTTTTAAAAAGTTTTTCAATACATTTTAATTATAACATCCCCTTCCCCACCCCTCCCCCACCCTCTCCCACCCTCTTACCCTCCCTCTCCCCCCTCCCCCCCGGACTTCCCAGAGCTAGATACAAGGTATAAAAATTAAAATAACCAATCATAAACGCCCATATGCTAACAATAATAACTTATTAATTCTCTCGCGCTTTAGCTCTTATAAATTGACTACAAGCAATATACTTATTCAAATGCTAAATAAAACTTTTTAGTCCCATATTTATTCTGGATGTAATCAATCCATTTCTTCCACTCCACAATGTATCGTTGTTGAGAATGGTCTTTCAAATATGCTGAAATCTTTGCCATCTCCGCCAGGTTGGAAACTTTTAAAGTCCATTCCTCTAAAGTCGGCAGTTCTTGCTTCTTCCAATATTGCCCTATTAGAAGTCTCGCTGCCGTAATTAAGTTCAACATCAAATTAATGTCCAACACAGTAGTATCAGTAATAATACCCAGTAAAAACAATTGCGGACAAAACTTTATTCTTTTCTTGAATATCTTCTGCATATTCCACCAGATTTTAATCCAAAATGGTTTGATCTTTTTGCAAGTCCACCATATATGAAAATACGTTGCGTCTTCGCCACCACATCTCCAACATTTAGGCTGATAGTTTGGATACATACTTGCTAACTTTCTAGGATCTAAATGCCATCTGTAAAACATTTTATAAAAGTTCTCTCTTAAATTTTGAGCTTGCGTGAATTTCACATTTCTCACCCAGATCTTTTCCCAAGTGTCCATTGTAATGACTTCCTGAATGTTCTGTGCCCATTTTATCATACAGTCCTTAACAATTTCTGTTTCTGAGTCAATCTCTATCAATGCAAGATATATCCGTTTGATATGCGCTGGTCCCTGATTTCTAATTTGTTTTACCAGATTTTCATCATCCCTCAAAAAACCAATCTTCTGATCTTCTTTCCACCTGGCTTGTAATTGTCCATATTGAAACCAAGTTTGTACAATCTTTTTTTCTCGTAAAAGATTGTATGACTTCAAACACCATACATTCCTCTCCAAAGTCAAAATTTCCTTATATGTAATCACATCATGTTTAAATCCAACATTTATATTCTCTATTGCGTGTTTGGGTATTGCCCATAACGGTATCTTATAATTTAATTTTTGTCTGTGCTTTTTCCAAACTCTCAACAAAGCATACCTCAAAATATGCATTTTAAAAACATTATCTACCTTTTTGTCATATAGTAAATATGCGTGCCAACCAAATAACAAGTCATGCCCTTCAAGATTTAAGAGTCTCGCCTGTGTCAAATTAATCCAATCACTTATAGCTGATAATGCAGCAGCTTCATAATATAATTTAAAATTGGGCATTCTTAGACCACCTCTTTCACGTGTATCCTGCATAATTTTAAATTTGACCCGTGGCCTTTTCCCTGCCCAAACAAATTTATTGATACCCTTCTGCCACTCCTCCAAATTTGAATCCTTTTTGAGAATGGGTATCATTTGAAACAAAAATAAAAATTTTGGCAGAACATTCATTTTTACTGCTGCAACTCTTCCCAATAATGATAGTTGTAATTTTTTCCAACTATCCAATTCTTTTTGCACTTTATTCCATAACTTTTCATAATTATTTTTATATAATTTAACATTTGAGGGTGCTAAATATACCCCCAAATATTTAACTCTTTCAACAATTTCAAATCCAGTTAAGCTTTCTATAGAAACCTTTTGTGATACTGTCATATTTTTAGATAAAATTTTAGTTTTTTGTATGTTAATCTTAAATCCAGAAACTTTCCCATATTGAAATATTAACTCCATCAATTCCATAACAGAATTTTCTGGATGTGTCAAAGTAATAACCAGATCATCCGCAAAAGCCCTCAATTTATAGTCCTGATCTCTTATTTGAACTCCCTTAACTATTTCCGAATTCCGTATTTTAATCAATAATATCTCCAATGTTAAAACAAATAATAAAGGTGATAACGGGCAACCCTGCCTCGTACCCTTTTCAATATTGCATATTTCAGTCAAACTATTATTAACAATTATTCGAGCTGTTTGCTTCTGGTATATTGCCCTAATTGGTTGTAAAAATTCATCCCCAAAGTTCATTTTATCTAATACTTTCAACAAAAATTTCCAATCCAATTGATCAAAAGCTTTTTCAGCATCCAAAAAGATCAATGCTGCAGGGATCTGGTTATTCCTTTCCAAAAATTCCAACAAGTCAACTATATGTCTCACATTATTTTTCATTTGTCTACCACTTATAAACCCAGTTTGATCACCATGAATCACCTGTTGCAATACCCTCATAAGTCTACTAGCTAACACCTTAGCAAATATCTTGTAGTCCGTATTCAAAAGTGAAATTGGCCTATAATTTTTTGCTTGAGTAACATCCTGATCTTCTTTAGGAATTAAAGAAATAAAAGCAGTTTTCCAAGACGGGGGTACTCCTCCCCCCTTTTGAATTGTCTGAAACAGTTCCTTTAATGGCTTTATCATCTCAAACTGTAGATTTTTATAATACACAGCAGTCAAACCATCGGTGCCTGGTGCTTTACCTACTTTTAACTGTTTAATTGCCAAATATATTTCTTCCTCAGTTATCAACTGATTCATTTCTTCTTTTTGCTCTTGCGTAAGAACCGGAATATCAAAGTCTTTTAAATATAAATCAATGTCCATTTCGTTAATCTTGTCGCTAGCATATAATTTAGAAAAAAAATCAACAAAAGTTTCCTTAATAAGATTCTGTTGATACACAATCTTCCCCTTATGTTCTATTTTGTCTATATTAGAAACCCTTTGCTTCTTTCTTAACATATATGCTAACCATCTGCCTGGTTTATTGGCATTGCAAAAAGTATTATGCCTTGCAAACCGTAGATTAGTTGCCACCTGATCAGCCATTAACTTATCAAATTGTCCTCTTAATAACTTAATAGTCTCTTTAATCTTCACATCCGATGGGTTCAAAATTAAAGCCTTTTCTTTTTCTTTAATCTCTGTCTCTAATTCTTTCCTCCTAAATTCCAAATTGCGTCTATATTTGTTATTAAGATATATCAACACTCCTCTCATATATGCCTTACTAGCATCCCATACCATTTCCATAGAAGTACCCTTATGCATATTCATTTCAAAAAAAACCTTCATCTGTTTCTTACACTCTTCCACATTTTTCTGATTTCTAAACAGATTCTCATTTAAACGCCAGGAACGTCGTTCTCTAATGTCGTTTCCAATCTCCAGCCAAACTGGACTGTGATCAGACATAGTCTTTGAACAAATCTTTATCCTCTTAGTTCTAAAAAAGAGATCATTAGACAATAATATAAAATCAATCCTGGAAAAAGATTGGTGTCTATCAGAAAAAAAAGTATAGTCTCTTTCTTGTAAGTTTCTCTCCCTCCAGACGTCACGTAATTCCATATCGTCCATCATCTCAAAAAAAGATTTAGGCAATTTAGCATGACTTGGGGTACTTCTGTAGGATCCACTCTTATCCATTTGTACGTCCAAAACACCATTCCAGTCTCCCATAAAAATAAAAGATTTGTAATCCAATTGGATAATCCTGCTGTGTGGTTAGACAAGTCTTATGAGCCTCATAAAGAATACTGTACAGTGTAAGAAGACATGAGCTGTAGTTTCAATAGCCTCTTATCTGCAGGGGCATAGTTTTATCTCATAGGGAACTTTATAGGTCCTCCAAAACCTTGTGAGAAGATTGTTGAAGCATGCTACAGTTAGTGATCTGTGGAATTTGTAGATTATATAATGTAAATATCTTGGTAACTTGAAAAATGGGCTTGAGCAACTATGTCAGACTGAAAGAAGTCTCCATCCTAACTCATGTATTTTTGCCCTGCCAGACTGTCAGTTCAAGTCTTGCCTTAGCTATGGGCAACTTTCTGCCAGTCACTCTTTCTCAGCCCAACCCACCTCACAGTTATTTTTGGGAAAAGAGGAGAAAGGTGTGTTGGATATGTTTGCATCCTTATTTGTAAAAGTAATAAAGGTGGGATACGAATAAAAATAAATAAATTCTTAGGTTAACACATTGTGTAACTAAATTATTGTGATTTCTGATTTGAACTAAGTTTCAAATTCTAATTACTTCTGCATTCACTTTGATCTGGGATCATGTGAAATATTGATAAAAGTGGTTAGAAAGCTGAAGATTGGTGGGTATAAGTTATGATTTCCATAGGACCAACCTGGTTGACTTTTTGATGCAAAACAAGAAGTCTTGCATGGGAGTGCACAAGGACACCAGCTTCCGACCAGCAAACATAGCGAATGGGGTCGACAGCAATAATTGTTGATGTTGTTTGGAACGTGGCTCAATATCCCAAAACAAACTCACTTGGAATTCCAGTAACAAAGTTTTTATTTAAAAAGAAGCCTTTGCAAAGGCTTGGTGAGCTGAAACCCACACAAGAATTAAGTCACACCTTACAGAGCTGTTTGACACATTTTTATATCCTATCTCCCTCGCGGATTCCCCCCTCCCCTATCGCACTCAACGCCCCTTCCCTAATCATCCCATAAACTATCCGGACTGCCTAAAACCACTGTCCCTCCCATGTTCCAGGAAGCCCCTTTGTACACATCTTATCTATTACCATTTGATTTTCTGTTAACAAAGCTCGGCTCCTATAGTTATTTCTGTAGTTCAGTTTAGGTTAGCTAGCATTTTCAGCTTGTCACATTTGTACTTGTCAGCTTTTAGATGAGATAGAGACAATCGTTAATACTTAGGATTTTCAGGTGGCTTCTTCTAATGTCCTTTACACTCATTAGAAATTTCTGAATAATATTTTATTCCTTTCAACGTGAATATCACAATATCTACTGTTTACTAAAAGCAATCACTAAACCATGTCAGCGGTTATTGGCTCCCGTTAGGGAGCCTCCGGGACTCCAACAGAAGGCCCAGAAAAGTGTAGCAGCAAACACTCCCGCCGTTCAAAGCAACTTTGAGATCTGCCTATTCTTCCCGCGTGGTCGCCTTCCCCTTTTCTTTGTGCTGAGCCTCCTAAGAGACATTGCGTGAATGTCGGGTTTGACTCCCAGCTTCCTTCCCTCTTCCGAAAATGTCGCAGAGATGGAAATGTGAAGAGTTGTAGCTCGGGTTCACTCGTCATTCCAAGAAACGTGGCAAGTTTGGAACAAGATGGAGGGGTGGGAGGCTGGGATCGTAGAAATAAGCTTCGCTATTTATCCCGTGAGAACTAACCCAGCGCCCAGGGCGCCTCGGCTGCACGCGAGCCACGTCTATACACGTATCTCTACGGCAGTCTCCGCCGGAGCGCTTCACCAGAAGTGACGTCTCGGGGTGGGGCGTGAGGCATTTTCCCGCGGTTTGGGAGACGGGTGGGGATTCTCTGAGGAGTGCGCCTGCGATAGTGGCCCGGCTTTCTGTAGCAGCGTCGAGGCTCTCGGGGGGGGAGGGGGACCTTTATGTGGCTGGAGGCGTCGAGCATGGCGCCGACCAGCCCTCCCCAGAAAATGGGAACTGGCCTCCCAAGCCAGACGGAGGATAGCTCCCAGTCTGCGGGGGAGTCTGAAGCGCCCGCCGCCCCCCAGACTCCTGACAGGTCAGTTCGCCCCGCAGTGGCAGCTCTCGCCTGGGATCCGGGGGTGGCGGTGGCGGCGGTGAGTCGTGGGGCAGCAAGCGAGGGCAGGGTCGGGAGAGAGGAGAGAGAGCCGCCAGTCCAGCCCTTCGAGTGGCCCGTAGGTTGCCATCTTTTCCGTGCAAGGGAGGAAATTCGCGGCCTCTGCGTCTCGATTGCTCCTTGGATTAAAGGAGTTATATCTCTGGGACTCATGGCTGGATTGCTTTTTTCCCCTGGGAGCTTGCGTGTTACATAGAAAATAAATACAAAATATCTAAATAAAAATACGAACAGAGCCTTTCCCCGTTTTAAAAGCTGTCGCCCTTGTTTCCTCTGGGACATCGAGTGCGTGCCAGACAAGGTCCCAAGAGGAGCGAAGCAGTTTGATGACTTGGAAAAGATGCTAGGGAGACCAAAAAGGCATGTAAATAAACGCCAATCCTGACGGTGCTGAGTTTTGAGATCGGTGATGTTTAACAGAAGAGAAGGAATACAGGCTTCATTCTCGGCGTTTGCCTTACTGATCAGATGTGGCTCTCCGCATAAAGTTGAGAACATCATGCTTCTCTGCTTCTCTTGTTGCCTGTGCAGTTTTTCTTTGTGGCTGTTAGGCTTATCATAATGTGGATTTTACCTGGAAGAGAGATGGCCTTGCAAAAGAAACAAACTATAAGCATTGTCAGTTCTTGAGATTTCTCTTTCCACAATAAATACCTGAAAATGACACTTTTCTGTGTATCATTTGTGTGTATGTATGTATGTGTGCAAGAAAAAGGGATAGAAAATTGGGAGGAGAATAACGCAGAAGTAACAACTGGAAAGAAAAAAGTACCTCTTTAAATATTGTGGAAAATATTAAAAGGCCAGCAAAGCAAGGAACATTTTAGGTGATTTTCAAATCTATCCAGCTTTTCAGCATCTGTGTTGCGGTCATATTAAAAGAAAGCTGAGACTGTGTCAAGGCTGGTGGGAGATGAGCCCTCTCTTTCCAGGACATAGTATTTGGTTTTGGATTAGAAAAATTCAGATGAATCATAGCAGCAGCATTTTTTTAGAATAGAATTAGTTGTGAGAGCTTGAACCTAAATTTGAGTTATTGGGGGAAAATGTGTTAGCATGCTGTAAAGACCACTGGCAGATTTAAGGAACTAGCAAAACATAGATCTAAATTTACACCACTGTTGAATAGCAACAATTAAAGTATCACTGTTTTGAGATGATGCTTTTCATCAGAAATTCTTCTTAGGTTTTAGAATGAATAAAGTATGTTTCATTGCACCAGGATCAAATAACTGTATGCATTCATATGTATATGAACTTGTGTCTTGAGTTCATGGAATGAGGTCAGAAAAATACCATGGTACCTGTTGGTAACAGATAGGGCCTGTGATTGCATTTTTCATATACAATTTGCATTGTTTGTGCTTATTAATATCTAAGAAAAATACTGGGAATGAAAACTTAGTAGTTTATTTCCTAAAATAGTGTAGTACATACTCCACAGAATTATACAATCGGTCAAGCACCTAAAATATTCAGTTTTATAACTAACATATTTCTCTTTGGTAGGCTTTTGTTTGCTGAAACAGACTTTGTTTCCTTATGTGATGCTTTACACGTAACAGACAATGTGAGAATAATTGCTTGGAAGACCTGTGAAAAAATGGATGTAGTTGTGAGTATGTCTTGCTTATTAACTACGTAATTTTAGTTAATAAAATCAACTAAATAACCATAATATGTTTTGGAAAATAATAGCAAATACACACAGACACAGACACACTTCTTTCAATTTAGTTTTAGTGCTATTTCACTTTTCTCATGAGGTGAAGTTGATTTTAAAATAATTAGTACACATGAGATACAATCTAGACAAAGTTTTGTTTTGTAGTGTGAGTAGTGTTTAATTTCTTGCTCTCCATGCTAAAATGATTGCAAAGTGCTAATATTTCAGAATTACTTGTTGCTATTTATGGCCAGTAGCTTTGATATGGTACAGAATCCTTCCCTATGTAAGTAGAAGGCCGATCTATAGATAGACCTCTATACATCCCTTTCCTTTCCCATTTGTATAATAGGTAGTCTGTTCCAGCTTCTTTCTCTGTATAGTCTACTCTAAGCTGCTATGGCTTATTTGGCCAGTAAGAATAAGCTGGATGAAATATTCAATAGTTTGCATTGATTTCTTGACAAATTGTACTAATATACAGGTATATCCTAGAAAGTGTTTCTGTTATTCTTGACTATTAAATTATGGCTGGAGAAATGCAGTTTGATCTGCTGGCTTAAAGTACAGAATTGTATTAAATATAAAAGGCACACACATACAGCAAAAAATACAATATATCTAATAAAAGGATTCCCATATAGGACTTCATTCAGTTAGTACCAAGACTTGTAATACTTTTGGAGGAAAGTTTTTGAAGTATAAAAATATATTTTCATTTTTCTGTTTTTTAGAAATCTCCTTTTGTTCAAATCCTGTGAAATAGCGATAAATTATTCAGATTTGGGGTCATTAATCTGAGACTATTTTATAGCTTTCATCACCTAGAATTGCCACATCTTTGCATTTTCAAGATATGTGGCGATACCAGCTCGGAAAGGCTTCTCAAATAGTATGTGCTGGTGATTTGATATCAGGCAAACAATTTCAGTTTTTAAATGTTACTCAATGGCAAGCATTTCAACCTCCATGATAATAGGGCTTTTTCAATTATCTTCCTTTTCTTTTGGTGCAATAACCTTCAATATTTGTTTGATCCTAAAAAAGTGCAATCCTAAGTAGTCGCTAAGCCATTCTTACATTTGAAATAGCAATAACTTAAAAATTCTTTTGAGTTCCCCATACAGCAACAGTAATTAGCTTTTGTGAAATAATAAGATGTTGGTCCATTTATTAATAATAATAATGATAATGATAATAATAAAATTTGGAAGGGAACTTGGAGGTCTTGTAGTCCAACCCCCTGTTCAGGCAGGAAACCTTATACCATTTCAGACAAATGATTGTCCAGTCTCTTTTTAAAAACTTCCAATGTTGGAGCATTCACAACTTCTGGAGGCAGGTTGTTCCATGGATTAATTGTTCAAACTGTCAGGAAATTTCTCCTTAGTCATAGGTTGCTTCTCTCTGATTAGTTTCCATTCATTGCTTCTTGTCCTACCTTCAGAATGCTTTGGAGAATAGCTTGACTCCCTCTTCTTTGTGGCAGCCCCTGAGATATTGGAACACTGCTATCATGTCACCCCTAGTCCTTCTCTTCATTAAACTAGATATACCCAATTCCACCAACCATTCGTTAGTTCGATAATAGAAGATATTATGATGGTAAACTGTATAAATATAACTGCAAAATTTCTGTGTAAGACAATTGTTAAATATAAATTTTGATCTGATATTGTTTATTTATTACAGTTCTAAATAATACAACATATAAATAAGCTAACCTTTTTTCTAGGAGAGCCATCTAAAAAAAGAAATGTGGGGTATCTGCATTTTTATGGCTGCAGTTGACCTGGATGAGATGACCTTCACTTTTACAGAACTTCTGAAATGTTTAAAAATTAGGTATGTTTGTATCCACTTAGATTTCTATAATTATGCAATTAATAGTAATGTCTGTTTAATGACATTAAAGAATAAATTTTATTTAGATTCATGATGAGAAGCCTTAACTTATCTGTATGAGTGTTCATAATCAGTAATTAGTAAATTACATGTTCAAGTAGTAGGATTGGAGAAATTATTCATTTATACATATTCCTCACACTGTTTCCCTCTGGGATAAATGAAAGCATGCATGGTCCAAAAAAAGAGTAAAATCTAGTTAGCCAAAGAAATTAAAAGCGTGAGGTAAAGTAAAAGGAAAAATAACTAATACTACCATATATCTTAATAATATCTTTCTGTCTTTAGATACTGTCCTTGTTCATTCATATACAACCTCGTAAATCACCATAATACTCACCTCTTTTTAAAGGATTTTATCAGTACCATCCAACCAGAACTTTCTTAGTTGTTCCCTTCCTCTCAATCTATTTACTCATCCATTTCAGTTTTCATTTCATCATTACATTAAACATCTTTCTTTGTGCTTTCAGTTAGCCTTATTCCACATGTTTCTGTGGCACTCTTACACAATTCTTTTGTTTTTATTCCAAGCATCTTCAACATTGTCTTTCCTTACATTCATTTTTTATTCATTCTGTTGGGTAATTGTTTTATGAGGTACAATCAAAATACATAAAAAATAGTGAAACAACCAATAAAAATAAAAATAAAAACAAGTAAAAATAAGTAAAGATGGTAGGAAATATACATAGATATACTCTTATTAACTGTCATAAAGCAGCAGCCCCCAATTTTTCTGGCTCTGTGGACTAGTGGTGGGGGAGGGGGGAGACTGAGGATGATTTTGCACATGCCCATACTGCTTACACAAATGAAATTGTGTGCTTGCCTGCTGCTTGCACATCCCAGGTCCCAACAGTCTGCAGCCTAGCACTGGGCCATGGACTTGGGGTTGGGGACTCCTGTCATAAAGCCATCTAGCAGAATCTATCATGGGAATCCCAAGCTGGTTGAAAAAAATATGTTTTAAAGGCCTTCTACAAGGCGAACAGAGTTGGGGTCAGTCTTTTCTGGGAGGGAATGATGTTCCATAGCATGGGACCACAGCAGAAATAGACTTTCCTTCTATCCCAGTGGAACTCCCTGGTTGACAGGACACATAACATACCTCTCCTGTGGACCTGATGGGACAGATGTAAGTGGGGAGAAGCAATTTCCTCAAATATCAAATATTTAATCTCTCTTAATATTTTTTCATCTGAAATCATACTTTTTCTCTTTTTTTCTTTCACTTTTTTCCTTTGTTTCTGTGTCCATGTATTTTGTAGATCCATTCTTGAGGGTCCCTTCAAATGGCCTGTTTCATGTTTAGTCCTTGAGTTATGAGTGTAATGGAGCCTGCCCATTCCACGCATAACTCAAAAACTCGTAGAGTGAATCTCAAACTTCGAACAAGATCACTCCCTTGCTCATTAAGATGCACGTAGCTTGTTAAGTGAACATGAGGTATCTCAGAATGGGGAAGATCATGGAGGCCTCCTTGACCCAGTAAGATACCTCAAGCTTCCCCCTCCCTTCCTGCCCCACCAGACTCACCTGGAAAAGATCCGTCTCCTCTCTGCCACGGCTCCTGCTGCTGCACAGATCTGAGGCTAGGGGACGCTTGTGAGCCCCTCCTGCAGGCCGATCTGGGCTCTGGAGGCCTTTTCCAGGCCATTGCCACCCAGATCTGAGGCCGGAGGACGCTTCCGCACCCCACCATAGCCCACTTCCACATCCCCCTGTGGTCTGATCTGGGCTCTGGAGGCCTTTTCCACGCTGCTGCCGCTTCGGTTCTATTCTTTGTTGCAGAGGACAGAGGCCTAAAGTACCATGAGATCACGCAAGATCAGTAGCATGAGATCTTGCCCCACTGATCTCGCGTGATCTTGCATTACTTTAGGCCTCTATTCTCTGCGAACGCACCAAAGGCCTGGAGTAGACAAGAAAGCGAAGGATTTCTATCTTTGCAGGATTAGTATTGAAAGCCTGGTGCCTAGGGAGACCCAGGTGGGCAGGGAGGGAATAACCAGGGTAATGTTGCAGTACCACTGTGGTCGCTTGTAAGGGTGAATGACTGCCGTGGTGTGGCAACATTTGTAATTTCTGACTTGCTCGTAAGCACTAGGGAGTGCTCATCATGTAACTTAGAACAAGCGTTAAGTGAACACTCGTAACTTGGGGATTACCTGTACTTCTAGATTTATATTCTGTAGGGATTTGTCTAAATAAATAAACCTGCCTTAAATGCTTGTATTCAAAACAAACCTAACAAAATCTAGTTCTTTCCTTTTCTCTATACTCTGGATCATAAATTGTCACCAGTATAGAATTGTAGCTTCATGTATATCCACAACCTCAATGGCACTGTTTCATACTTTCTGATACATATTTTAGCTATTTTATTTATAATTCTACACTTTCAGTTCTTACCATGTATTCATCAAATGCACTGTACAAAATCAGTTCATCTTCATACCTATTACAGCAGTGACAGCAGTGGACTGCCATTGCTTCTTTTGATCTTACGGGATGACTTTTTTTAAAAACTTCATAGTTCAGCCTATGGCTTTGGGATTTCTTGGTAATCGCCATTCAGGTACTAGCAAAGTACTTAGATTATTTTTTTTATAGACATTAGTGACCAATAATAAATTACTCTTAGTTGATTGATAATAGTTATTCAATCAATAGCAACATTTAAAACTACAAAAACAAAGTAAAGCAAATAGATACAAAAACATACTGGCAACTAAGAAAATAGTATACAAAATAATATACATTCACTCTTCTATTACTATATTAATCCATCTATAACCCAGATAATTTATATCTATTATACATATCTGAGGGAACACCTGCTGCCGGCATCGAGCTCCCTTCGTCCAGTGCGCTCCCACAGGGAGGGTCTTCTCAGGGTACCGCCGGTAAGAGATTGCCGGCGGACGACACACAGGGATAGGGCCTTCTCAGTGGGTGCGCCTGCCCTTTGGAACCAGCTGCCAGTGGAGCTTAGGACTGCCCTCGACCTCCGTTCATTCCGCCGGGACCTGAAGACTCCTCTTCGAGCTCTCTGGCCCAGGCTGAGAATCTTAATTTTAATTTTAATTGGGGTTTTTATTTGTTTAGGGATTTATATAATTTTTTAGTTGTTTTTAACTTTTGTATTTTTTGTTTTTAATTACCCTGTAAACCGCCCTGAGTCCTTCGGGAAAGGGCGGTATATAAATACAATAAATAAATAAATAAATTATATACCGTGTTTCCCCAAAAGTAAATCATATTCCAAAGGGAAGCCCTGGCTGATTTTCAGTGGGGTGGGCCTAATATAAAACCTACCTGAAAGTAAACCCTAGTGTGGGGCGGGGTGAGTCAACCCAGATCTTCCGTACAACAGTTGGAGCACCCTGCTGGGCTGCTTCTGCCTGGTACGGGCCGAGTTGGCTCATATGTGGAGTGCCAGCCCACCACCAGCCTGCCAGGGTCGTTTGCCAGCGACTGCCAGTGGAACCACATTGGCTACGCCTCTGCCTTTGGGCTGCTTTGTATGGCTTGTTCTTTCTAAAAAAAAGGTAATTTTAGCTTTTTCTTATTCTTTTTATTAAGGTAAACAAGAAAGCTCTCTCTTCCCCAGGTATACCACTCAGCATACCTGGGCATTTTTCCCACAGCAAATGACTTTAACTGACATCCACTTCTTTTGAAATATCTGCAATTTCTGTGTCCTCACTTAATTCTTCACTTAATTCTTCTACTTCATCAGTTCGTTCCAGTACTTTTCCACTGAGTTGTAACTAGGTAAACACTGATTGGAAAATTGCTTCTGGGTCAGGTTCATTGCAGATTGCCAAGTTGTCATCCACTGCAATAACGTCTTCAAAATCTACTCCCTCGAATTGCACACGGGAGATGAGCTGCCTAGCGGGGCTGCAACATCTTGCTCTTGGGTTGTAACCAATCCAGCTTTCTTGAAGCACTTCTGTGTTGTTTCAGGCTGAACTTCAATCCAAGCAGAACTAATCCAGAGAACAGCATCCAGAGCAGTAATAAAATAGATGATTTGGCTTTTGCCAAATAGGTTTGGGTTTTAGCAATGACCCACTGCAGAAGCTGGGCTTGGTAGTGCATTTTGAATGTTTTGATTATACCTTGGTCAAGAGGTTGAATTTTTGATGTAGCGTTTGGAGGCAAAAATTTCAGTTTCACATTTGAAAAGTGATTCAGTTGGAGATGGCTAGAACAATTGTCCACTACAATGAGAATAGACCATTTTTTCTTCTTCATTTCTTGGTCAATACTTCTTATGCAGTCCTCAAATTGTGCACCAGTCACCCATGCATATTTGTTAAAGTTCCAGGTGATAGGAGGTCTTTCGGTTGCAGGTTCTTGAATGAGCGTGGCTTTGCCGACTTACCATTCACCAAAGATTTTTGCTTCTCTCCAGTTAAGCTAGTGCACAGCAGAACTATGAATCGTTCTTTAGAAAGCTTTCCACTCTTAACCTTTGTCACCCCTCATAACGAGGGTCCTGTCAGCCGTTGCCTTGAAAAAGAGTCCACACTTGTCAGTGTTAAAGATGTCATCATCTTTGAAGCCATTGGCTAAGCCTGGAAACTTTTCAATGAACTGTTCAACAACTTCTACTGGAACTCCATCAGATTTGCCACACAATACTTTCTGGGAGATGTCATATCACAGTTTTAATTTCTTGAGCCATCCACTTGATGCCTGGAAATGTGATACTCGAGCTCGTTTGCAAACTTTTTAGCAATTTATTGTTCCGCTCTTTCTTTGGCTACTGTTTTCTAAAAAAACGTAAAAGTACAACCTTCTTCAATGTCAACTCTTTCGATTCCTTCCTTTTCGCCATCACGACTCAACTTGTATAGAGAAAAGACAAAAAAAGTAAAAGCTGGTTTTTTCTCATAGAACTGCTTTGTAATTGTACCTAAACATTGTTTGCTACACTTTAAAAAAAATTTCTTTCTTTCTTTCTTTCTTTCTTTCTTTCTTTCTTTCTTTCTTT
>JAKJMR010018404.1:3105221-3155314 GCA_024449315.1 Daboia siamensis | reverse complement strand
CTTTCTTTCTTTCTTTCTTTCTTTCTTTCTTTCTTTCTTTCTTTCTTCATGGTTAGATCCATTGTAAATCGCACATTGTTATTGGCACTTTGCTTTGATGGCCGCTGCCAGGTAAAACGAGTAAAATGGGTTGTATATGTCTGTTGTGCATGTACTTGTTTCATTTTACCATTGGCTATTTTTTTATTGATCCTGAAAAAAGAAAAAAATGAAGTGGAAAAAATTTAAGTCTTCATGCAATTTCTATTATGAAATGAATCCATAATTATCATTGTTAAATTGCCAAATCAAAGTCCAAAAGTATTGTATTGTTTGATATTCTTCTTGAAAGAAATTCATTGCTACCAATTCTGCATTTCACTTTTCTTACCCTTGGTGCAGACTGGAATCAACTGGTTAAGTTATATATAAAGAATAAATTAATATTGTGTGTCAAAGTCCAGGTGGTCAAGATACAACATACAGAGGTGGACAGTATAGAGAGGTTGGTTTTCTATTGTGTGCATATAGTATATGTCCAGTCTACGAAAATTAGGAAAACTTAGGGAGGTGATCAACTATGGAGGTCTTACTGTAATTGTATTTGTTAGGGCGTGAAAACATCAGACGTGAGACAGATGATATATTAACAGAAAATATCAGACATGGGAACAAAGTCACTGTTATAATGAGTATAATTTCATAGAAATGGGAAAATATTACACTTAATTTAGTAAATGTTAGAAATGAATGATTTGGTTGTTCTCTTCTATTTTTCTTGCAGTGTGTGCAAATTTCTGCACTTGATTAAAGAAATAGATGTCAACATGGATACAATTAGTGCTAAAGTGGACTGTACTATATCACGTCTGAAAATAAAATATGATACACTATTTGCACTCTACCAGAAGTTTACAAGGTAAAATATCTATTGCATTAGAAATTTAGATTTCTTTAAAAAGTAATGTTTTGCTTAAGAACTACTTATATATTTGTTATGAAATGGCTTTATTTATAGTTATAGATAACCTTTATTGTCATTTTTTTACTGTGGGCACAGCGGCACACATCAAAAATGAAATTTAGTTGCCCGCTCTCAAAGTGGAACACATATATGACACACACGTAACCATACTATAAACAGTTGCTGGTAAGAAGACCAGGACAAATGTTTTTAATATTATTGCTGTGAAATTTAAGGGTTGTTGCTTGAATCAGAACCAGGAATCACATGATTGTTCCATTTTATACTATTTACAATTGTTAAAAAAGGAAACTTGTAGCTTAATCCTGAATTTTCTGACGTATTAACACCATCTAATGTATATGTGAAAAAGAAACTATTATAAAGGATATTACTGAGTTCCAAGTTGTTTTTCCCTTGGGGTTAAAAAAATGTATAAAATAAGTACTGTATGTGGGGGAAGTTCAATCAGTAACAGTTTCTCTAGATGGTACAAGTTTTAATACACTTTAAAAAGTTTTCATTTTAAAAGAAGCTTGGCAAATGCCAAGGCAAGTACTAAAAGATTATATGAACTGTTTAACTATAATTATCTAGATATCTTGATCCCCATAGTGAAAGTGTTCAGGGCAAAAATAACCCCAGTGCTGATTTATGATGTGGAATTGTGGAGCCTTACAAAAGCTACCTTAATAGAGGCCTATTTTTTAAGAAGCTTACTGGGAAGTGACAACACATCAGCTCCTGTGGTCAGAGCTGAAACAGATATCCATTCAATACATAGTCAATAATTAAAGTTTTCACACATTGGCAGAGGATCCTTTAAATGGATTCTGATAGGCTACAGGCTACCCAAATATAGGTAGTCCTTATTTTATGACTCCAATTGAGCCCAATATTTCTGTTGCTAAGTGGGACAGTTGTTAAGTGAGCTTTGTCCCATTTTACTACATTTCTTGTCACATTGTTAAGTGAATTGCTGCAATTCTTAAGCTATTAACACGATTTGTCAGGTGTGCACCTTCATGTCCTGCCATTCTGTTGGGAGAGAGGTATATTGGCATATTTGGGGTGCTTTTGGAACTGCACAACACACGGCCTGTTATAAGGAAATCTTTAGAGGATGCTCATGATGCATATAAGAAGCAGGCTGACAAAAAAATGTGTGGAACCTAAAGCCTTCCATGTCGGAGATCATCTATCTGTCCGCTCACTACCTACAGCCTCTGCAAACATCAAAGAAGTTAGGGCCCAAATATGTGGGGCCCTTCTCCATTAAGCCCATCACCAATCCAGTAACTGTAGAATTAGATTTGCCCAAGCCCCTTCGACAGGTCCACCCTGTGTTCTATTGTAGTTTATTAAAACCCAAGTTTATTTCCTCCTGCCAACTTGAACTGCCATCACCCCCTGAGCCATTAATGATTAAGGGGGGAACATTGTTCTCTTCTACAGGACTAATGTTACTGTTCAGGGGGACAGAATAATAATAATAACGGTAACAATAATGAAAATAATAGAGTTGCAAGGGACCTTGGAGATCTTCTAGTCCAACCCCCTGCTCAGGCAGGAAACCCTATACCATTTCATACAAATGGTTGTCCAGTCTCTTCTTGAAAACTTCCAGTGTTGGAGCATTCACAACTTTTGGAGGCAGGTTGTTGACTCCCTCTTCTTTGTGGTAACCACTGAGATATTGGAACACTGCTATCATGTCAACCCTAGTTCTTCTCTTCATTAAACTAGACATACACAATTCCAGCAACCATTCTTTATATGTTTTAGCATGTCAGGTCCACCTTTGTGTCCTGCCATTCTGTTGGAGAAGTGGGGGATGTTGGCATTTTGTGATGCTTTCACTTTGCTGCAATGCTTGGGAATTGGGGGGATTGCCTTTGGAGTGAAAGCAGACTCCCTCCCAGCTGGTTCCAGCCTGGTTCCAAGGCCATCGTGCCCTGAGAGTGACCTGTTATCTGCCTAGCACCTCAGCAATCTCAAATCTAGTTTGGGTGCTTGGGACTTGGGGAAAATGAAAGAGTAGCTGTATGCTTTGCGCAGGACCTTCAGATTCTGCCTGACTTTCCTGCAACCACTTTCTCTCAATAAAGTTCTTTTGATTCAACCACATGGATTCAAGAGTTTTACTTTCCTGAGGGATCATCTGGGGCTGGTCCTTACATGGTTCTTAAGTGAATCTTGCTTCCCCATTGACTTTACTTGTCAGAAGATTGCAAAAGGTGTGGGCACTGCAACCATTCTAAGTATATGCCAAGTTCTCTGGTAGTGAATATTGGTTTTATTGTATTCTTTTTATAATATAATATTTTTAATATAAGTTTTGTTATTTTATATTGTTTATCACTTAATTTTTAAATAAGTGGTTTAAAAATATTTTAACATGAACATACATTGATGGATGTAATATGAGATATGATATGATAGAGTTTTGCTTTTTTAATTTGAAAACAGGTACTGTAAGTGTTTACAACTTTTTTCTTATGCTCTGAAGACTTCCAGATCATCTCAAGAACATAATCAGCAAGGGCCCTTTCTGTTGAATTCGGAACCCTGAGGTCTGCTCCCTGAATTTCTCAAAAATATTAAATAATCCCATTTTGCATCAGCCCAATTTCACTAAAAATACTTTTGCTATTATAATTAGTGCTGATTAATCCCACAAGAAAACTGTCTCCTCTAGGATATTATAAATATATTAAGGTAAAATTTCAGATTCTATAAGCAGATGTCTTCATTTCTGGTTTTTTTTTTAGGACTTGTGAAATTATCTACGTTGACAAGCCCAATGATCAGTAAGTTTGTTTTCATAGAATAAAGACGGCTAATATTTTTATTATTATAAAACATTATTTCAAATATTCAGGCAGAACAATGGGTAAGGACAGATGGGTGAGTAGATAAGTGTAGGGTTATTAGCTGATTTTTTTTTCTTTAAATAACAAAGAATTATTTTAAATGTTACCTTTTACAATTAGTGATGGAGAAATAAGAATAATTTTAAGAAATAGTTACACCATAATTAGATTACTTGAAATAAGTTCAGAAGATAGACTAGGAAATATAGCTATTAATCCAAGCTGATGTTACAAGAAAGTGAAAACTATTGCTCCTATCTTGAATTTGTATGAGTTCTGATAAAGTTAATAATAGGAGGGCAGTCATGTTGTTTTACTTTTATTTATGTCGTGTAATGTTAACATTTTTCCTAAAACTGTAAATGAAATATTCCTAATTAACTATTTTTTTTTGCTGAAGAGGTCTATGCCATGCAAAATATGGAGCCACTATATTTACAATTGCTTTAACAGTTCAAATGTGAAATCTTACTGTGTTTTATTTGTAGAACTTGTGCTGAAATAAGTTCTTGCTTATTTATAAAACTCTGCTGGATTATGTTTCTTTTGGCAAAAGGTATGGATGTTTAAATCATTTATTATCACATTTACTTCATTTCAAATTGTGTTTATAACTGAAATAATAGTTGGATTAGCAAAGTATTTGGGGGAATTTTTGGTTTAATATTGGTTCAAGACAATAAAAACAAAATATTATTGAGTGATATTATAGTAATTTAAAATCTATATTTACTCTGAGATCTCAAAGGATTGTAACTGACAGTGTTCCCTCATATAATTTCTATAATAAAAATGTTTGGTGATAAGAAAATGACTTTCCCTGTGTCATCCAACAAGTTTCATGGTCTAGTACAGACATGTCAAACACAAGGCCCGGGGGCCGGATCTGGCCCACGAAGTGGTTTCATGTGGCCTGGGAAGCCATCCTGGAAACAGTGAGGGAACAGCCCCCACTGCCTTGGTCCTGGCCCAGAGACCCTCCTTCTGCCAGAGACCCTCAGATCTGTCCCACTCCTGACCGGGCCCCATAGGCACCCTTGATGCGAACGATGTAGAGCTGGCCACGCCCACCCAGTAGGCCATATGCACTCTAGCCACGCCCACCCAGTAGGCCACACCCACCCTGGCCATACCCACCCGGCCCCCTGAGGGCAACTGCAATGCTGATGTGACCCTCAATTAAATTGAGTTTGACACCCCTGGTCTAGTAGAACTTGAACTTCATTTTCTCTGTTCCAATCCAACATTTTAAACAATGCATTATAGTGGCTCACTATTCTGTTAGAACAGAGGTAAGGATTAGCTTATCAATTTATTTGAGCAAAAGAAAGAAGAATATATTTAATAATTGTACCAGCTGAAATTCAGCATTCCTTTACTTATTTTTTATTTATTTCTATTTCTCCTTTATTATTTTTACAAATAAGGCAGCAAACACATCCAGCACACCTTCCTCCTGTTTCCCCCACAATAACCCTGTGAGGTGGGTTGAACTGAGAGAGTGATTGGTCCACAGTCACCCAACTGGCTTTCATAGCTAAGAGAGACTTAGAACTCAGGGTCTCCCCCTTTCTAGCCTGGTGCCTTAACCACTAGACCAAACATTTAATGAATTTTAGTGCTTCCTCTGAACAAGGGGAGAACAGGAGAAAAAGACCAAGTAATTATTTTATAATGGCTTTGATGAACATTTCTAAAGAGAAAGTCTTATTTTATAAAGATATATATTCAGCACAAATATTTTTATTTAATATTTCAGGAAAAATACTGCAGATGGAAGATGATTTGGTTATCTCTTTCCAGCTTCTGCTGTGTGTTTTTGATTATTGTATCAGACAATTACCCCTTGCACTACTGAAAGAACCATATAGTAAGGATTTAATATGCTTTATTAACAAATATAATAATAATGACTATATTATAATAGTTCAAAAATGGTATCCTGTCTTATACATTTTATAGCTGTGTTTTCATTTCAACTATCACTTTCTTCTACTTTTATTCTGTTCTGATCCATTTGTGTCAGGCGCAAAAGATCAGATCCACCCATGGTCCAATTAAGCTGATTTGTTGTTACTCTTAGGGACGCGGTGGCTTAGTGGGTTAGGTCGCTGAGCTTGTCGATCAGAAGATCGGCAGTTTGGCGGGTCGAATCCCGAGTGCTGCGTAACAGAGTGAGTGCCTGTTACTCGTCCCAGCTTCTGCCAACCTAGCAGTTCGAAAGCATGTAAAAATGCAAGTAGAAAAATAGGGACCACTACGGTGGAAAGATAACAGCGTTCCGTGCGCCTTTGGCGTCTAGTTATGCTGGCCACATGACCACGGAGACGTCCTCAGACAAGCGCTGGTTCTTCGGCTTTGAAACGGAGATAAGCACCGGCCCCTAGAGTTGGGAACGACTAGCACGCATGTGCAGGGGAACCTTTACCTTTTATTGTTACTCTTGTCTGTGTGCAGGAATATTCTCAACTAATAGTATCTGCTAGGAATAAGATAAGGGTCAACTGAATTAAAGGGAAGGGGGGTTGGTCTTAGTCTGCTTGTAGCTATGTAGAGATTCTAGGCTGAGTGCTCTTTTTAACTTCGTCCCCAGGCTTTGACACTCAGACTACAATTTGGTATTTAATTGCAATATAGCACTTTTTCATTTAATGATCTAAAACAGCAGGCCCAAATGGAAATTTTTAAATTTTAATCATGCTTTATTAATGGAAATTAATACATTATTGTATATGCATTATTTTATTTTAGCCCATGCAAGTATATGAACTGGTTTAGTATTATATTTTTATCATGCTGGAAGAAAAAGATATTTGTCTGTTTCTTTTACATCTCTTTGTAATGTTAATGGTGATTATAAAAACTGGAGAATTGGAAAGACATTACCAAATCCAAAGAGAATAAACATTCCTATATTTATTTTTTTCCAGAAGTAAAAGTGAAACAAATTTCTTATATTCTCATTATAGAATAGAAGATATACTTGTATTTTGTAAACTAGTCTTAAAAATGCTGGAATATCATGTTTTGATTTATATAGGGATGACCAATCAAAGACTATAGTATTGGTCTGAAGTTGCTACTGTATCTGAACATTAAAGTATGGTAGATACAGCTGATGGGAATTCAAAAGGCAATATTCAGAAGGCCACAAGTGCCTGACTTGTTAATACTCCTCTGAAAACATTTTTATTTACAGGTAATCCTTGATTAACAGCCATTCATTTAGTGACTGTTACAACGGCACTAAAAAAAGTTACTTATGACCGTTTTTCACGCTTAAGACCATTGCAGCTTCCCCATTGTCATGTGATCAAAATTGGGATACTTAGCAACTGATTCTTATTCATATTTAGAACCAAGAAAGTTTATAAAATGTTGCAAAACTTACTTGACAACTATCTAACTTAGCAACCGAAATATTTGGCTCAATTGTTGTTAGTTAAGTAGTACCTGTATTTATTTTATTTATTAAATTTATTTGCCACCCATCTCGGTTTGAAGCTACCCTGGATGGTGCTTTAAACATTTTTTTTAAAGGATACATTTAACTAGATGTGTCTCATTCTAATCTGTAGTTCTGTGGACATTCCAGCGATCTCCTTAACACCATCTATCCAAATTATCTATTATCTTCCTCTACTTAGTAACATACTGTGCAAGGGTTAGAAGCAGTGGTGGGATTCAAAGACGTGAACAACCAGTTCTCTGTGTGGATGCCGCTTCCAGAAGTCCATTCTGGGCCTGGGCAACAAAAAATTAGCTACCGGTTCTGCCAAAGTGGTGTGTACCGGCTGAATCCCACCACTGGTTAGAAGGGATCTGGGAAAACATCTAGTCAGGTACTTACCCAGTACAAATTTCAGCACTACACCATTTCTCATACATGGCCATCCAGCCTCTATTTGAACATGTTCACATCTAAGGAAGTTTGTTTCCATTTTTTCTTGATATGAAACTTAAATGTGTTTCCTTGTGACATAAATTCATTGTTTCTTGTCCTCTCTTCTGGAGCAACTCTTGATAACTCTGATTGCCCTTCAGACACTTGACCATCTTGTCTTCTTATAATCTTCTCCTATCAAGGTTAACCATATCCTTTTCCTTCAACTGCTCCTCATAGGCTTTTTCTTCCAAGCTCCTTATCATCTGGGACAGTCCAATCTGTCAGTGGCCTACTTAAGATATGTCTAAAACTGAAGGCAATATATATATAATAATGAAATACTTAGGTCATACTGAAAGAAATAGACCAAGATATTCTCTTCACATATTGCTCTTCATCCCTCTGAGAAGATGCTATGAATAATGTGGGAACCATTTGGAATAGTGTGAAAAAGAAGGAAGCTTTTATCAGATATCTCTGCAAACTGAAGGATTCACTCTATTCCTAGAGAGATGTGGGCTAAACCATTAGACTTTTTCAGTTTGGTATAAGAATTAAGACGTTAAGCCAAAATTTGGAGCTTAAGAAAATATACCCCCTCTTCACATTTTTCCTCACAACAGTCCTATCATGTAGGCTGAGCTAAGAGTGACCTGCCGAAAAATTATTGAATAGGGTACTGTGGTTGAGAATGGACTAGATTTTCTTGATGCATGTCCCAAACTTTATGACCTATGCCCTACTGACTCATTTAATAGTTCCTTTGGGAAGCACCCATCCTGGCAAGGAGGAGGGCTTAAGCATGTGTGGGTCTACCTGTTCGCGCCTGACAGTTTCTGATCTAGTAAATAAATCTTTTTTTTGTATACTTGAAAGCAGTTTTTAAACTTTGCTTATTATTTTGAAATAATCATTTACAATAGGCAAACAATTGGCTTCTTTCCATAGAATCTGTAATTGCAGTATCTGGTAATGCCTCATCTCGTACAAGTAGACAAAGTCAGAATAGAAGTACAAGAACATCAAAAACTGATACAGACGTCAAGGTTATTGAAGAGCTCTGTAAAGAGTATGATTGTAATTTGGATGAGGTAAGAGTAGAATTTTTAGAATTTTGCATTTTAAATACAAAATATTTTTATTTTAATTTATTTTACCAAGTTTTACTGAAACATACAAAAAAATGAAAAAATAATATACAAATAGTCCTACAACCATTCGGTTGGTGACTATTCCAAGTTATAGTGGCACTGAATGAATAATGGTTATGCCTGGTCCTAGGAGTCCCTCACATACCTTCCCACATCCTTGTGCACCCTCTCCAATTCTCCCTTACACCCTTCTACCATGGTAAAAATGGCCTTAAAATTGGGTCCAGTGGCTTAATGAATAGTTTTATAATCAAAATTTTACAATCAAAATTCTGATCTCAATTATTATAAGTCAAGGAGTACTTGTAGAACATTTTGCCTATTATATTATGTAATCTACACTAATAGTGTCCCGTGATTAATTTATTATTACAGATACCCAAATGCTAATCCTAAATAAAAATAAATCACTTAGGATTTCACTAGCTAAATTGAAATTATTTTATAATAATTATAACTTACCGTACTTTATATTTTATCAGCTGTGGAATATGAATGAAAATTCAGCAGGGTATCAATTTTTGTAGGCTTTCTTGGAAAATTTCTTTTTATTTCCATTAAGGTCCTGGAAATTGTTGGGGTCCATATAATAGAAAAGGTATTCATTTCTGGATTTTTAAGTAGCTGACATGCTCAGACTGTTGTTTCCATATTATATTCAACTTTTTGAAAAAAAAAAATTCTGCAGTATTTTTTCCCCAGCCTATATTTTCATTATACTTTTTTTTTTCAAATTCCATGATTTTTAAATTTATTTATTTACATCCTAGGTTTATTTAATTTTTTTTACAAATAACTCAGGTCGGCAAACATATCCAGCACACTTTCTTCCTCCTATTATACCCACAACTGCAACCATGTGAAGTGAGTTGAGCTGAGATCACCCAGCTACAGGGTGGATAATAATCAAGAATTTTTATAAAAAAAACAAACAGATTTTTTTATTTAAATCAGGTTTTTTTATTTTTATCAAATTTATTTAAATAAAATGTTTTTGGAGTAAAAATCTAAAGATAGTTTTCTATTTAACATACATTAATAATTTAGTTTATTCAGCATGAAATGGAGCTTAGTTATGTAGCATGAGACTGTATATTCTTCAATATTTACATTTTTGGTAAACACATTCAATGAATCCAAGCTCTGCAAGTTGAGATCTACTCTTGCCCATTCGTACAAGTGAAAGATGTACTTAATAACCACATTGTTCACTTAACAAGTACAGTGACTTGCTTAATGACTGCAATAAAAAGTGTGGTAAAATCAGAGCCGGTCATGTGCTGACTTAACATACAAGTGCAATCACTTAAGACCAAAATTTCAGGTTCAATTGTCATATGTCAAGGACTACCTGTAGATAGCTTTCATAATATGGTAGCATCTGATCGATATGTGAGTGTGTGTAAAAAATACGGATATAACAAAGTTTCATTCTTTGCTGTCATTCCTTTGTAATAGAATTAGTAAAAACTAATCTTGAAACATGCTGTGAACTTCCTTTTCAGATGGTAAAAAAACAGAAGGTACTCCAGAAGAAGTTTCTTTTTATGATCAAGACTTACGATAATCTTGCATATAACTGCTTAGGACAGTTCATATAAATGATATGTCCTAAACCATATATTTTTACAGGCATTTTATGCTAAACTAAATGTAATTCTAGATAACAAGTCTGTCACATGTAGCAATGTCTTCATGCTACTACTGGTGGTGACCTATAAAGCCCTAAATGGCTTGGGTCTGGGATATCTGAGGGAACACCTGCCGGCATCAAGCTCCCTTCGTCCAGTGCGCTCCCACAGGGAGGGTCTTCTCAGGGTACCACTGGTAAGAGATTGCCGGCGGACGACACCCAGGGATAGGGCCTTCTCAGTGGGTGCGCCTGCCCTTTGGAACCAGCTGCCAGTGGAGCTTAGGACTGCCCCCGACCTCCGTTCATTCCGCCGGGACCTGGCTCTTTGAGCTTTCTGGCCCAGGCTGAGAATTTTAATTTTAATTTTAATTTTAACTGGGGTTTTATTTTGTTCAGGGACGGATATAATTTTTTTAGTTGATTTTAACTTTTGTATTTCTGTTTTTAATTACCCTGTAAACCGCCCTGAGTCCTTCGGGAAAGGGCGGTATATAAATGTAATAAAATAAAATAAATAAATAAATATAATAGTAAATTACATACATTTTTATACCATTTTATGGATGAAAAATGACACTCATGACACAGATTCTCTTTTATAATTTTAGGTGAAAAATGTTTACTTCACTAGCTTTATTCCATTCCTGAATTCAATGGGTATTACAACGTTCAGAGGACTTCCAGAGGTAAAGCTAAATTAATTTGAAAATCTGTTTGCTATTATGAATCCTAGATCTGATTTTGATAATTAGAAACTTGTCCCTTGATAGACTTTTCTAATAGTGAGATGCTACTTAGCAGTTTATTAATCTTTTTTATGATTATGGATGTATTTGAATGTCACATGGCACAAAATCAGTGGTTCTTAAATTGTTTGATCCAATTACGCTTTTCCTGATACTGTCACTACCTGGTAAAAAACCATTGTCTGATTTTAGACTAAGCTCCAAAACCGGATCCTGAACTCAAAAACAAATAATGATAAATTGCTCCATTACCCCCAGAATATGCCCAAATTATCCCCTTAGGATAATTGCCCACAGTTTAAGAACCACTGCATTAAATGGTAACTTACATAAAGCGTTTCTTAAAATAAATGGAATAAATAAATGGAGTATAAATGTTTTCCAAAATAAATTACACATAAATGTATTATAGATGAACAGTATATTTTCAGTATGAATATTTTTTTTTCAACTTAAGGTTGAAGATATGTCAAGCAAATATGAAGAAATGTATTTGAAAAACAAGGATATTGATGCTAGATTATTTCTGGAGAAAGATGAGACTTTGCAACCTGAAAATCCAGAATGGTAGTCTATTTCTTTTTTGCATAGTCTGTATTCCAGTAATATCTATTCATTCATTAAGTTAATTGATTTGGTTAAAGATAGTATGGTCTCTTTTATTAATTGCTATCCAGCTTTGGCAATGCTGTTGCTGCTTTTGTAGAAGTGTGGGCTAAAATGGGTGCTTGATCCTTCCAAATTACAATTATAATATAAATAAGTAGATATAATTTTGAATTGCAAGAGTCAGTCAAGCCTAAGTCTGGGAGGTTTGCTAAAGGAAATGAGAATGAATAAATGTTAGATCAGGTGTGTCAAACTGCCAGCCCATGGGCCGGATGCATTATGCCAAAACCAATGCCGGCAATGGAAAGAAAATCACAATACATCGTGACACATCACGTGACGTTGCGAGTTTGACACCCCTGTGCTAGATGTATATCTAATACATCTTCGGGAAAAATTGAAAAGAATGAAGCAAGAAACCACAGGGCACTATAGGGACTACTATTTTCAGAACTCAACTAGGAGTATGTAACAATCGCTCTTTGAATGTTGCCATTAACAAGAACTCTGTCATGAATGGTGTGGGGAGCAAATGTGACCAGAGATTTCAGCTTGGTTTAAGAAAAGAAGCTTTTATATATCTACATGACATGTATAGGTAGAGACATTTTTTTTAATTTTAAGTTTACAGTTCGAGAGAACTCCTACAAAAAACCAAAGTGAAGATTCTCCTATTATACTTCCACAAACCCCTGTTCGGTAAGAATCAATTAAATTGTATTAATTTAATACTTTATTTAAATTATTTCTGAATTGTAACTTTCAAACATTTAAATAAATTGAATAAAATAAGTGTCAGTTTCTTAAATATTTAGCTCTTATTGAAATATTGCACACATTTACATTTGTAATTTCAAAGGAAAAATACAACAGTAAGGGTAATCTTAGCCTATCTTAGGGGTTTAAATATTTTAATAATAGTAGTTTTCTCAGCATATAGTAGAATGCTTGCAAACATTTTATATCTTAGATTATTAGCAAATCTATGCCTGAAATTGTCGTACAACTTCATTGCTACTACAAATAAGTTCTTCATAATATGAGTAATTTGAAATGCTTCATAGGATGCTGATACTATCATTATAGGGAACACTATAATGTTATATTAAAAATTATATTCTGAGAAATGTATTTAAATTCTGTTGTATTTCAAAAAATACTAATAGTGTTTTTTATTCATTTTAGAGCTGCAATGAATACTATTCAGCAGTTAATGATAATATTAAACTCTGCAAGTGATACTCCTTCAGACAACCTTCTCTTCTATTTTAATGTAAGTAGCAACAATTTAACTATTTTTGTGACTTCTTAATAGTTTGTATCAGATTTGTTTTGTTTTGTTCCTGACTGGAAATAATTGCTTCCAGTTTACATGATATGGTAAGGTTTAGTAAGCCAATTTGTTTAAGAAGTTGCCAGTGTATACTGCTGTTGGTCAAGCTTGTTGGCTTATCTTGTGCAAACTGCACCAATATGTTATAAATTTCTTTGTGTGTTTTTATGAAGAATATGTGCTTTTTCTGAAATTCTAAAGATGGTTGTTTAATTTCTGCAATTATTTTTTGTTAGGATAGTAACAAAATTTAATAATTCCCCATATTTCCTTTTGCTCAGGTATGATCTGGGCATGCCAAAATTTATTGTTTAACTAAATGGAGTTGAATATAACAGGAATTCTTTTGTCTTGTAATTTGCTTTTATGGATAAAAGCATAAAATACACCAGAAATAGCTGGATTCCAGTAAGACAACTGTTAAAACAAGCCTATAGTTATAAGCAAATTCAGAAGTATGGCTTAACATCATAGGAAAACTCAGCTATGTTTTATGTATTTCAGTGTTGTTAGGATCTTTTTAAAACTAAAAAGATAAAAATACATTTTAAAAATGTCAATATTTTAAAATATATTATTTTGTCAGGATTTACTTCTTTATTTCTGATAAGCCATAAACTTTGGGAAAAGGAAGATTTTTGCAGGATGGGTATTATTTCCACCAGGAATAAAAACACATTATAATAAAATGCTAATTAAGAAGAAATTTAATATTCTCTTTTTTAAATAATTGGGTGAAATTCAGTGGTATCTGTCCACTATGGTTGACAGGATTTCCTGATATACAGCCCACGCCAGCAGCTTCTCTAAAACTTATGGATGCCCCAAAGGGCCTTTTTTAGAACTCAGTAAGAAGAGGAAAAAAAGGGACGCGGTGGCTCAATGGGTTAAGACGCTGAGCTTGTTGATCAGAAAGTCAGCAGTTTGGCAGGTCGAATCCCGAGTGCCGCGTAGCAGAGTGAGCGCCTGTTACTCGTCCCAGCTTCTGCCCACCTAGCAGTTCGAAAGCACGTAAAAATGCAAGTAGAAAAATAGGGACCACTATGGTGGGAAGGTAACAGCGTTCCGTGTGCCTTTGGCGTCTAGTCATGCCAGCCACATGATCACGGAGAAGTCCTCGGACAAGCGCTGGCTCTTCGGTTTTGAAATGGAGATAAGCACCGGCCCCTACAGTTGGAAACGACTAGCACGCATGTGCGGGGGAACCTTTACCTTTAAGAAGAGGAAAGGATAAGTCAGTTTCTGTAAATTGATCTTTGTGTACAGCTTGTGATTAGTCCCCTACAACATGCATTTATTTATTTTACTTGTTCTGAATAAATTCTAAGGGTGGTTAATTAAGGATAATTAATTAATTATAGCATATAGAGATTCATTATGTAGCGATATAGAATTGAAGGAATTAAGGGAAATAGGCGATCCTATAGAAACACATTGGTTTAAAAAATATTTTTAAAAATGTTAAGAGAATTCAAAATTTCTTTTTAAAAAACTTGCTAGAATTATGAAATAAATGGAGAAATTGGTTAATGCCAGAAATTTCTCCTTTAACACCAGTAGTAGAAATGAGAAATTCCCTAAGATTGAATTGAAAGATTGGATTAGTAAATTAAAAAAAAAACCAGATATATAAATGGAAAGACTGGAAGAACTAGATAAAGAATATAATACAATTAAAGAATGTTTTATCAGATACTAATTAAATTGGCTGAATTTAATACAATTTGAGAAATGCATAAAAATGGAAGAAAAATTTGGGGTGAAAGACAGTTAACAAAATTTGAAATGATTATAAAAGAAAGTGAGGAAAATGAAGAATATATAGGTAAAGGAAGAATTGGGAAAATATACAGAATATTAACTGAACTAGAAGATCAGGCAAAAGGTTTAAAATCAATCTGGGAAAGAGATTTAGGAGAAATAAATGATAAAGATTGGAAAAATATTTGGAACAGAAGAGTATATAAGAATATGTCAGTTAGAGTTAGGAAAATGGATATAAAGTGATATGGAGGTGGTACCTAACACCATGTAAATTAAATCAAATAGATGTTAAATATACAAATATTTGCTGGAGGCGAAAGAAAGAGATTGGAACATATAAACATATGTGGTGGGATTGTGATAGCACACAAAAGATATGGGACATGGTGTTTAGGGAAATTAGAGAACTTTTGAAGGTAAATTTAGATATGTGACCGAGGATTGCATTACTGTTACTGATGGAAAAACAAGATATAAATGAAGCAAAAAAGGAATTGATTGTAAATTGATAATGACAGCTAGATTGGTGATGGTTAAATATTGGATACGGAATTGGGTTATTCAAAGAAATGAGTGGTATAATGGAATATGGCAATCAATGATAAATTAACAACAGAAATTAAGTTTAAAAAAGGGATGATTAAAGTAAATAATTATAATGAAATATGGGATGATTTTATAAAAACAGTCTTGATGAAAGGCAAAGGGAATAAACCTGCTAAGAATATATGTTGTTTTGGAAGGGATAAGGGCATAATTGAAATATATTGTATATTGTTATTTATTATATGAGAAGAAATATAGGTAATAAAAGTGATCTCCAGGGGTGTGGGTGCACTGTAGTATTTGTATTTTTATACTATTTTTATTTAGATTTATATGTGTTATGTTTGTATTATTTGTATTTGAATAAAATAAAATTTAAAAAAGAAAAACAGATATTATTAATATGAGAGGCATACCTTTATATGGCAAGCCTCCATGTCATGTTGTATCCTAACTAGGTGTATAATATTCATCCCTGTTACAAAAAACTCTGAAAGTTTGTTGTAATGTGTTTATAATAGCAGATCCTAAATAATAATGTTACTTACATATTTTGAACTATGTTCAAAGCAGGTTAATATAATATATAAATGTTATCAGAGTGGGAATCATTGCTATACTTGCCTATAATGTTCATAACTATGATACTTCTCTGATAAAAAGAACTCGTTTGTAGAGTTGGTTTTTCTGTTGCAATAATACATCTGTGAGTTTAAGTTTTAAATTAATTCAAAGACTCTTTTTTATATATTAGCCTCCTAAGTTGATTTTTTAAATATGTTTGTTCTCACTAAAAACAATCCTAACCTGTTGCTAACAAAATGAAGCAGTGATTTAATAATGTACTACTGTATTTTTCTGGGTATAAGACGCTATTTTTTTCCTGCAATCACCCTCTTCAAAAATCAAGTGTGTCTTATACGTGGAAAAATAATGGTAACCTCTGCAGCCCAGGGCATGCCTGTATGGGTTGCCATACCACTTGGTGCAGGTGTCAAGCCCCTGTGCACTTGCCCACTAATGGGAGGAAGGAGGGGGCAAGATGTTCGGCCGGCCGAACCTCCGGATTTGCTGGTTCTGCACAGAGAGTGTCTTATACAAGGGTGCATCTTATATGACAGAAAAATATGGTATTTCTAAAATTCACCTTTCAGTTGAAGATAGTTTTTCTAATATAAGATGATGATGATATCCATTCAGTCATGTCCGATTCTTGGTGATTCTATGGGCCAGGTCTCTCCACATCTTCCCATCTTGCACTACGACTGAGTTTTTCTGTGCTCTGTGTCAGTTTTGATGGTGGTATCTAAAGATTTCCTTCAAAATATTACAGAACTGCACAGTTAATCCTCATGAAGCAATAGTGAAAAGAATAGAAAATATGGGTATTATCTTCAAGAACAAATTTGCTGAAGCAGTTGGACAAGGCTGTGCTGAAATTGGATCTCAGGTAGGGTTCTTCAATAATTCATAACAAAATCTATTTTTTATTAAATGGTAGGTAAATTCTGAACTAGGGAATGCATTGAATTAGGGAAAGTAATGAATTTAAAGTATTCCACAAATCATGTAGGTGTCATAATTCTTATTAATTCACATCCTTTACATATCTTTGGAAACAAAAATAAGATGCTTCAATTATCTTTAAAAGCAAGCTGATTTTTACTACTTTGTTTTTTTATGTCAGTTCTACTTTATTATGAAAACATACTGTGTAATCTAGAACTCAAATGAGAATATAACTATCCTATATGTTGGTACAATATAGAAATGAAATACCTATAAATATATTGGAATGAATGGCATTTGAAGTGCTACAGTAATTAGAATTGGAGCACCGTTGAAGATGTCCTGCTGAATGCCTTACTTGCCCTCAGCCTGTTATGGTGCTCCCTGATCTTGCTTGCTTTCTTGCAGATGTTTCATTACCCTAAGTAGGTAACCTCATCAGTGCTAGTAAGGAGTGCTGTTTGCTAATGGTTTATATTCTGGTGTCTTGGGTGGATGGGGGAGGTCTTAGGGATTCTTTAGTTGGGCTGTTTACTAATGGCTCTGTGGCAGTTTCTTGATTGGGTATTGCTTACTTGATTGTTGGACTGAAGGTGACCTTGGAGTTAATATATGCTCATCTGAGTGCTGATTACTGGTGGAGAGGTGCTAGAGTCTTTCTCTCTTTTGGGCTGGTTAGTCTATAGATGTTGGTAATGTCTATATATTTATTGATGGCTGATTTGTCATCTAGAAATTCCCTGGCATTTTTGGATTTGGCCTGGTCTAGATGGTCACATTTTCCCAATTGAAATTATGGTTAAATCTGTCTATACGTTGTGAAAGTAAAGAATTTGATTGCCAAATGGTGTTTATGGATGGATTCTGCCAGTTTTCTGCCTGTTTGTCCTACATAGTGGTGGTTGCAGTTGTTACATTGTAACCCTAACCCTGAACTCGAAGGCCCTGTTCACTATTACTCGTGCCCTTGTAACCTCTCATTTAGATTACTGCAATGTGCTCTATGTCAGAGGTGCCCAACCTTTCTTGATTGGCGGACTGGAGGGAAAGGGGGGGGAAAGTATTTTAAGAGTGTGTGTGCACACACCTACATACGGGCCACATGCAACACAAACAGGATGGGTTTAGTGCCCCCATGATACTCACTAGTCCTGCCCTGTTCTTGCGCAGTGTACTGTTACCACACCCTGTGGTGCAGCAGCACCCGTTTTGCACTTTGTGGTGGGGCAGCATCCAATTTTTGCATTCTGAGGTGTGGTAGCGTCACATTTTTGCGCTCCAAGGCATGGCAGCATCGCTTTTTGCACCCCGAGGTGCGGCAGTGTCCTGTTTTGACACCCCGCGGTGTGGTGGCCTCCCATTTTCATGCCCCGTGGTGGCTCATTTTCATGCCCCGTGGCATGGCGGTGTCCCATTTTCTCACCCCGAGGTGCAGCGGCATCCTGTTTTTGCACCCTGTTGCACGGAGTCCCATTTTCATGCCCCACAGTGCAGTGTCCTGTTTTTGCACCCCATGGCCACGGTGCTAGCCCGAGTGGTGCTTGTGTGCGCTCACACGGTGCTAGCCCGAGTGGTGCTTGTGTGCGCTCACACGTGCTCACTGGCCAGCCTATCCTGCAGCCCGGTGGCCAGGAGGCCACAGCCCACTGCTAGGCCACGGCCCACAGGTTGGGGACCCCTGGTCTATGTGGAGTTGCCCCCAAGGAGCACTCAGAAACTATAGTTGTTGCAGAATGCAGCCGAGCAAATAGTAAATGGTGCCAGACATTTGGCATAAATAACAATATTACTATGTGAGCTGCATTGGTTGCCTGTATGTTTCCAGGTGCAATTCAAGGTGCTGGTTGTCCCATATGATTTGAGATTCAGTTACCTGAGTGACCACCTTTTTCTAAGAGTCTCTGTGTAATTCTCAAGTTGATTAACATAGGTTTTGTAAAATATCACTAAGATTAATATTTTAAATACATAGCTCTCTTCAATAGCTTTGGGTACATTCCCATGAAGGGATATCATGCAAATATGTGGCATGTATTTTTTATTTTTTGGAACAGTATAAAAGAGATAAAGGGATAAAAGCAAATTTAGCACTTTACTCAAAGAAAAGTTTAAAGTTCCTTGTAATATATTTCCAATAGTATGTTATATACTGAAGTATTTCTTAGGTCATAAGATAAAATGTGTTATAAAAGTCATGGTATTGTGTATGATTTTTTTGTATAGGCATATTTTATTTTTTAAATTTTTGGATGCCAGCCATAATACATTTTTTTAAGTAGTACTGTATAATTAAATTGTTCCACAAAAATTGACAAAAGAGATTAAATAATAATTTGTATTCATAGCATTATGTTTCACTTTGCAAATTAATATTTTATTTGCTATTTCAGAGGTACAAAATTGGAGTAAGGTTATACTACAGAGTGATGGAATCCTTATTAAAGTCGGTATGTTTTCAGTATATTATTTTTTATAATACTCTAGATGTTAGCTTTGTAAAATGCTATACTAAATTTTAGTTATATATGTGTTACAGGAAGAAAAACGTCTGTCAGTTCATAATTTTAGGTATGTTTACATTGTTCAGATGTCTCCACTTTGTAAAACTGTTTTAGAATGCTTTTATGATAAAAAGTTATTACTGAGTTATGCTGTTGTTTTTTTACAGCAAACTTTTGAACAATGACATCTTCCACATCTCTCTGCTGGCTTGTGCTCTTGAGCTAGTCATGGCTACATATGGCAGTAAGTTCAAATTAACTGGAAGCATTATCAAGCAGTCATTCCTGGGACAAACGTTTCCCAAAGCATTTTCTGTGGTAGAGGATCTGCCATCTTTAAAATGTTATTTTAAATCTAAAGTCTTGTACTAACTCACCTTAGTATAACAATTTTATAGATGACTTTGTTGCTCCAAATTAATTAGTTGTGTTCTCCTAAGCTTCAAGAAATGCTTCACAGAGCATGAAGGTAGAGACAGACTTGTCTTTTCCATGGATCATCAACATCCTGGATTTGAAAGCCTTTGAATTATACATGATTATTGAAAGCTTCATTAAAGCAGAACCAAGCTTGACCCGAGAGATGATAAAACACCTGGAAGGCTGTGAACACAAAATTATGGAATCCCTTGCATGGCAATCAGTAAGTTGTTTTCTAAACATATAATAACGAGGAATTGGTAGGTCTGTGTTCCATAAAATTATTTTTATTGTATACTTTATTGGGTGAACTTTGAATTTATATAGGACAATTTTATAAACGCATAGTCTAAGTGAGGTAGGAGTTGAACTGATACCTATTTCCCCAGTAGAACACACAGTACTTTTTAAATTGTGACGACTAGTTTGAAGACCTACATTCCCAGGCATTTTTTGTTCATTTATAATGGTTTTGCTTCTGTACAGTGTTTGGAAAGAGATTGGTTGCTGGGTTTGCAACTGCTCCTTAGAGTGAATTGGAAGGCTATTAAAAAAGAAGAGCAATGTGAACAAGATAGAAGTATTTATCTTTTTTTGTCAGTTCAGTATTGATCTCCTTTAATGCATCCTACCTATTCCCTTACATACTCCCTCCGTCCCGTCTTTGTTATAGGACAGTTACACAAAATTTGAATTTAAAAAGAATGTAAAGGGGAAAATAAAAATATCTTCATTAGATTTCAAAGACCATGACTAAAAAAACCAAATGTAAGTTTATTCGTTAAAGCCAACATGGGTTTGTCAAAAACAGATCATGCCAGACAAATCTTATTGCATTCTTTGACCAAGTGACAAAAATAGTGGACCAGAGGAATGCTGTAGATTTAATTTACTTGGACTTCAGTAAGGCATTTGATAAAGCAGATTACAACCTTCTACTTGATAAGAGAGAAAAATGTGGGTTAGACAGCATCACCACCAGATGGAATCGTAGCTGGCTGACAGGCTGTACTCAGCATGTGGTCCTCAATGGAACCGCATCTACATGGAAGGAAGTATATAGTGGGGTGCTCCAGGGCTCTGTTCTGGGCCCAGTGGTCTTCAACATCTTCATCAATGATTTGGATGAGGGGATAGATGGGGAACTCATCAAATTTGCAGATGACACCAAGCTGGCAGGAATAGCCAATACTCCAGAAGACAGGCTTAAGATACAGGAGGATCTGGACAGACTTGAACTCTGGGCATTATCTAACAAAATGAAATTCAATGGTGAAAAAAGAAAGGTTCTACATTTAGGCAAGAAAAACCAAATGTACAGGTATAGTAGAGGGGGTACCTTGCTCAAGAGTAGTAACTGTGAGAGGGATCTCGGAGTCCTAGTGGACAATCACTTCAATATGAGCCAGCAGTGTGCTGCAGCTGCCAAAAGAAACCAACACAGTGGTAGGCTGCATTAACAGAGGGATAGAATCAAGATCATGTAAAGTATGAATACCACTTTACAATGCCTTGGTAAGGCCACACCTGGAATACTGCATCCAGTTTTTGTCACCATGATGTAAAAAAGATGTTGAGACTCTGGAAAGAGTACAGAGAAGAGCAACAAAGATGATTAGGGGACTGGAGGCTAAAACATATAGGGAACGGTTGCTGGAATTGGGTATGTCTAGTTTAATGAAGAGAAGGACGAGGGGGGACATGATAGCAGTGTTCCAATATCTCAGGGGCTGCCACAAAGAAGAGGGAATCAAGCTATTCTCCAAAGCATCTGAAGGCAGGACAAGAAGCAACGGATGGAAACTAGTCAAGGAGAGAAGCAACCTAGAACTAAAGAGAAACTTCCTGACAGTTAGAACAATTAACCAGTGGAACAACCTGCCTCCAGAAGCTGTGAATGCTCCAACACTGGAGTTTTTTAAGAGACTGGAGAGCCATTTGTCTGAAATGGTATAGGGTTTCCTGCCTGAGCAGGGGGTTGGACTAGATGACCTCCAAGGTCCCTTCCAACTTTACCATTATGATTATGATTATAACAAAAGTTGTAACTGAAAAATAGTCATAAGTCACTTTTTTCAGTGCCATTGTAACTTTGAATGGTCACTAAATTAACTGTTGTAAGTTGAGGACTACTTGTAAACTAAAGGAAGAAATAAATCAATAAATCTTTATTTTTGTTGTAGACCAGCATCATTAAATGAAGGACAAAACATGAGTTTTCTATTTTATAGATAAGCATTAAAGCAATCAAAAGATAACTATTTTACCTGGAAGGTGACCAAAACAATTAAGAGGGTAAATTCAGCACTTTGCATTAGCATTGGAAGTCCTAAATCCTAGGAAGTAAATAAGATGTTTAAAAATCTTACTATTTCTGTAGTGGTCTACTGTGGTCTACCCTTGGGCTGTGGCCCACTACTGGGCCGCATCCCGTTCAGAGCCAGGCTGCGGAAGTGGCAGGTGAGCACGAGCGTATGGACACAGATCCAGTTGAGTGTGCAGCAGGAGAACAAGAAGCACATGTGACTCCATTTGTTCAAATGGACCTGCACATGCTCGCCTGCCACTTGCACAGAATCATCCCCTTTTCCCCCTCCCTACTCCATTGGTCCACAAAACTGAAAAGGTTGGAGATTGCTGGTCTGCTATTTCAGAGATTTAATTATTTATGGTAATAACAGTATTACAATTTCACAGTTTACAGATTTTCTATGCCTGTGCTTAATTACTTCTGAAAGTGTTCATCCAAATGCATTCAGTTAGTCAGATAGTCATGGTTATCAAAGATTATTTTAACTAATCAAAGCTGCAGTAAAAAAAAATGGATACTAAGTGCTTCCACAGAATATATCAAGATTTTCTGGGTTTAGCTGTACTCACAAGTGTTTTAATTATGCAACTAATCCTTAGCTACTATTATATTGATAAAACAACCCTACAGATGCTCCTATACAGGTAGTCCTCGAGTTACGAATGTAATGGAGCCTGCCCATTACATTCCTAACCTGAGAATTTGTAGGAGTGAATGACGTAACTCAAATGCAATCACTCCCTGCTTTTGCCCTCGCATTCGCTAATTGAATGCGCAAGTCTTTAAGTGCAATAATTTCCATCATGAGGTTGGAAGTTTTGATTGAATTTTTTTTTAATCCCACAAACTTTTTTGTTTCCTTGCACATTTCTTCCGTTTACAAGGCAGCTTTTAAGCTGCAAAGCCAAGAACAGCTGTCAGGCAATGGAAGTTATTTCCCATTGGAGGGGAACCAGGATTAAACGGGATGCAAAGAGGAGCTTTGCCTAGACGTTTGAGGTCAGCCTCCCACCCTCCCTGGGCTGCCTCCAGTTCCAGGTTAGGGGCCGAGGCCGTGAATGGGATTCCAGACTCATGCTTATAATGAGTGGCAAGCTGCTTCTGCCAACCTGTGCTATGCAAAGCTGCAAAGGCATTGCCATGCCCTGCACCTCTGCAAAGTCTCCATTCAGCCACAGGGAGGGGAGGCAGAACCTAGCCAGCCAAGCCTCTTCCTTCCAATCTAGAAGCTAGACAGGAGCAACCAGCTTGCTCTGGGTGGTTTCTTTCCACTCGCATCCAAAAAGGAGCAAGTGCTACGAAGAGGTGAACTGGGTGATGGTGTGCCAAGGTGTCCAGCTCTGTGGCCACAAAATTTGTGAAATCCGGGCAGGTTTGACACTCCACCAAGTGGCGAGCAGGGCTGCGCCTGCTTGTGAGAAACTGGATCTCGGTAGGGAAGGGGAGAGGCTGGGCCGGCACTTCTCTGCCTGGCTCAACAAGGGCTCCGGCACCCAAGGCTACGCAGGAGGCAAGTGTGGGCAGTTCAGGATTCTCAGATGTGGCACCAAAATAGCATGTTGCAGCGTCTCTGCGGTCATTTGTAAGCGTAAACAATCCCTGCGATGTTGCCAGATACATAATTTTGGGACCTGGTTGTAAGTATTTTTGGTGGGGGGTGTTGTAACTTTGAACATTTGCTAAGTGAACTTTTGTAACTCAGGGACTACCTATACCACCCCCACCCCCCAAGTCTCTCAGCCTAACTTAAGCTTCTTTTCAATGTTGAAGGTATGCTTAATCATCCATTTCAGAAACTGATTTGTAACATTTAATCGAGAGCATTGTAAGGACCTGCCCAGCTTTTACTTTCCTTGGGAAAGTAAAACTCTTGACTCTATTGAGATTAATCAAAAGAACTTTTAGTGAGATAAAGTGGATGCAGAAAAATCAGGCAGAATCTGAAAGTCCTGTGCGAAACACAAAGCAATTCTTTTGTCTTCCCAAACCCAACCCCCCTGCCCAGTCCACCAGCAGCCAGATGTGATGCCACAGGGTTGTTTTGAGAACACTTAGGTGCTAGGTAGATAACAGGTCACTTTCAGGGCACCACAGCCTTGGAACCAGGCTGGAACCTGCTGGGAAAGAGTCTGCTTCATCTCCTAAGATAATTCCCCTCCCTAATTCCCAAGCGGTTACAGCAAAAGCGAATGCATGTGCAGAATGCCAGCAACCTTCCTCCTCCCCTCCAACTGAATAGCACGACGCCAGCACAGTGAATCTGGCAAGCATCCTCAACTTTCACAAGGACACAAGTGGCTTTCAGTGTTGCTCTCTCTTTTAGAGTTCTTTAAGGTATTTCAGTGGACCTTGGAAAGCTTAATTTTATTTACACTATATAAGTTTTAAGTATTAGATGCCTACATAATTTTTTAAATGCTCCAGATGCTGAGATACAGGCCTATCTTCTATACTGATCTTGTTTTTAAATGTATTCACATCAGATGATGAGACAGATTAAATAAGGAATCTTCATGTTACTAGACCCTATTAAATTCTACCTATTAGCTTCTTTCAATAAAGGAATCTTGCTTCCAATGATAAAATAGGCAGATAAATCTCCTACAAGGGTACAGTTATGCATCTGGAAAATGAGTTTTTGAATGCAAGTGGAGGTAGTCCTTGACTTACAACAGTTCATTTAGTGATGGTTCAAAGTTAAATGGCACTGTAAAAAGTGACTTATGACCATTGTTACACTCAGCGACCATTGTGGCATCCTCATGGCCATGTGATAAAATTCAGGTGCTTGGCAAGTGACTCATATTTATGATGGCTGCAGTGTCTCGGGGTCATGCGATTGCCTTGTCCGCCCTTCCCCATTGACAAGCAAAGTCAATGGGGAAACCAAATTCACTTAACAACCGTGTTACTAACTTAATGGCAGTGATTCACTTAACAACTGTGGCAAGAAAAGTAGTAAAATGAGGCCAAACTCACTTAACAAATGTCTTACATAGCAACAGAAATTTTGGGCTTAATTGTGGTTGTAAGTTGAGGACTACCTATAATAGCCCAACAGTAAGACCCTGTTATAGAAAGACATGTTTCCTGTAGATGATGATGATGATGATTATGATGATAGAGTTGGAAGGGATCTTGGAGGTCTTCTTGTCCAACTTCCTGCTCAGACAGGAAACTATACCATTTCAGACAAGGCTGTCCAGTCTCTTCTTAAAAACTTTTAGTGTTGGAGCATTCACAACTTCTGGAAGCAGGTTGTTCCGCTGGTTAATTGTTCCGTCAGGAAATTTCTCCTTAGTTCTAGGTTGTTTCTCTCCTAAGTTTCCATCCATTGCTTCTTGTTCTGCCCTCAGGTGCTTTGGAGAATAGCTTGCCTCCCTCTTCTTTGTCAACCCCTGAGATACTGGACCAATCAAGCTAACCAAGTATTATTCTGAAAGTTCATAATCTTTTGCTCTTTGAACTTCTATTGTAACTGTCTCTTTAATTTTCCTGAGGACCGCTCGTTCCTCTGTCTGAGCTTCTTGATATTATCTTGTGCAGA
The DNA here is from genome assembly GCA_024449315.1 of Daboia siamensis. Lineage (NCBI taxonomy): Eukaryota > Metazoa > Chordata > Lepidosauria > Squamata > Viperidae > Daboia > Daboia siamensis. The sequence goes on along the minus strand of JAKJMR010018404.1, from coordinate 3,129,542 downwards.
ACTAGATGATATCCTTGTCATCATGGAAGCCAGGAGTTCATTTTAGTTCTGCTTTAGTGGTGAAACTGCCTCAAGTGGTTCTGACAAAAATAATAGAATGCAGGAAATTAGTTTCTGATAAATGTGTGTGTGCTTGTATGTGTGTATGCATGAAATAATTTTATGTATTTAAATAGACACATACAGAAGGTTAAGAGAAGTTTGGAGAAAAAAAGCTAGTTTTTTAGAATAACAAATTAGAAACCCATGAATGAATGATACTCCTCAGAATTTCTAGTAATAACTATTAGCAGAGACAATTTAATACTAATTTGAGAAACTGTTTCTGAAACTTGGCAATTTTAAAATATAGATTTCCAACTCCCAGAACTCCCCAATCCTCATGATGAACTAGAGAAGTTCTGTGTTTCTGGTGAATTGAATCATAGGGAAAAAAATCTTGGCATGCATAGGAAAAAATCATGTTTAGAATCCTAAAGTCCTTTGTCTCCAAAAAAAATATACAAAGAACAAGGAATAATTAAAATTGCTTGCAGAAGCTATCTTAATGTTTATATAAATAAACACACATTGTGACTTCTGGAATATAGTTGTAGCATTGTCCAACCCAAAGCTTTCCTGTGGTAGATTGCTATAATTACCCGCTTCCGTATCCATACAACTAGTAATATTTCAAAGTAAAGTCTGGCTCACTGCCATGTGCTATATTTATTTTCTAAGAAATGTGCTGGGTTCCTGTGAGGCCCAAAGGGTTATGTGGAATTAAAATGGCAGGTTGCTGGAGGTCAGCTCTTAAAGGTTGAAGGCTCTTGTTGCTCCTAGCTAAGAAGTGGCTTTGCATGCACATACAGGCAGAGACAAACTGAGTGTGTATTCCAAAAGAATTGTCTGGGCCTTGTAAATAAAATTGTTGCTTTAATTAATTAAAAAGAGTCATATGTTTCTACATGTTGGAAACATCTCTTTTTAATGATTTCCTCAGCCTTGGACATAGCTTTATGCGAAGGTGATTTCTTGCACGTTTTGCCTTTGAGTTGAGGATATTAATATATTCCTAATTTACTATGTTTTCATATTGATTGTAGCCAGAGGTGCCTTTCTCCAGTTGAGAATTATGTGCCATTTTTACTTATTCCTAATGCAGTCTTGTTTCATACTGTTACTATACAACTATTAATTTGATTATGATTTGATTACTGTAAAATTTTCTGCAGGCAACTGAGCCTCTAAAATCACTGAGAATATTAAACCAACTGGTTATTGTCTGTACAGTAATTTAAGGTGACGTAGTTTATTTTTCTGGTAGAAGTTGCTGAGCAATTAATTGTTGCTCAAGATTCTAGTTTCCAAGTCAAATTGTGCAATTTAAAAGATGTGTTAGTTCCAACAAATATATAAAATCCACATAAGCTCTCACAGCTTTTAAATACTAATAGAATTAAACAGAAAATTAAAGGGAATAAATGTGTAAAGTATAGACCAGAAGGAAAAAAAATAGAATCTCACAATAGAGTTTACTCACATCATTTTTTAAAACCATGGATTGCTCAATAAGCAAAATTAGCAAGGTACTTATGACTTTTGTTTACACTTATGGCCTTTGCGGCATCCCCATCAACACATGACCAAAATTCAGATGCTTGGCACCTGGCATATATTTACGATGGTTGCAGTGTCGTGGGCTCAGCTGAACACCTTTTGTGGTCCTCTGACAAGCACAAGTCAATGGGGAAGCAACATTAACAACCACGTTACTGACATAACAACTGCTGTGATTCACTTAACAACTATGGCAAGAAAGATCATAAAATGGGGCAAAACTCACTTAACTGTCTTGCTTAGCAACAGAAATTTTGGGGTCAATTGTGGTCATAAATTGAGGACTACCTTTGTAACTAGGTTAGTGTATTAATTGTTCTCTATTATTACTAGCTGAAACAATTTAAAAATATCACAAGTTATCTACTCAGAAAGATGCATTTATGTATCTTTCTAAGGCAGAGGTCCACAACCTCTGGAGGTTAGCAACCCAGCTGGAGGGGAGAGGGGAACTGGGCAGTGCAATTGCCTGCTGGCCCTCCACACTTGAGCTGTGTGCATGCGCGCATGCTCTGGCCAGCCACTCGTGTGGCCCAGTTCCAAATAGAGATTGGGTACTCCTAAGGTACAATATAATTCCAAGTTTTTGCTGCAATTAACTAACATACTTCTCTAAAATGTATCTGAAAATCTCATAATATTCTGTCTAAAGGCTATGCAAATATTGTTTTCTCATTCACAGTAGGAATTCTTTTGGTGATAGTTAAAATAATAATATCTCACTTAGAACTTGTTAATTCCATGGGATAGTTGAAAGTGATATTTAATAATTCATAATTCAAATAGATTTTACCAAGGCTCAGTTTGGTAAACAATCACTTTTACATGGTAGAATTTATTATACAGTTCCACAGTCTTTTCAATACCTTTGAATAAAATAATAAAATATTAAATTGTCAATGAAGTTAATATTGATACTAGTAACATAGAAAGAAAACAATTTATTGTATAATAAGGAAACCTATTAAGTCTTTATTATAACACCTCCTTTTCCTAAGACATTGAACAATAAGATTTTTTTTAATCCAAACAGATGAAATATTTTTCTAATTTGATAATATAAATTTCAGGAAACAGTGGCTTACAGATTAAAAATAGTGTTTAAAATTCACAAGTTTTAAATTCAATATAACCTCTTATATTTGTAGAAAAAAGAAGAATATTTATATCTTAAACATTCTATTTTCTAAATCTGTCAACACCATTTATATGGTAGATTCAGTGTCCAGTACTCTTGCTTTTAAGGCTTGGAATCTAACTTGAATATCAGAAACTTGAGTTTCAGGAAATCTCTGTTTTCTAGTTGATGAACTTTTCATTTTTATTGAATTTTGAATAGTGCTTGAAATAAAATAATATACTATAGGGTCAAAACAACAGTTTGAAACAGCAATACACAGAGTGATTGGATACATAACTCTAACAGCAGTAACAACTGAACAATTAATCCAGGCTTGTGTTCTCATGAGCGCATAAAAAATTAGGGTGATGTTATATGGAACAAAGCAGAAACAGAAAATCAGTAAGTGAACGAGTATCATTCGTAGAACTTTTTTTTTACTTAATTTATTCCTGGTCAGTGTAATTGGCTTATTTAATGTCCTTATAACTATTGCAGAGCATGTCACATTCAGTATGAGAGGAATAAAAAACCCTACTGTTTCGATGAAAATAATAATTCTTGAAAGATAGGTTTTCCAAGTTTTTTCAGAAAAGTGTTCAAAACAGGTATTGTGTGTCCATCCTTCAGAATTAACACGAGCATTGGTGGATTGAAAGAAGCTTGCTGGTATACTTCCTGTTGTCACAATTATCCAAATTATAATACAGATGATCTTTGCATTTCTTTTTGTTCTGATTGTCTTTGACTGAAATGGATATACAATGGCTAAAAAACGGTCAACGCTGATACTGGTTAAAAACAAAATGCTCCCATACATGTTTGTATAAAATAGTGTGACAGAAATCTTGCATAGTACATCTCCAAATGGCCAGTCTTTTGATGCAAAAGAATAAATCCTGAATGGTAATGTAAACACAAAAAGGAGATCTGATATTGCTAGATTAAGCATGTAAGTTGTAGTTTCATTTCTGATTTTTAGTGTCCAAGTAAAGATGTAAATAGCAACACAGTTTGATATTAAACCAAGGACAAATACCATACTAAACACACAGCCATATAAAGTATATTTAAATGAGTCATGAATAGTACAATTGGAATTTGCTACCATAATGACAATTATTTATAATTACAGAATTTCTCAGTAAGCCTGTACCTTTGTTATAGTTGCGGTAAATCCTCGGTTGGTTTATAAATCTAGTCTTTCCATTCACTTGGGTCCACATTATTTGAAATTTTCATAGTTCAGTAAGTCACAGTGCTACTCATTAGTGTGCCATTCCTTTTTTTCCAAAAATATTAGTAGTTCATGTTCACAAATCTAGACAGTAGTAAATTTCAGAAATAAGGAACATCATCCTTTCAATTAATTAAAATCCAAAATCTAATTTCTTCAAATGTTGAGATTGCTTTTTCCCGTTCACTGGAAAAATACAGCAAATAAAAAACAAAAACAAATAAATCCTATGAAAACTTAAGTAACTTTGAAACTCCTAGGAAAATAGACGTTGAGGTTTCATCACTGTGTTGCAGTTTTCAGTTTTCTTGTTGTTGAACTGTACGATGGAATAAAATTCCGAAGCATGTCCTTTCTTGCTGAATTTCAGCTCTCTCCTTAGATGTTACTCTGCTATTATGCATTTCTGTCTACAGAGAAGATTAAACAAAAAGCCCTACCCATGCTTACTTAACTTATATGATAACATCACAGGAAGAAGGGGCTGAGCTACAAAAGGTTTCAGTTTTCAATTTGCTTTAAGGGGTTTAGTTGGAAAGATTTTAGCCACAAATATTTGTATTGGAAAGTATGTAAATAATTCAGTATAATAATCAAAACTTCCTTAACTCTTGAAGTCTTTGCTAGACTGAACTTATTTTAGAGACACTTGTATCTATTAGACTTAAACATAATGCATACACATTATTTAAAGCTCGTTGTAAGGGCGTTTGCCACATTCATGCAATGAAGTAATACTCGATTTACTTTGGGAGGTAAAGGTAATGCTTCAACTTTTTATTGTTGTTGAATGAATTACCTGTAGGTGTAAGGCTAATCTACTATAGATTAAACTTTACAAGGACTACAGGTAGGCTGAAAAATAGGCAGGTGCTAGTTTAAAGTGGAATGAACCTCTGTGTGTACTTTACTCCATGGTCCAGTTTTGTCATTCTCTTTAATACATTGCTGCAACCTAGTCCTAGCATCTAAGCAGTTTTTCCTAAAATGTAAATGGGAAACAGAGTCACTTCTCATAACATGATTGCCAATATGATATATATTCCTTGGAGGAAGCAAGTAAGCTTTTAAAATAACCTATTAGTTACAATAACCTAATTATTTTACCATTGCCAAATAAAATTTATTTTGTACACACTTTGCTGAATATGTTTAATGGCTATACGTGTGTTCCCTTCGAAAAATATAGCACAGACAAGTCTTTGAAGTCGAGCAAGTCCTCTCTTGTGGCTATTCACCCAATTTCATTGGGTGACTCCTCAGATGATCAAAGTTTTGGGTGGGTCATCTTCAAACTGAATAATGTCACAATCCTTTAAGGTTTGTCAGTATGGATGAGCCAAGATTTAGTAATTCCATACTTGAATTCAGCCTATTGGCTTCTCAAGACAGAACATTTTCCCTTACTGTAAATTCAGGAATAGAGTGAGACATTCAGAACCTTGGCTACAGCCAAATAGACTTTTGTAGCCAGTGCTAAAGACAGGTCTTTACAGCCTAAGAGTTTTCAGTGGGAACTTATTGTGGTAAGCCTTAATTTGTTGAGGTATATGACTTACTAAATCCCAAGCCCCGATCTATAGCTACAATGATTGGCTATATACTGCATACTCAGCCAAAACTCTACAAGCTGGCTAATGATTTGGATGAATCCAAATCTTCTTAGGGTCGATAATCTTTGCATTAAATGATTATAAAAGGTTGCTGTCATGCACTTAGAAAGAGCTTGTTCTTATAACATTAAACAAGAATGTCCATACAGTCATCTTAACCCTTCAAGCACAAAAACACATGAAGAACTCTAGACTGAAATTCATGACATCACTGAAGATGAGGCCAACCAGAAATTTCCACAATAGAAAAAGAAATACAAATTGGATTTAAAATTGCTGGAACAATCATCTTTACCCTGAAATATTTTGATAATACCACTTAATGGCTTTTAAAATATGAAAGTAGTGATCTGCTACTCAAGATTTAAAAACCTTCAAGATGTCAAAAAACAATGACAACCCAAGGCAAATAGGCAGAGAATTGAAGTAGTAATATATTTTATTAGGCTTGAGAATGGTGACTTTAGCTATAATGTAAAGAAAAGTCTATTACTTGAGAAGAAATAAAGTTCAAAACAAAGTATTATTGTAGAGATATCATGCAAGCAGCAAAAGCACATATTGTTAAGGCTATTGTTGTAGAAAGAAGAGACTCATGCCAGCTCTTCAGGAAAGGAAAAGTTTAATGCGCAGGTTCAGAAGGCTTGAACAAAGCAAAGGTCTGAACACCGAAGGGCTCATAAACAGACATTTTTATAGACCTCTAATTTCTAGTTATACATTGTTATACATTGTTACTTATGTGATTAATATTCTACACATTGTTATCCGAAGACAGTTTACAGAAGAAAATTACTTGTAGTACGTGTAGACAGGATATAATTATCCCAATCGTCATCAGCCTTAAGGACAAGACGCTGAAATAAGGACTTTAGTACATTCCTCTTTAAGACAGTCACCGGGGAATACGTGTAGTTACGCTAACAGGATTATGGCTTCTTTGATCAGTATCTGTTCTAAGGACAAGAACACTTTCGTTTCACTATTATTTTAGTACATTTCCTCTTTACTATGGTTTTCCAAATTTTAACATATGACTATGAAACCTAGATCATCAGACAAACTGAATGAAGAAAAATTGGTGCCTTTACATTGAGATCTTGGAGAAAATTGTTGAGAAACACTGGAACTGCAAGTAAAATATTGTTATTCCAAATGAAGTAAAACCATACTGTTGCCTAATTATGTTTTGGATCTATATTATGAAAGGAAGAGCTATTGGAGAAAACCCTGATGCCTGAAAAAAAGACAATATAAGAAAAATGGAAGACATAGCGGACAAAGCTGGGAAGAACTCAATTGTGTTGGATTATATATCATATGTCAATCATCTGTTTGTGGAGCCTTGTTAATTTTTTTCAAGCATGTTAAGGCATAGATTTTCAACATTAACTAATGTTACAAAAAAGTTTGTTGTCAAAGCAAGAACATTCGATGTTAGCAGCGTTGACAACCTCCGGACGTCAAGGAGAAACTATAATATTTTTGCTTGATTTACTGTAAATCTGTGTATTTACAGATTTTTCAAAACATTTTTATTTTTTTTGCAATAAACTACTGTATTTTCTGAACTGGCATTTCTTGTTAATTCAAATGAGCTTTAGAGTTCAGCTGTTTTGAAACCAGTCTTTATTTCATGAAATCCTTAATTTCGTAATGTTTCACCTTGGTTTCCTGTACATATATATGTAGCTAAGTGTAGGATGCTTAATGCTGTGGGACAGAATGTAATATATTTAACTTTATGTACTAATATGATTATTTAAATATTTTCCCTAGATAAAAGTGAAAGAAGGTACAAAGTCCTAGGTGTAGGGCGTGTTTCTGCTTAGTAATATTCCTTTAAAATTCAGCTCTATAGTGCTGGATTATCTGGGCAGATCAAGTCTATATGAATTTTATGGCATTTTACTTCTTGTATGGTTATTCAGAAAATATGACAATAGCTTATTGAATGTACATTGGATGGAAAGAACTCTTGTCAGATTTTAACAGTGTTTTGTAAATTTCTTTGATCATAAATACTATAAATATGCATGTTACTACTTTAAAATCCATTTATGAAAGTTATAGCCAAATACCAGTTAGTGGTGGAATTTATCTTACTTAGAAGAATTGATACGGCATTTTCTGTAAATATGCTATTATTTTTAAAAACTTATGGGGAAATGCTGAAAATAATGTGTAAATGAATTCACAAAAAAAATCACTAGTCTTTAGGTAAAAGTAGATGGGGTTCCCCCCCAAAAAAAGTAATACCTATATATAGATACTGTTTTACCTGGGTGCTGCTTTTTACTGTTTCATTATTATATTTAAAATTTTCTAGACAAAGACTCAAGATAATCCAGTTTGCCTACCTTGAGAACTGTACTGTGGGCACAATTATTAGGCAAGTTGTATTCTGAAAGATTAATTTTTTTATAGAACAACTACAGTGCTCTCTGTTAATCTAAAATCTTAATAAACCTAAAATATTTAAGAAAGTAAAAATGAGGTTTTGGCTTTCTTAGGAGAATATCTGTGTGCAGAATTACTGGGCAACTATTATTATGCAGAATTATGCAACTAAATGAAAAATGAAAATTTGCTTATCTCATTTGTTTATTTGTTAAAATGGGAATAATAACCAATTCAAAATGTACAAACAAACATTTCTGACATTTTTTTTAAAAAAATCAGTGAACAATATAGCCACCCTTCTTTTCAATAACAGTCATAAGGCTTCCATTCATGGAATACGTTAATTTTCTTGATCTGTTGATGATCAACTTGGTGGCGGCAAATCCCCTGCCAGGAGTGCCTCTTATTCCCAATGAATATCGAGACTTGGCTGAAGTGTTCAGCAAGACAGAATGTGACATCTGTTTGTCATATGAGTATAGCCTAACTGGTTGGGTTGGCAATTTATAAGCCATGATTTGTAATGTATGGTATCCCTTTAAATGTGTAATGATTGGCCAACGCTGTGTTCTTTCAACGGCCATAAGAGGGAGCTAGAGACATAGCTTCTTTCTCTCTGTGTTAGTTGCTGATTATTGTTGATTGTGGTTTTGCTACTGTTTGCTAAACCCGAAGAACTGTGTTTTTGACTTTTAGACTGGTAAGACGACTTTGTATTGGATAACTCTTGTTATGTTGATATCTTCTCTGTACCCGTGTATGACCTGGACTGTTTATTCTTGACTTGTGCTACTCCTAAAAGTATTTTCCTTTTTACACATCTCAGTGTATCAGTGTGGTTGCTGTGCAGAACCTGACTACTCTCAGTACCACTTCTTCTGTGCATTCTCCTTGTTGGCTCAGGAGGTGTTCTGTACAAACCTGTCAACATCCCTCCCCCTAGCACCACTCATTGTGCTATTGAGATTCTGCCAGTAGCTAAATTGCCAAAGTCAAAGATGTATGCAATGACCCCACTCAAAGTGGAAGAAATGAGGGAATACATTGATAAAAATTTGATGAGGGGTTTTATTGAACCTGCAAAATCCAAAGTGGCTGCCCCTGTGGTTTTTAAAGAGAAAAAAGATGGATCACTTAGACTCTGCGTTTATTTTAAAGGTCTGAACGCTGTTAGTGTGGAGAATATGTACCCTCTCTCCTTGAAGGACATGTTAGCCCACCTGGCGAAAGGATGAATTTTTACCAAATTAGACCTAAGAGAGGTGTATTATCACGTGAGAATAAGAAAAGGTGATGAATGGAAAACTGCCGCCAACAGTAGTTAGTTTAAAGTCATGCCTTTTGGATTACAAGTTGCTCCTGCTATGTTCATGCAACTGATCAACCAGGTGCTCCATGATCATTTATATAAACGGATTTTGGTGTATCCTGATGACATCTTAATCTATACAGAACATACAGTTTTAGTATGAGAAATACTAAAGAAACCGCTGAACGCTAAACTCTGTGCCAAACTCTCAAAGTGTGAGTTCCATCAGGCACGTTTGGATTATCTGGGTTACAGAATCTCCAGTGAAGACATTGAAATGGATCCAGCTGAAATAAAAGCAGTGATTGAATGGCAGCCCCACAAACTCAGGAACACCTCCAAGGTTTTTTGCGATTTGCAAAAAATTTCTACCGTCAATTTATACTTTCATTTGCTGAGATTGATTTGCCCTTTACAAAACTATTAAAAACTGGCAAGGATGGGGGTAAACCATGACCAGGTCAACCCTTATACTGGTCGTTAGAGTGCCAAACTGCTTTTGAAAATTTAAAAAGACTGCTGCAGAACCAATTCTCAAACAACCTCATCCTGAGCACCCTGTCCTTACACTTCGAAAAAACTCACTGACACAGAGTGGAGGTGGGCCAATTGGAAGAAGGAAGCCTTTGCAATCAAATGGGCTTTATTGACTTGGCAGTGCCTTTTGAAGTATGGACTGATCACAAAAACTTAGAGGCACTGAAAACTCCCTGTAAATTGTCTCCCAAACAAGTATGCTGGGCGTAATATTTAATCATTTTAACTTTACCCTGAAATACATACCGGGTGGAAAGAATTCCTTAGCTGATGCCTTCTCTAGACTGCCTCAATATAAAAGCCAATGTGAACAAGTCATAGATTCTATTATTTATTTATTTTATTTTATTTTGTTTTATTTATTTTATTTTATTATTTTATTTTATTTTATTATTTTATTTATTTTATTTATTTTATTTTATTTTATTTTATTATTTTATTATTTTATTTTATTTATTTTATTTTATTTTATTTATTTTATTATTTTATTTTATTATTTTATTTTATTTTATTTGTATACCGCCCTTCTCCCGAAGGACTCAGGGTGGTGAACAGGGCAATAAATACCAGAATACCAAAATACAAAAATTAAAAACAGATTAAACCCTGTTGCCCAAATACAGTAAATAAATTACATTAAAAACATTAAAAACACAATAATTAAAACCCAACCCATCAGACCAGGCCGGCTTGTTCAAACAAATAGGTTTTTAGATCACATCGGAAGGAGCAGAGGTCCCAGATGACCCATTGACAAAAGAAATTGAAGCTAGAACTAAAAAATGACAAACGGCTCAAGGAAAATCAAACCATCCTAAATGGGCTAGCTTGGAAAGGGGGGAAATTATATTTGCCTGAATCGCTCAGACTCCAAGCACTCCAGCTCAGACATGATATTAAACAAGCTGGTCACTTTGGCTATTTAAAGACACTACACTTAGTTTGGAGGCAATTTTGGTGGCCAGGTTTAAAGAAAGATGTGGAGAGTTATGTAAAAAGCTGTGCAGTCTGTGCTACCATGAAGAGGATCCCAGGAAAACCTCCTGGGCTATTACAGCCTGTTGCAGATCCTTCTCAACTAGGGGAAGAGATTGTTATGGACTTTATTGCTAAATTACCAGAGAGTAAAGGAAATACGGTAATATGGACTGTGATTGATCCTTTTGTCAAAACAAGCTCACTTTATAGCATGCTTTGGCCACCCGTATGCCCCCAAACTAGCCACGTTATTTCTCAAACATATTTACCGATTGCACAGTGCACCAAAATGAATAATTTCTGACAGGGGAGTTCAATTTACAGCCAGATTTTGGAGGGATTTCCTCAAGCTGATTGGGTCTACACAAGGACTCTCATCAGCTTTTCATCCCTGTACGAATGGAGCGGCTGAAGAAGCAAATGCAATGGTGGAGCAGTATCTTAGATGCTATGTAGATTACCAACAGACAAATTGGACTTTTGCTGAAGTGGCTAGCAACAACACAGTACAGCAGCACCGGACTTACGCTGTTCAAAGAGCCACTGGAAGAGATTTTATTCTGATGCCTGAATACCCTCAGAACCCCCCTACCTCTCAAACATTGGATCAATGGGTATCTGCTGGAGAGGTGTTTGGGACAATACAAAAAAAGCTTTAACAAAAGCCTCAGAGGTTTACAAAAAACAGGCTGAAAAAAGCACCTCATTCCGGGTGTGGGAAAAGGTTTATCTTTCTACAAAGTATCTAAGACTTAAGTTACCTAGCAAAAAATTGGGGTCAAAATACCTGGGACCATTTCCCATAGTGCATATTTTGAACCCAGTCACTGTAGACTTAAAATTCCCTCGTCTTTTAGGAAAGATCCACCCAGTGTTTCACTGCAGTCTGTTAAAACCTTTCACAGAGTCAACTCTTAAGACCCCCTACCAAGGAAGCACCTGGCCCGCTTGTGGTGGCTGGAGAGACTCATTATAAAGTAAAGCGTATTCTTGATGCTAGATTATACAAGGGTAAATTGCAATATTTAGTGCAGTGGAAGGGATACCTGTTATCAGAAACCACCTGGTGGTGCTGATGTGAAAGCTGATAGACTTATAGGCAAATTCTGTGATAAACATCCAAGTAAACCGAGAGGGGATTCTTAATTTTTATTCTTGTTTAATTTGCAGGATTTCTCCTTTCTTTTAAGGGGAGCCGAATGTCAACGCTGTGACAAACTGAACTGAAGCCATTTTCATTTTGCGTTTCTTGCTACATATTTAGTTTAGAAAAAGAAGAAAGGGGTGTGTGTGTAGTTTTCAGTTAGCCAAAAACAATTCAAATATATGGGAACCAAGGTCATTGCTGATAATGTTTTGGTGGGCTGGAGAGTGCCGGCGTTTTCTAACAATTGGTAAATATGATTTATGACAACAAATTGGGGTGGGAATTGCAACTTGCAACTTTGTAACTGAGGGGAGGGGAATTTAGTCTTGGGTTCACCTTTGTATGTGCTGTTATCTTGTAGCCAAATAAAAATGTTCTTTAAGGAAGAATTCCTTGCCTTGAAGTTCTTTTAATTGGTCTCATCTTTTGGAACCATGACGCAAAGTTTTGTACAGCAGCATCCATAGTCTTTCAGACACTGTTCAGAGAGCTGTACTGATTCTTCTCAAATCTTTGGCAGTTAATGTGTATCTTTACAATTTTTTACTTTTCAGAGTCAGTTAAATCACTTTTTTGGCCCGTTTTGCCTGAGGAAAAGAAGCTGCCTAATAATTATGCACACTTTGATGTGTTCATCTCCTTAGGTCACACCTTGTCTCATTATACAAATACACATCACCTGATATGGTCATATCCTCTAAGAATTTAAGTTTATACAACTTGGAGGTAGAAAATATGCATAAAAATGATATGGTCAAAATACTCATTTGCTTAATAATTGTGCATACAGTGTAGTACTGCAGCATTTCTGAAGAGGTTCTCTGTGTGTCATGCTCTCACTATTTTGATAATTTTGATTATTCAACTAGTTATCACAAAAGTTGATATAGAGAATAAAGAAACGCTATTATTTAATATAAATGAATTTCTGTGTACAAAGTTGGAAAGAATAGTGTAAATTAGTTGCACTTTTTAAATACTTTAGTATACTCATTTCACTCTCTACACAATCTCATATTTGCTACTTACAATAGGAATAAATTATTTGCAAAATTTCCAAAAGAATAAATAGTTTAATGTAAGGGACCTCCATGGTAGGATGACTTAAGCTAGAAATAATAAAAGCTACTTTGATAGTTTTTAAATTAAAATGTTGATAATTGAGGGCAGCATTCAATGAACTTCCAGGTTGTTTCATTCCATTTCATCTCAGATTTTGCTTGCTTCCCAACCCTTAGAGAATATTTTATCACCACTGAGCATGCTTAGTTCTTACCAACATTTTGAAAAATTTTATATCCTTTTCAGTAACGTTGGGCAATATTGTTATTCTGATGCATGAGAATTATTTTACTACATATTTTGGGGACATTTTCCTTTATATAGCCTTATTTTCATACCAGGGTTAAATAATATTCCTTTGAATCAAACCTACATAATACTTAAATAGGGGACTTCTAGGAAAATTCAGGACTTGGATGCTACTGTGGTATTCTGCAGCACTGTAATTTTTTCACTGGCATCCAGAATTCGTAGTGCAGGATTTAGAAGGCCTATCCTTCTAATATTATAAGCTTAGAGAAGTGAACCTTATTGGGATTCAGTATAGCACATTTTCACATGGTATTATTGATGTGTAAATCAGGCTTATTTGTGATACAAATAGGAAATTAAAATAAAGCGGAACAATATGAAAGTTATGAATTTGTACATACTTATAATATATCATTGATTTCTTTATATATTTCATTATTTATTTATTTATATATGATTTACTAATGTAATTATTTAAATAACTTAACATGCAGCTTTCTATTTGCTTATATACTTCATATAAGTACTATGGTTGCTAAATTCCTTGCTGTTAAAAGCTGTATTGACAAATGTTTGAAACAAATGTATATGGAAGTTAGCTTCCATTTTTATTATTTTTAGGATGGTACTTCTAAGATAGATTATTATGTTATGAGTAAGAAGAATTTACATAAGAAATGTAATTATTGTTTGGTGTCTTTTAGAATTCACCATTATTTGAGCTGATAAAGCAGTCCAAAGAGCGAGAGGGGCAGGCTGATGAGCCCGAGCCTGCCAACTATTTTACTCAGCCTTTTCAACATAATCACAGTGCTGCAGATTTGTAAGTAAGATGGTCCTCAAATAAGATACTTTCCACTTTCATATAGAGCTACCCTCTTGCATGTCAGGATCCAGATTAAAAGATTGCTTATAGACAGTTGTGTAGCATCTGCTTGAACATAATGCAGCAAGAAATGGACGCCTGCTACCTCTCTAGGTAACTCTTTTCATTATCAGGTTGCACTTTCTCTTAAGAATTTCCCTAATATTCGCTCTGAATTTGCTTTCCTGTAATCGTAAGCTTCAGTGCTTGCTGCTTTTATCAAAACCATGAAAGTAGCATTCTACTATTGTGTTGCAAGCTTTGTTTTTGTGGGGCAGGCAGGCAGGCAGGTATCATCGTAATGCACATAGAAAAGGAATGAGCATGCTTTGTGACAATGCAAGGCTGCTTTTGTCAGTTGCTTCCCCCTATAGATGCAGCTTTAAATCCATGATTCCATATCTTGCACTCGGAAACACCCTTGACCAGGCTTTTATCTGTCTGAACTGTGCTACTTTCTGCTATTTTATTCTGTATATTACTGTCTTTGATACATAATGGCATCTAAAGAAGTTTATAGCAAATGCAAGTTTAAAACACTTGAATTAAAATGTAAATAGGTTAAGACAGTAACCAAAGTGCAGCAGTAAATAGATCCAGTAAGATGCTTTGTCTCACACTGTATTTTTTTCTAGCTATGTGAGCTGTGTTTTACTAGTAACGGTCACTGAGAGCTGGATTGGAAAGCAATGGAGAAGGAGCTAGCCCACCTCATACTCAAGTCATTTTGAAAATTAGGCTTGTGGTCTAGAATATCATTATTCTAATTATCCTTTTTTTTTTATTCTGCGTATCTGTATCCTGTTTTTAGGTACCTCTCTCCCACGAAATCTCCTAAGAAAAAAGTTTCTCCCGCTTTTGTATATTCTCCAGAGTCACAGGGTTTGGGGCTAAATCAGCCTCAGAAACCTTATAAATCTATTTCTTTGTCATATTTCTATAAAAAAGGTGAGTGGATTTTAAAAGCTATTTTTCAACATTGTTGTCAAATTTAGATTGGGGTGCCCAACCTTGGCAACTTTAGGACTAGTGGACCCCAATTCCCAGAATTCTAGGAGTTGAGAACCACCAGTCTTAAAGTTGCCAAATTTGGGCACCCCTAATCTAGAATAAATCATGAAGGTAGCAGGTGAGGGGGCAAATGAGCCAACCGCACAGAAAGTCTCCTGTGCCAGTCTTCTTTGCCTGGTAAAAGCCAGTTCTGGCTGGTCAGCTGAAGGGCATAAAAGGAAGGACTGGAGACTAAACAAATATTTAAGGCATGTTTCGGGTCTAAGTTAATCCATTGCCTCCCTTTACCACTAACTTTATTGCAGTTTAAAAATAGTCCTAATATATGTTTTAACTGCAGCATTATGTAAATTATATTTTTAAAACATTTTAATGCATTTCTTGATATCTTCTACAATTATTTGCCCATGACATATGTATCACGGAATTTTATTACATGTAGAGTTTACCAAATTAAAAGAACAATATAAAACTTACATATTACTAATTCCTAATATATTTCTATAAATTCGAGCAGTGATTTCAGATTACTAAAAAACGCTTTGTTGAAATCACAGCAGTTATTAGAAAAGAAGAGTTTCTATACCATTATCAAAAGTGACTGTCTCAATAAATAAGCTGACTTTGTACAGGCTAATATAATTTTGCTGTGATTAAAATAACACTACACCTTTTTACATTGCTGGAGTAAATTTGTAAATATATTCTGTACATTACATTACATTATTTACCTGTGTCTCTATAAATATAAATATAAACATACATATAAATATTGATTTGACCTTTTTTGTAATTTATAAACAAATCTCTCCTCCAGTGTATTGCTTGGCTTATAGACGATTAAATAGCCTATGTTTGCGTCTTCTGCCTGACCATCCTGAACTTGAACATTTGATATGGACCCTTTTTCATCACACACTGCAAAATGAATATGAACTGATGAAAGACAGACACTTAGACCAGGTAATATATCTGACTGGATGGGCTTATTTACTATGTTACCTTTTTAATTTAGATTTTCCATGCTAAAACAATGGCAATTAGATTAGACTAGACTTGACTTAGACTTAGACTTAGACTGCAATGGAATGGAATAGAATAGAATAGAATAGAATAGAATAGAATAGAATAGAATAGAATAGAATAGAGCTGAAAGGGACCTTGGAGGTCTTCTAGTCCAGCCCCTTGCTCAAGCAGGAGAACCTATACCAGGGCTTTTCAACCAGTGGTACGGGTACCACCTGTGTTACATTGGCACCTGGCAGGTGGTAAGCGACCATCCTAGAAAAGTGGTAGCAGGAGAGGGGAATGAGCTGAACTGGTGGCAGCACCACACAAGCCTGAGTGAGAGATGGCTGGAGCTGCAGGGCTGTCAGGGCTTAACGGAAGTGCCAGGATCAGCACCAGGCTCCAGCTGGAGCTCGGCACTGATCCCGGTGCTTCTGCTGAGCCTAGAATAAGCGCCGATCAGCTGGAATGTTGCAGCATCCCCAAGGTCTTGTGATTTACATTCAGATGCTTGGCAACTGATTCATATTTATGATTGTCACAGTATCCCAGGGTCATGTGAAGTGCCCAAAACCTGCTGCAACCACCCAGCAGACGGGGAATAAAAACCAAACACCCCCCCACCCCACTCCCGCTGCCAATCCTGAACAGAAATGCTCGTAACAATGAAAACCTCGGATAGGAGGAAGAGTGCCACTGGGCGGGCAGGCAAGTGTCCTGCTCAGCTGTGGCTTGGGGGGCACTTTTTTCAGTGTCATTGTTACTTCAAACAGTCACTAAGCAAACTGTTGTAAGTTGAGGACTACCTGTACTTCATCACTTTTTTCCTTTTGGGAGGGGTCGTCAAGTTTTTGACACCTTTCTAGGTGACTGGTGGTACTCAGATGTTGCCATATCCTAAAAGTGGTACATGGGTGGAAAGGTTGAAAAGCCCTGACCTATACCATCTCAGACAAGTGACTGTCTACCCTCTTCTTAAAAATCTCTCTGTAATAGAGCGCCCCCAATTTCTGGAGGCAAGCTTTTCCACTGGTTAATTGTCTTCAATGTCAAGAAGTTTCTCCTTAACTCCAGGTTGCTTCTCTCTTTGATCAGTTTCCAACCATTGTTTGTTGTCCTGCCCTCTGGTACTTTGATGAATAATTTTACACCTTAGCTTACCTTATCTTAGGTATGTCAGAAACTTGATGATAGGCAAGCAAAAACAAATGACTCTTGGTAGTTCTATGGGCCAGGTCTCTCCACATCTTTCAATCTTGGACTGTTTTGAGCTTTTCTGTGCTCTGGCTGCTGACAGCTTTGATGGTGTCCAGACACCGTATTCAGGTTTCCTTTTATTGCTAACTCTTCCAAACATAATTGCTTTCTTCAGTGAATTCCCCTGCAAGACGTGTCCAAAGTATGTGAGAAGTAAGTAGTAACACACAAATGGTAAAACAAGATTAGAAGGACAGAGGGAGTATGAGTCCATTATATTCCTATTTGTCATTGAAATCCCTATTTAGAGTTGTAACTTTAAGAAGTAAAGGATTCACTTTCATTCCCAAGGTTGGGATGTAAATGGTGTTCCATATTTGTTTCTTATGTTAAACATCTACATGAACCTTTCTCAAGCTGGTGCCCCAATTATTTTGGAGTACAATGTTTAAAGAATTTTGTTTTTTGTTAAAATGTTATTTAATATTACATAGTTTTATTATCTTATAATTTTATTATCTTGTTATGTTTGTTATTTCAGTTGTTTAAATAAACTTTACATATTTTTAAAATTAAATTAGTGCTAAGGTCTTGAAGCTTTTTCTATTCCTGAAAAGCCTGCACCAAGCTTTCTTTAATGATGAGTTGTGATGTTTCTTCTCTGCATTTCAACAGATTATGATGTGTTCCATGTATGGCATTTGTAAGGTGAAGAATATTGATCTCAGGTTTAAAACTATTGTGACAGCATACAAGGATCTCAACAATGCAAATCAAGAGGTATGGGACACTTTTTAGCATTATTTGCATTAAAACTCTTATCTTGAGTACGTTTGCAACAATGGTAATCAACCACAAGCTTTTAGACCAGGGGGCTGCAGGATAGGCTGGCCAGCATGTGCACATGTGTGCGCACGCACACCCCCACTTATGCTAATGCTGCAGCCGCAAAAACAGGATGCTGAAAACAGGACTCTGCCACACTGCAGGGTTTAAAAACAAGCCACTACCGTGCCACGAGGTGCGAAAACAGGACACCACCGCACCATGGAGTGTGAAAACAGGATGCTGTTGCACCTCGGGGCACGAAAACAGGACACAGCCTTGCAAGAATGGGGCAGGGCTAGTGAGTATCACGTGGGCACTAGCCCTGCCCTGTTTGCGTCACATGCGTGCTCGCGGCCCCATGTGTGCACATGCACGCATATAAAATGCTTCCTCTTCCCTTTCCTCTGATCTGCCAACCAAGAAAGGTTGTGACCTCTGTTCTAGACATCACTGATTTATGGATGTTGTTTGTGACATCTTCTAGCGGTTGTGGTAGGAAACAATCTTACTTGCCTTTTTGCTAGCAATCAGCAATATTTGCCAGATTAGCCATTTTGTAAGAATTCCACAACATGTTTTCAAAATTCCAAATGAATGTGTGGTAAAAATTATGTATAATGCCAACATTAATTAGTATATCACTATATCCAAGCATGAGATGCCACTTAAAAATAGTTTCCTCACATTTTACTGTATTCAGTATACCTCATGTCTAAAGCATTTGAAAAGGATTACTCAAAAAAAGGTGAAATTCATTGATTAATTCATCCAGGAACAAACATTTTCTGAATAAATCATTCTCAGATTAAGGCAGCTAACTTTGAGAAGATGGGGGAGGGAGGGTGAGCATAAGAATTTTCCAAAGAAGGAAAATCCTGTACAAATTAAGATGTTATAAACAGATATAGCTGCTGGAAGGAGTTAGTATAGATGGCTGATGCTTAACTCTCTCATCAATTCCATCTAGACATTCAAGTGTGTTTTGATCAGGGAAGGACAATACGATTCCATTATAGTCTTCTACAACACGGTATTTATGCAAAGACTGAAAACTAATATTTTGCAATATGCTTCCAATAGGGTAAGTAATTATACGTCTATCTTCTAATGACTATTTCTCAATAAAAATTGACAAATCCCCATAGCGCTAATTTAAAATTTCGTCTTCCAGCCTCCAACATTAACACCCATTCCTCACATTCTACAGAGCCCTTATAAATTTTCTAATTCTCCTTTACGTGTTTCTGCTGGAAATAATATCTATGTCTCACCTTTGAAGAATCCCAGCAAATTTTCTGAAGGGCTATTGTCACCCACAAAAATGACACCCAGAACAAGGTTAGTAAATTATTCCTTTAAGCAACTAAATCAAACACCAACCTAAGCTGGATAGATATTTTTCAGTTTTAATAGAAGTGATCATCTTCTGCTATTCTTCCATTATAGGAAATATCTATTTGATTAGGCATAAAAAGTTGTTTGTGCAATCTGCACACCCTCACCCCAAAAAAGAAACCTTACTCTCAGATTCTTTATATATTCTGTATAGACATTCTGGACGTAACGTGAATTGTACAGCCTGATGTCAAAAAGCATTTGTGATGTCCTAGACTTTAATGCATTTCTTAGTGGGCTAATGGAATCATGTGGACTTCCATCTTGAGCTGTCTTTGAGGGAACCATAGATTCAAATAGTTAATTGGAAGGAGGGGTCAATTCTATCTTCCTTTCTCTCTGTTCACCCCTTGATCTGCTTACTGCCATTCCTGCTGTTTGCTAGAAATTGCTATTTTGCCATTGTGACATTCATGTAGCTGGTCTCAATTGCTGATGTAAGCAGCAGCTCCCTTTTCTTAGTCAGTTGGGGATCTAGTTTCCATCAACTAACAGCTCCTTGTTTTGTGCTGTTTCTACCCATATTATTTTATTATAAAGTAACGATTTTTCTGGAAAGATGCTAAAAAAATCAAAATCTGAGAGCAGTGAAAAATAGTGCTCACAGAAATATATTAACACTGGGCTGAAAGAGTGCCTGTCCCCAAGGAAACTGAAAACAGAGCTGCCCTACCCTAAGACTCATACAGCAGTAATCATCACAAGGCCTAGAGGAACTTTAGGGCAAGAGGTATCTGAAGCTGAAAAATACTTTAAGTAAGGTATTATTCATCATGATTCACTCTAAATTTTTTTTGGATCAATAAAACTCAAAAATTAGCTTTCTGAATCTCCAAAAAGGGGAGGCAAACATCAAATCCAGCTTAATTTATCCAGGGAAAGTATTTGCATGTTTGAATAATTTCTGGATGGGCTTTTTGGAATATTTTTAGAATAATTTAGAATATTTTTAGCATATTTCCTTTTTGCCTTTTTTCTTCATAAAGTGGGTCCTATTGTGGCTTTGGAAATAAATAGACAGTAACAGTATCTGTATGGTAATACAACTGGACAATATTGTATAAATTGCTTTATATTAATATAGCCTTTATGTCTATGTCTTGTGTGTAGTTTCAAACTTCTTTTCTTAGAAAAAAGATTAAATGTTTTTTTTTTATCTTTGTCTTCAGAATATTGGTTTCCATTGGTGAATCCTTTGGGGTAAGTTTCCTGTTTTGAGTAATTATTTAAATTTTAAAAAATGTATTGGGTTTGCTTTCTATACAACTGAGATTTTATGTTTCTCCTAATATTTTCTGATGAAAAGTAACAGAAAAGTCACAGTTGACACGAAGAAAAGACAGGGCTCGAGGTGTTGTGACCCAGGTGCTCAAGGTAAGGCAGGCTTCTAGAGAGTCCTCTTGCCCAGCAAACAGCCCTCCAATGACTGGTAAGGCTCCACCCCACGCTAACCTGAAGGTAGCCACCCTCAGTCCCCCAAACAATAGCCCATATGTAACAAAGGAAGTCCACAGAGTAGGAGCATACTCAGGGTGAGGTCCAGGGTCCCAGGTCCAGTCCATCTGGCTAAGTGAGTCCACAAGGCAAACTGTGGTCCACAAGGCAAAATCAAAGCATGAGGCAAAAGGCAGCTCGCAAGGCAAAGCAAAAGGCACTACTTAAGGAAAGGGCAAGGTACAAGGCAAAAAGCATGAGTCAAGGCCAGGTGTGTGTGTGTGTGCGTGTGTGTGTGTAAACCAAAGTAAACAATTGTTCCTGGCAAAGCTAACTTCCCACAGCTTCTCCTTAAGTCAATACACTCCAAGTGTTCCTTGTGAGGGAAGGTGGGGAGACCCTTCTTCTGAGTAGCTTTGCAGCCCTTCTCTGAGGTTGCCTACACTCCGCTCTCCGTACCTTTGGGTCGAGGGGGGGGGGGCAGCTGTTCCTCATCAGAAAGGAACTGCTGCCTCTCAGCTCCACAGCCTGTCTGCATCCTGTGTCTGTGAGGACAGGCAGCTCTCTGTCTAGTTGACCTCCCCTCCCCCTGATGCCTGAGGGTCCTGGGACAGCCTCGTCCTGAGCCCCTGAATGTTTTCAAACATTCCAAGGGAGGCAGGCCTCCCCCATCGGACGGTCCTGATTCCAACTCCTCCTCCGAACTGGACTCCGACGGGGCCATGATACTAGGTTTCCCCTTGGCTGCTTTTCTGTTCCAAAATTACTAGATATGCTTTATTTCCACCTATTAGTAAGGAACAGACAAACAGTAGGAAAAGGGTTCACACCAATGATGGGATTCAGCCAGTTCGCACCACTTTGGCAGAACCGGTAGCTAATTTTTTCTTGCCCAGGCTCAGAATGGACTTCTGGAAGCGGCATCCACACAGAGAACCGGTTGTTCACATCTTTGAATCCCACCACTGGTTCACACGAAACCCTAGGTAATGGTTCTCCAAAAGATTATAGATCCGGCTTTGGGGAAGGGAAGATAGAAATTGTCCTGAGAAAGTGGAAAGGATGAGAAAGAAACGCAAGATAACACTGTCTTGGCTTTTATTTTAATACGAGATAAGGCAAAGAGAACCCCTTGGCAGACTTTCCAGGTTGTGGTTATCCTACACTGCAACAGTAAAGGACATTCCTGGAATCCCTGCTGCTTCTGTTTCTTCATCTCGCTTACTTCAGAGGGATGACAACTTCCCGCATTAGAAATGTCAGTTCGCTTCCATAGGAATTGCACCCAAAATATTTTGTGGGCATCAAAGTACATGTCAGTAAAGGAGTAGTTCAGGATTGAAATGAAGGGTTCTTGATGTTCTCTGAGCTTGCTTGGTTGCTTTCATTCATGGTAACATCAGTACTACTGAGGAATGGGGTTTGCTCTCAGTTTGTCCTGTCATTTTGGAGGTTCTTTGGTTGGGCTGTTTACTAGCTTATTTGGCAGTTCCTGGAATGGGGTATTCTATACTTTTGATGGTTGGTCTGATGGTAATCTTTGTGTTAATCTATGCTCATCTTGGTGTTGATTGCTGTTGGGGGTGCTTTGGTTGTTTTCATTCCCTTTTTGGCTTGTTGATGTCTCTTTTGCAGGATATCTATATGTTGTTTATGTCTGTGTGTCTACCGATGGCCAGTTTGTCAGAGTGCCAGGTTTTCAGGAATTGTCTAGTGTTTTTTGCACTTGGCTTGGTCTAGGATGGTCACAGTTTACCACTGAAACCATGGTTAAGTCTGTTCATATGTTGTGAAATTTAAGAGTTTCCATCATGATTTCTGAGTGCTAGTTAGTGTTCGTAGTTCTGTTCTGCTAGGCTCTTCCTGTCTGTCCTACATAGTGGCTGTTGCAATCTTTACACTCTATGTCAGGGGTCCCCAGGCCACTACCAGACCATGGCCTATTCAGAACCAGGCTGCACGAAAGGCGGGCTGGCATGGACATGCAGTTCAACTTATGTGAGCGGCGGGCTGGTGTATATGTGCATGCACGTGCAGCTCAATTTGCAGTCGAGCTGTTTGCATGCGCCTGTGCCCTGGCCTGCTGCTTGCACAAACTGAGCTGTGTGTGCATCCATGTGTGCTGGCCCGCCGCACCCATGGCCCAGTTCCCCTCTCTCACACCCCCCAGCCAGGCTGCCAAGTCGCAAAGGTTGGGGACCACTGCAGTATGTTATAAATGACTTCTGTTTTTTCTTCTGCAGCTGCTGGATCTTTTGTTTACTTAGGATGTTTTAGAGGGCTTTAGTTGTGTGCTATACTGATTCCACATAGTTGTAATAGTGTGTTGATAGTTTCTGAGATGTTTTTGATATATGGCAATGTTCATCTTTTTATGGCTTGTGTTAGTTGTGCTATTTCAGACATGTCAAAGGCCAGGTCCGGCCCAATATGTGGTTCCATTTGGGCTGAGGTTCTGCTCTGGAAACAGCGAAGGACTGGCCTGCTGCACCTTGGCCTAACCCAGGCCAACTGGGCACTGATCTACAACCTGGTTGTGTCCATCAAAGCCAGAATGAGCTCAGCCCTGCTGACTTCACCCAGGACACCGGCGCTGGCCGTCTCCTTTGTGCACACCCAGGGGCGGGGCAGAGGTGGTGGGGCAGCCCCTTGCTGGTTCCAGGGTTAAGGCTGAGCGCGTTCTGGCTTTGATGGAATGGGCAGCATGGCAGCGCTGGCAATCTCTTCTCCCTCTCATCACCCCTTCCTGAGTGTGGAGGAAGTAAAGAGATCAGAAGGAGAGAAGGAAGGAATAAAGGAATGAAGGTTCCACAGAGCAGCCCTGGAATCAGCAAGGAGCTGCCCCGCCGCCTCTGCCCCGCCCCCCGGGGTGTGCTCACGTGAGAGGGCCAGTGCCAGCATGCGGGGGCATGCGGGGCAAGACATCAGGGGCGCCAGAGTTCGCTTGCACGTGCATGCCCCCAGGAGGCAGGGCGGGGCTGCCTGTGGAGCGTATTCTGGCTTTGATGGACACAACCAGGTTGTAGATCAGCACTGCACCCCTCCCACCAGCACCTCCAGCCTCGCAACCATGAGACTTTTCTTTCACCAGTACAGCTCCGCCTGCCCATGTGGGACAGCAATCTCTGGCAGTCTCTCCCCCTCCCAACACCCCTTTCTGAGCGTAGAGGAAGGAAAGAGATGAGAAGGTGAAGGAACAAACGGAGGGAGGGAGGGTGGGTAAAAAGGGAGGGAGGAATGGAGGGTAGGAGGAAGGAACAGAGGGAGGGTGGAAGGGAGAGGAAGGAAGGAAGGAAGGAAGGAAGGAAGGAAGGAAGGAAGGAAGG
>JAKJMR010018404.1:3091020-3105211 GCA_024449315.1 Daboia siamensis | reverse complement strand
AGGAAGGAAGGAAGGAAGGAAGGAAGGAAGGAAGGAAGGAAGGAAGGAAGGAAGGAAGGAAGGAAGGAAAGGCAACTTGGTTGGAGATGCCCCAGTTCACGCAGTTCTGCTTCAATCCTGGATCCATTGAGACTTCAGCTCAAAGGAGAAAGCAATTTTGTGTTCTCTTTTGTCACAGACAGGACTTTATTGGCAATCCAAGTTAACACTGGTATTCTTGAATTGTGAACTCTTAGGAAAGCATCCCTTCCTTGTGTGTTGCAAACAGCCATTTCCAGTGGGGAAAACAGGACAAAGCAGAGTAGGGGAAAATATTTTCCTTTGCTATATATCCAGTCTGAATTAGACCAAGGCAGGCTCCCGACAGGAGAGCCCTTTTAAGGATTATGTATTAATAGAAAAGCAACCAACTTACCTCTGTTCCTAAATGCTAAAGCTGCTGCACAAAAAAACCAGAGAAGCAGTTCTGTACTGTTGTCTGTGGACGCCCCCACTGAATGCCAGCACGGGACAAACTGAGCCTGGTTTGTTCCTGGTCTTTTAAGTGGTCACAGACTTTTAGCAAAAGTGGCCTTTGATCAGAAGGCCAGGAGGCATCGAGAAATGTTTCCCCTTTTGCATTTGTGCATCCAAGAAGGGACAGGAAAGGAGAAAGGGAAAGAGGAAAGACAAAGAGAAAGAAGGAAAGAGGGGAAGGAGAATGAAGAGGGAAGGAAAAAGAAGAAAGGGAGGAAGGAAAATAGATTATAATGAGAGAGAGGGAGGGTCTGAGGGAAGTCCTGCCTTAGCTCTTGGCCACAAGCAGCCCTGCTGCCCTTTTGCCATCCCCTTGTCCCTTCCTCCTGACTTCTGGTGGTCTCCTGTCCTATCGCTGAGGATGCTTTGGTTACAAAGCCGGGTCTCCTCGCAGGGAGAGGCAGTGGGCCTCCCTCTGACCCACATGCTTTGCCCTCCCGCAACACCGTGAGCAACTTGGCCAGGGAGATCGAGCACAGCAGCAGCAGCCTCAAGGAGGTAAATGC
Organism: Daboia siamensis; assembly: GCA_024449315.1. NCBI lineage: Eukaryota > Metazoa > Chordata > Lepidosauria > Squamata > Viperidae > Daboia > Daboia siamensis. The sequence goes on along the minus strand of JAKJMR010018404.1, from coordinate 3,104,189 downwards.
AGCCGGGCGCCCCTTGGGGAAGTGGGGCTAGGCTAGGCTGGGCTGCGGGGTCCCTGAACTTGAGAGCTGGGCACTTGATCCATGCCACCGTCCACACACACACACACACACACCCGAACGGCCTGAGAAGGACGGTGAAGCTCCTCCAGTGGACCATGTCCTGGTGCTCACCCCGGCCCCACCCTCCTCCACCGGAGACCCTTGGATCCGTCCCAGACCTGCACAGGCCCCCCCTGACGTGAGTGATGTTGAGCTGGTCATGCCCACTCAGGCCACGCCCCACCCAGTAGCCCCCCCCTACGCCCCCCCAAGGGCAACCACAATGCTGATGCAGCCCTCAATGAAATTGAGTTTGACACCCCTGTGCTATATGAGTGGTGAGGCACTTTATGATGAAGTTGTGTGGATAACCATTTTGTTGGAAGATGTGTAGATGATCTGTTTCCTTTTTCTGCTGTTCAAGATTGCTGCAATGTATTTATGATTGTCTGAATATTTTTTACACAGTTTCTCTTGTGGGAAGTTGGGTTATTACTTTGATAGTGAGCTCTTGATTGGTTTTTCGGTAATTTGTGTTTCTAATTCACCATCGTAATCTCTGTTGATCAGGATATCTAGGAAGGGTAGTGAGTTGTTTCCTTTTTGCCTGGTGAATTGGATTCCTTTTAAGATGTTGATGGTTTTGTGGGTATTCTCTGATTGATCCTTTTTCATTATGGTGAAGGTGTCATATCTGATCCATATTTTGGGTTGTATTTATGGATGTTGCATTACAACATCCATTGATAAAACTCTTTGACTTACGATTCAGAGATTATCAAGATTTTAGGTTTCCATTTAATTGCCAACATTGAACAAGTGTGATAATCAGAATGGAATGGGGTGCTTTGTCAAATCTTTTGGTGAAAGATCATCATTCCCCAAATCTCTTAACAGAATTATCTGTACAAAACAGGATTAGGACACTGAGCTTGTCGATCAGAAGGTTGGCAGTTTAGCGGGTCGAATCCCAAGTGCCGCGTAACAGAGTGAGCACCTGTTACTCGTCCCAGCTTCTGCCAACCTAGCAGTTCGAAAGCACGTAAAAATGCAAGTAGAAAAATAGGAATCACTACAGTGGGAATGTACCAGCGTTACGTGCGCCTTTGGCGTCTAGTCATGCCGGCCACATGACCACGGAGACGTCCTCGGACAAGCGCTGGCTCTTCGGCTTTGAAACGGAGATGAGCACCGGCCCCTAGAGTCGAAAACGACTAGCACGCATGTGCGGGGGAACTTTTACCTTTAAAAACACCATCTTGATTTCTTTTAATTACTCCATTGTTTTTAGATGCTTAGAGATCAACCACATCCTAGAATCTTTCCTAGTTTCAGTAGCAGACTGGCTGGACTTTAGGGTTCTGGATCTTTCTTCCCCCCCCCCCCCCATTTTGAGACAGATACAACATTTGTTTTTCTTGTTATTTGCTCCTTGATCCAAACAGAAAAAGACCATGCATACACCCTCATGCACATGCATATATAATCTTTATGTGATCTTCAGGGATATTCCAGAAAGAAATTTTTAAAAAAGCCATTTCTTTAAGCGGCTCCCAACCCGCTTCCAAGATACAGCCAGAAAGAGCCCTTTTGGGGAAAATCAGTCCCAAGCTTCAGCTTTCTACAGTAGTGGACAAAATTGTGGAAACCTTTTGGGAAAAGTGTATTTTTGAGGTTTGAAGGCTATTAACACCACTGTTTTTTGGAGTAGTACCATAAAATTATATACCAATGGAAAGATAATTTAACCAGGAATGTAATGCAAGTTTGTTCAATTATCTGTATTCTATGAAACATTATAGCCAAATAACCAGAAAAAAGAAGCACAACTTGCTTAGGTTGATATCAGGTAGCTTTCCTTCATCTGATTGTAGCCAATGAGCATGAGTGTTTAGAGAGCCAATCAAGTGTCATCTTGTTTTGGCAATGAGCCAATCAGACCACAGTAGGATTCAGTTACTGATGTCATGAATTGAAGTGGAGAGGAGGACATTTGTCAGTGTGTTATGTGATCGCTATCAAGTTGGTTGGGTTTTTTGTGTTCTTTCATTTAGTGAGCTTGTAAAACATAATAAAATTAAAGTAATGGTGCAAAGAGTTGACTGGTCGCCCAGAAAGCGGTATAAAATAGTATTATTAAGTGAACAAAGCTACAGTTATAAAGAAATTAGAAGAAAAATTGATGGAAGCTTGACCAAAGGTGGCATTTCTACTGTATACTTTTCCCAGAAGGTTTCCACAATTTTGGCCACTAGTGTAGTGCTAACCCACCAGAGCAAAGCAAGATCTGTTTGGGCCAGGAGGAAGATGGCTTCTCCTTCCTTAACAGACTAACAGAAGTGGAAGGGACCTTGGAGGTCTTCAACTTCCTGCTCAAGCAGGAAACCCTATACCATTTCAGATAAATGGTTGTCCGATCTCTTAAAAACCTTGAGTGTTGGAGCACCCACAACTTCTGGAGGCAAGTTGTTCCACTGATTAATTGAAATTAATTCCTTCTTTCTGCCAGGGACACCCAAACAAATTACAAAGCTTTGACTCTCAGTTGCTTGACATTCTGAACAACAGCACGCATAGAGGCTTGGAATATGCTGTCCGTTTGTTTTAAAGGGCCCTTCATATTTTCTCTTAAAGGAATTCCACTTACTACTTATCCAACCATATGTAAAAAAAATTATCTTTTTAATTTATCTTCCTGGATTTCTAGAGTTCTGAAAAGTTTCAAAAGATAAACAAGATGGTATGTAACAGTGATCGTCATCTCAAACGGAGCGCTGAACTTAGCACCACTCCTAAGCCTTTGAAGAGATTGCGTTTTGATATAGAAGGTCAGGATGAAGCTGATGGAAGGTGAGCTGATTTGTGAATAAAATAATGCAAGTCTGTATTAGTATCTAGCATCTCAGTATCCTGATTCATTCACATAGAATTTTGGCTTAGAATGTGGAAACCCATCTCTGCTAACCAGTTTATGGCAGAAATGCATAATTGTAATTCTTAATGAGATTGGGGTAAAAAAAGACATTTTAATTTAATTAAAATTTCATTAAATTTACATGTGAACTAAATACAATCAACTTTAGTTTTTGATTCAGAATTGATTCCTTCTCCGTTCAGTTTCTAGGCACAGATCTCTTCCTTTTATCCCTTCACCCTCCTTTCACTCTTTCCCCCCCTATTTATGATGGAAGGACAAAAGGCAATGCACCTGTATGCATTTCATTGTATTGCAATGATTTGTGTTTAAGAGAATGGTTAGGATATGTAAATGGGGGAATCTATTGATTTTATAAATGGGTTATTTTATTAGTTAATGCTATTTGTCTTGGCCTACCTGAAGTCTGTCTTTTGGCACATATTTATACAGAAAAACCTCAGTTGAGTCCACTTGCATGAAGTGGACAAATTTCCCTGTGTTATTTGCATCATTTGTTCTATTTGTATATTGGTATCAGATGGGTATAAATAATGTAATTTATACCACTAGCATAATATTGCAATAGATCAGCTATGTCCAACATTTGGTTTCCCTGGGCTGCATTGAGTAAAGGGGAATTCTCCTAGGCCCCATATAAAATGGTTCATCGCACAGTCAGCCCAATGTTCAGCCTGGATTTGGTATTTTTAGCTACTATCGAGTCCTTCTCAGCAGCCTGGGATAGAAAGATGCTGATGTTTCATGGTGTTAGAGGTATCCTCAGGTGTTTGAGTAAAGCAGCCTTTTGCAATTGATGGTGAGTTTGTCAGTACCGATGGTGCTCCAGTTGTCTTGGGATTGCATCAAGGGGCATATTACTATTGGTACTACCTTGGTTTTCTTTTGTATGTATATAACAAATTTCTTTATTTTAAAATATTTTTATAAAATTTTGGGCCATATTACTAGCTGTCCAGGGCTGCATGCGGCCCGTGGCTTGGACATGCCTGCTAGAGATGATATGCTGCCCAATTCAGTGGGCAACCCCTTTTTTTCTAGCTCGTCTGTAAATTGTTTCTTTGTGATTTCTTCAAATTTTATTTTTAGTAAAAACAGTATGCAGAAAGAAGCTAAAAGTGGAATTTGAAGACTGTTAAACTGACAGTTTCCCCCTCCCCTCCCCAGCGGTTCTGCCTGCTGGGCTTTGGTGGTTTTCTTACCCTCAAAACAGGGATCTTTCCAGCTCAACAGACTAGTTCCTGAATTGTTTTCTGCATTTATATATACCACTTTTTGTTTGCTGGTTCCTGACTTCAAAAATGTTGCTCTTAAGCAACTTAGTAATAATAGTAAGTTAGTTAGACATCGTGTTAGATCTACTTTATTATTATTATTATTATTATTACATTTATATCCCGCCCTTCTCCGAAGACTCAGGGCGGCTTACAAGCTTAGCAGTAGTTACATCAGTTAATGTTGGCAGAGAATATCTAAAATAGCACTGTTGTGATGAAATTGGAAATTCTGTGTAGTTTATTTTTGAACAAAAATGAAATTTGAATTTTAGGTTTTGCAGTCAGGATTATATAAAAATGAAAGTACAGTCTTGCTTTTCAAAGGACATATACGTAGTGAAGGCATGTTCCCCAAGCAGAACTAGATAACCTTTGTTTATTCAAATTTTCTACATACAGCAGATATGCATTTGAAGGAGGATTATTCCATTTGGTTACTGTAGGTATTCCAATGTGAATTGTCATTTGCTGACTAGAGCTGTCTAGAGTAGACCTGGGCATTTTATGGCCCACAGGCACATCCGGTCTGCAGGTGGTCCCAGTGTGGTCCACAGTGGTGGTGGGGCGGGGATGGTGGTGCTGGGGATGGGGCAACAGCCTTCCAAAACAATTCCACAAACTTATGTAGCCCTTTGATGAAATTAATTGCCTATCCCTGGTTTGGAGTCACAAGTTATGTGCAACACACTTTGAACTGTATAAAATGTAGAATTTATCTCCCCTCCCTTTATCTACAGGGAACATCTTTCTGGAGAGTCAAAATTCCAACAAAAGCTCGCAGAAATGAGTAAGTTTTGTACAGCGTGAGAATAATTATAAATTACTGTTGGGGACAATTGAGGTGGTCATCTACAACAATGGGCAAGTTTCTCACTAGTGCCATGCGTTTACTGGGCTATGGGGGTAGTGGTTCCCAAGCACATAAAACAACGTGCTATATAATCCAACAGGATCAGCTAGTCACTATTTAAATGCCTCGTGTAAAAGGAGTCTCCATGCAGCTAAGTACTATTTGGATTCTAATTGACCTTTAGCATCTGGTCTGCCCTTTAAGCTTCCCAGCACCTTTACTTTTCCTCTTCCCCAGGAAATCCCTCAACCGTGGTTTTCCCATACTGTTCTCCCAACCCCAATCATCTTCATTTTGGTCTGTGTCCAAAAGAGAACCCCATTTTACTCCGTATCTTTGCCACTTTTCAGTTCATGCATGAACAGTTTTATGCATCCCTAACTGCTACATTTAAATCAAAGATCAGCCAGTAATTTTTATGAGATTTCATATGTTTGAAATAGTTTAAAAAGCTATTTTGCCTTTTCTTTAATTTTACATTATTGTAATCTGCTGAAAGAACAATTATCAAAGTCCCCCAAGATCTAATGAAAATCTAGGGGCCTGCATTTCATGAGGATTCTGTTTTTAATTCACAGATCCGAGAATAGCTGCTTACATGTCTTTGGTTTTATTTTAGCAAACATTTTCTTTATCACAATTTAGACTAACTTGTTAAAAAAGGCAGTACTGTTTTTGTTTCTATAGCATCGACTCGGACTAGAATACAAAACCAGAAAATGAATGATGGTGCTGACGTTTCAGTTACTGTACAGAAGTGAACTGCTCTTGAGATCCAGGATCTGCACTGTAGCTTTGATTTCTACCAGATTGTTTTTCATATATTGCATAGCTAATTTAATTTAGTTGAATTTCTTGTTTTTTGGTGTTTTATGCTATAATATAGCATATGTATTATCCATTTAAGTGTTAATTTATATGTATTAGTTTTAAATAAAATTGATTTCCTAGTGCATTCTTACTGAATTATATTACCTTTTCAGTTTTTATTGAACTACTTTTAGATATTCAATGTTCAGAATGCACTATGTATTTTGTTAAGAATTGTCATTTTAATGTTAGATTTGATGCACTATTTATATATTTGAGGTCCCCCTCCAAGAAACACCCAATACTATATCAGAGAACTGCCTGCAGGACAGAGTTCTACAATAATTTATACAATTGGACTGTGAGGTATAATCACTAGTTCAGGATGCCCCCCACTTTCCTGGAGTGCACTTAAGTATGATGTCTAGATCCAAAACATTAGATATCTCTATTAAATCATATACCTTTCTAACAATTTTGTCTTTTTTTCCATTTTAAAACTCATACACAAATTAGAAAATTTGGCAACCTGGTTGAATTTTATTATTTTATTTCAGCAACCACAATGACTGTGCAACAAAACACCTACATTGTGCACACTCTAATTTGTCTCTTGATCAGAGAAGTGCAATTCTGTAGCTGTCATTCTTTAGTCTGTTAGTTTTGTAATAATCAGTAGCCAGATTGCAAACTCAATATAGACTATGAAAATAAAGTTCTGAAATTTTATTAACAGTAACTATTAAGAGTTGGCTAACCTAACCTAAACTATCATAACTATGTATTTTGACAAATAGAGCATAGAAATATTCTGTATTCTAATAAACATTAAAGATTAATAAAATAATTTTAAAAATAAGAATGAGAATCATTAATAATATACAATGAAAATTATATTTAACATATTTTATCCTGAAGTTGAGTCTATGATATAATTTAGCTTATTGGCTTGCTAGCTATAATGCAGTAAACATGAAATAGCAATTAAACTTTCAGACATATTTCATACAGTGAACTTAAAATTGGGAAAGTGGCTGGAAGAATACAATCCACATTCTCCACATCATATGAATGTATGCTTTCCCAGTAAGTATAAGAAAGTATAAGAAAATAAGCACCTTAATGTTTAAATGTGTTACCTTATTAAATATACTATTTAAACTCAGATTCAAAACCTTCTGTATTTCAGATTTTAGATCAGTATCTAGGTTGCTCATTGTTTTGTGATTCTGTTAGTGTAAACAAATTTTCCCACAAACAATTATTTTGCTCCGTATCAGAATTTATTTGCAATAAAATATCATAAAGAAACATATTCATATTTTCATTTAAAATTTTAGAAAGATCATAAAAGAACAGGAATGTGTAGAATCATCTCCATTCTTATAATTTCAATAGAATTTTTTTAATCAGGTTATTTCATTGAAAGTTTGGCTTGTGGCCAAATAGTGAGCCACTATTACTTTATCCCTTACACAATTTGAATTGTTCTATCCAGACTAGGGACAAGGATGTAGGTTTAGCTACTCCACGATTACATTGTTTAGAAATACAAGAGCAAGACTTTTATTTCTTGCCTCAGGCATGCCTCTTGACCTTCACATGCTCCTGTTTGAGAACTTAAATTCTTAGAAGCTTTAGCCCAGTGGTGGCAAACCTTTTAGAAACCGTGTGCCCAAACTGCAACCCAAAACCACTTATGTATCGCTGGGTGCCAGGTGGGCATGACCCACTGGGTGTGCATGGCTACATTGGTCATGGCAGACTGGGTGGGCTTGGCCAGCTCGATGTTGTTTCTGGGGAGGGATGGGGGCTGGGCAGGGTTGGGGGAGTTCCAGGAGGGTCTTTGGCGGGTGGGGCAGTGGGCAGGAGGGCATCTTGCTCAGCTGATGGCTTGGGGGAAGGAGGCAGCTACACCCCCTCCCAAATGCTGCCGTCTCATAAAAGCAGGATGAAAATTCCAAAAAGCAACAAGGAAAAAAAGTTAAAACAGAAGAGTGTCTCGTGATGGTTTTCTTCCCTGGAAGGGGGGTGGGGGGCATAGGGGGGGGTTCCTGATCCCCGCAGTTCTTCCAAGGGGGGGGAGGAGGAGAGTGGGGAGGGCTGTGCTGGGATCGGGGCTCCTCATGCCTTCTGCTGCCCACCTGCGCTCTTCTGCTGCAGATGCCACGGCTCCGCTTGCCTGGCAGGGCGGGGGTGCACTTGCACATGGGGACGCATGTGGGGCTGATGCTTCACTTTCCGTGCCGTGCTGGGGCTGGGCTGGACGCGGAACCTCCACGCAGGAGCACCCACCCACCCTGCTCATCCCAGAGCAGCTGCTGTCCGGCGCTCTCCAGCCCGTTACCGGTCAGTCGGTGCGCCGAGCTTGGGCCTTGGGCGAATGGAGGCCAGAGGGGAGCAAGAGCCACAGCTTCTGATTTGCAAGGCCTGGAGTGGCGGGTGGGACTTGGGAGTGGCTGTGGGCAGGCTTTCGCATTTGTTTTGATGAAAGAAGCTGGTGCTGTTCTGTCCCAGTCAACTACATCCTTGTTACTTCACAAGGCAACCTCTAATTTAGCAGTAGACTGGATAAAAAAACCCGTTTACTGAAGTTGCAGACCTTGTCCACAAACAAAACAGAGCACAAGCCAACAAGAAATAACTCACTGGTAACATAAACCGACCATCATCTCTTGACACAGAAGTTCTTTGCAAACGGTTGCCTCCAGCAACCAGCCCTGCCCACACATTTCCTTTGTTACGCAGCCCCCAAGGTGTGGCTTCTCACTGCTTTCTCCTGCCCTGGAGTCGCCCTATTGGTTCCCTTTGATTTACTCCTGTGAACTGTCTACATTTCCGAGCGTCTCTGAGGTCTTCCAGCTGTGCTTCCTCCGAGTCTGACTCCCCCTCCAAGCCCAGCTGGTTTTCAGCTTGACCATGACTGGAGGGGCCAGGTTCTTCCTCACTTTGTAAGTCTGCTAACTTATCAGCCTTTCTCCGACTGATGGCTTTCCAGGCCCCTCCTCCTCTGATTCCTATACTCAGCTGACGGGATCACAGGCTGGCACGGAATCACAACAGGCGCATAGCTATCTGGGAGCAGTGAGAATTGGGGTGGCTTTGGTCTTTTTGCTCCTGGAGTGAAATGGCAGTACTGCAAGGGGAACTTTCTGTGGCTCCCACTGCCACCCAGTGAAGGTCTTGATTAGCTGGCTTGCATAAAATGGTAGCTTTGGATCAAAATACAGGCAAAAATCTCCCCTCTGAAGGGGGTCGAGTGAGGTAATAATAAAGTGCTTGGTCAGGGCTAGAGCAGGATGAATATGTAGCCAAAGTCTATCCACTCTCAAACCCAAGGGTCATTGGGGACTATGGGCCTGCAGGAAGCGCCGCCATGGCACTTCCTGCCCACTGAGATGCTGTCACTGCCAAAAGTGCTGCTCAGGTATGGTTGGGAGAGCCTCTGCCCGCCCAGTGAGCCCCGTGCACAGAGGCAGGGATGAAACGGGAGACCCCCTTCCCCCTTGGCTAGTCTCCATGGGGCCCACGGTTCCTTTCTGAATAGGACCAAGCCCATCAGGGAAAGGAAGCCCTCTTGTGCCTTTAATTTACCCTCTTTTGAGAAATGTCGGCTTAGTAATTCGGCTCCTCTGCTTTATGAACAAAAGCGGTGGCATTGAACATTGGTTATTACATGAGAAGAAATACCTTGCTCTATAAAATCTTACTTGACAAATGACTTCTACTATAAAGACCACCCATACCTACTTATAAAATTATTTTTAATGTCTGATTTTAAAGTCCTCAACACACTATTAATAGAATATGGATGAAGACCAGGAAAAGATCCTTTCCATGTTGAAAGCAATACATGAAACCATTCTTTCAGCTTGTGACAAAATAAGATGCAACATAAAAGAACAAGATGCCAGCTTAGATATACAAACCCAAATTTTGACTACAACCAAAGAATTAACAACACAGAAGATAACAGAAGAAGTGGAACAATCAAATACTAAGACAGAGGACTCAATTGACCAACAAATACAGTTAATGGAAAATCCAGAAAAGGGAGTGACCACACTGAAAATGAAAAAAGACTTTCTATATAAATCAGAAGAAATTTGAGGAGAAAGAGGAACAGATTGAATGGAAGATAAACATATCAGGAGAATCATGGGGAATTGGAATAATAGGGAGATGATCTAATGAACACAAATAGCAACTAAAATGGTCTCTTATTTCAAATAATATATACAATAATAGGGAGATCTATTTGATGATTTAGAAGCACTGACATGAAAGGTTAGTTGGCAAAGGAAGAAAGCCAGAATAATGTTGAAGAAAATTAGGGTTTTGATTTATTAGAGGGGATTTCATATTAATTAGAGGGTTAAAGGGAAAAGTGGAGATAAGCAGAATTTTGGTCATTAAATTTAAAATATTTGGAAATTAGTTGAAAATAAGGATTCTATTTGTTTAATATTTAAAAATTAGACCCAAAAGAAAAAATATGTGAATATGTTTGATTTATTGATTCCCAGACAATATATATAATGGTTTTGATTTATTGAAGGAGATACTGTATTATTAATTAGATGATTTAATATGGTGGGAAATAGATAACTTAGAAAATAGAACAAGACTACTTAAATAGATAAGATGTATATTTTGAATATTAGATTCTGTTATGAATTAAGATAAGGGAAACTTTGATTACCTAAAGCAGGGGTGTCAAACTCAATTTCATTGAGGGCCGCATCAGCATTGCAGTTGCCCTCAGGGGGCCGGGTGGGTATGGCCAGGGTGGCCGTGGCCTACTGGGTGGGCGTGGCTAGAGTGCATATGGCCTACTGGGTGGGCATGGCCAGCTCTACATCGTTCGCATCAAGGGTGCCTATGGGGGCCTGGGCAGGAGTGGGACAGATCTGAGGGTCTCTGGCAGAAGGAGGGTCTCTGGGCCAGGGCCAAGACAGTGAGGGCCGTTCCCTCACTGTTTCCAGGATGGCTTCACGGGCCACATGAAACCAGTTCACGGGCCGGATCTGGCCCCCGGGCCTTGTGTTTGACATGTCTGACCTAAAGCCTGGAAATTATAAATATCAAATGTTAAATTTGAATATTGATGGAAAACTAAAAATTGGGAAAAAACCAATAACGGGACATTGATTGCCTATAAAGACTGAATGTAAAAATAAATAAGATATATATAAGCTAAAATGTATTGATAAATGTAATAATGATGTTTTTACTTAGTTGATATAATAAGAACTGTATTAGCTTAAATAAAAGATAGTAGATATTAAGAGAAAAAGAGAGGAAATGTTTGATGTTGTAACTTGAGATTTGTACTAAAGATTTTTGTATGTTATTGAACTATTTATTAACCCAGCCACCACGTTGCTTTTTAAATACCTAAATGTAAAATTAGAAAACTAATAAAATATTATTTTAAAAAAAGAAAGAGGTGGTGTTGTATGCATAGTCAGGAATTGGATTGCTCTGGCTTCTTTGAGCCAAATTATTTCCTCCCCCTTTACTAGCAGTGGCAAGTGCTTTCCTCTGTAGCCAAATGCTGTAATGTAACTTCAGAGGGTTACTGTTGCAAGAGGGTTAGGCATGTCTGGGCTGGAAAGAACCCCTTCCAGGATTTCTTGTTTTGATGTCCCAGTCTAGCATATTGTTTAGGACAGGGCCTTCAAAATTTATAGCATTGTAGCTCCCTAAAACGATAAATGAATTTGTGTAATCTTCTACATGAATAAAACTGTTTTGTTGAAGTTAGAATTCTGCAAGAAAGGCACCATTTACTAAAACTGTCATCATGATTCCAGACTTAAGCTGTTTTAACAGCCATCTTTATTTTTTTCTCCATTTTTAAAAACTAGAATTTAAACAAAATTCTAAATTTCACTCCTGTGTATACTTTGCTGGTCATTTTTTATTTTTATCCTGACTTCATTATTTTTATAAATAACTCTAGGTGGCAAACATACATCCTTTCTGCTCCTATTATCCTCACAACCACCCTGTGAGATGGGTTGGGCTGAGAGTGAGTAACTGGCCCAAGGTCACCCAGCTGACTTTCATGCCTGGCAGGATTGGAACTGTCAGTCTCTTGGTTTCTAGGAGCAATTAAATTTTTTGAAAAAAATGATATATAGATACTTCTAAACGCTGCAATCAGAACAATTTGTTTTTTAAATATGTGTCCCACCCCCTGGAATCATGATCCAGAGTTTGAAAATCTTAGAGCTACCACATCTGGCCCTCAAATGTCTCTAGGATAACCCCTAGAACACAGGAGTTTTCTGTACTGACTGTCAGGGCCCACTTCAATACCTCATCCCAGAAAAGCAGAACTCATGGAAACAAACTCTTCCAAAAGGAACTTTTATTAGGAGAAGCTGATAGCAGGCATAATAGACAGGATCTGAGGTTTTCCCATGCAGATCGATAGGTTAAAGTGTCCCCAAGCACACCTCACCACATAGTTCGTCCGGTCACTTCAAGCCAATCCCCAGATGTTAAGTTCACCGTAGGAAAGGGGAGATAACGTCAGGCCGGCTCTGGTTGTAACAGCGATGTTTAGGCGGCTCTTTGCACCTTCTCTTGAGAGCGCAGAGATAAGCCAGTTGGCGGAGGTTACATTCCTTTCTTCCTCCCCCCCTTTGCTAGCTGACAGTAAGGGAGAAGAAAGTTCAGAGAGAAATAACCTAGGAAAGCAAAGTGTCACATTGCAGCGATAGAGGAAGCCAAGGCAATAAACCTGCAATCACTCCCCCCTCCCCTCCAGGAGTATGGCAGAACCCAGAGAGAGAAGAGAATGGGAATTGGGTCAGGGAAGCAAAAGGAAGGAGAAATAGGAAAACAGGATAGATACGGGTTCTGACACTGACATTTCTTTTTCAGATTTTTACAAAACAGATCTGGTAGCCAAACAAGCTTCCTATCCAAATATTAACCAGGTTAATACCCTCCCCACTTGCCCTTTTTCTGTATTTTTCTATTTGTTGTAATCTCTCTAATAATGATTATATGGTGAAGGAAAAAAATCAGTTTCTTTACTAAATCTATCCCATCCCTGCCTACCATCTATCCCTCGCCATCAGCCAGAACCACCCCAAAGCCTTGAAATGAGTATAAAATATTAGTTCCTTGACCTACAAACTCATTTTCTCAATGTTGTACTTTGAGACACTAGATAAATCTTTTCGATAGATAGATAGATAGATAGATAGATAGATAGATAGATAGATAGATAGATAGATAGATA
>JAKJMR010018404.1:3019950-3091010 GCA_024449315.1 Daboia siamensis | reverse complement strand
ATAGATAGATAGATAGATAGATAGATAGATAGATAGATAGATAGATAATTTATCACCTAAGAATATTGAATTGCTCATGCATACAGATATAAATCTCAAAAGTTCTTTGAATATTACTATTTAAATTGGTAACCTCTTTGAATGCCTTAGAGATTCTGTTCCAGAAACTAATGTGACGTAGAGAGAAACATTTACTTTATTTGGAACGGACAAAAGCTGGCTAATAATGCTGCAATCGTTACATTTCTGTCTCTTATGTTATTTTATAAATGGATTCTGTTCTTTCATGTTTAATTTGATCACAAAATGGATTTAGGTTCGTGAAGAAATGCACCTGTCTATTCCATCTTCTTAGTAGCTCCATATTAGTCACAGCATTAGTAACAGTAGTCATCCTTGCGGCTGCCAGTGTGGTTGCTGTACTTACATCTGAAAAGGTCAGCTTCACTGTTACGAAGATTGCAATGTGGATGAGAATTGTCAGAACTCCTAAGAACACATTTAAAGTCCTCAGCTGATGATAGATTGACTTAGTACATTGCACCCCTGATGAACAGGAAATACTTAAGAGGGAGACAGGCACATGTATATGGTTCTGAAAATATTTCTAATATATATTGCTAAATTAAGTACCATTTTCAAGCACAGTTTCCTACTACCAAATATTTAATCAGTTTTGAGCATTGTAAGAAACGTCACTATCCTCACTCCAGCGTTTCTCAGCCCTTTTCTTCCTGTTCCTTTCAGCCATTACAATGGCAGCTACAACAGTTACAAATACGGTAAAAGTTATGACAAGAACAGTCACTGTCTCAGCTATGCAAAGTTCCGTATCTACAGCTGACAGAGGCAGGTTTCTCAAGAGATGGGGCTCCATGCATGTCATGTTATGGTAATCATCCAAGATCAGTCTCCTGACACTGTGTAGTTTTGCAAAAACTCTCTGAAGATCACAGTCACAGAACCAGGGATTGCCTGAGAGTAAGATGTGAGTTCCAGGGGTTTGCAAAGATAATAATGTTTTGAATTTAATATGGTCAATTTTATTGTGGATCAAGTTAAGTATTGTAAGGTGGCTTAATGGAATAAAGGCTCCAGGAAAAATAGTTTTTATCCTATTACTTTCCAAGTTCAGGATCTCTAAGTGTTGCAGCATAGAAAATAATCTATTATGTAGGGCATGAAGGCAATTGTTCTGAAGATAAAGTTGCCTCAAGTGAGTAAGACTGCGGAAAGTCCCCATTTCTATGGAGGAAATGTTATTATTTTGCAAATTCAGCTTCTGAAGGTTTTCAAAGTACTGAAAACTTTTGTACTGTAGCTCCTGCAGTTTATTGTAGGCCAAAATAAGTTCATAGAGAGAAATAAGACCCACTGAAAAATTGTTGCCAAGAAACGAGATATCATTTCTACCAATATCAAGCTTGTGGAGTCTGCCCAATGAAATGAATGTTCTTTCTCCAACTTTGTGGATGGAGTTGCTGCTCAAAAGGAGAACCTGCAACTTCCACAAAAAACTTAGAGATTTCCAAGGAATAGAATACAAGTTGTTGTGAGAGAGATCCAAGTGTTCTGCATCAGGGGGAAATGTTAGATTTGACACCAGAGCATGGACTCCCGAACAGTTCACAAACATTGTCCCCTCTTTGCAAAAACAGACTTTCTTGCAGGCTTGGTAGACTCTAGAATCACTGTGTGAAGAAGCAAACCAAAGCCAGACTAAGTAATGGAAATACATTTTCTGCCTTATTTTATTCTGTGTTTTTGATGATTCCTGTTGGGTAATACAAATAAAATATATATTTTAGAAAAAGTTGCATAATGCATAATTAAATTTTAATTACAGGTAGTTCTCGACTTATGACCACAATTGAGCTTAATATTTATGTTAAGTGAGAAATTTGTTAAGTGAGTTTTGCCCCATTTTATGACTTTTTGCCACATTTGTTAAGTGAATCACTGCAGTTGTAAAGTTAGAAATGCGGTTGTTAAGTGAATCCAGCTTCCCATTGACTTTGCTTATCAAAGGGTCACAAAAGGGGATCACATGACCCCAAGACACTGTAACCATCATGAATAAGAACCAGTTGCTAAGCAGCTGAATTTTTATCATGTGACCATGGGGATGCTACAACAGTCATAAGTGTGAAAAATGGTCATATATTACTTTTTTCAATGCTGTTGCAACTTTGAATGGTCACTAAATGACCTGTTGTAAGTTAAGGACTACCTGTATTATCATGAGTTAAAGCTGTTATTTCATTGACATGTCTCCTCTATACTTAATAAATTATCAGGCTGTCAAGTCCTCAGCAGTTTCCACAGATTTTGACTTACAGTTTAGTTAGGCTATTGGCTGTATGCCTGTTAAGGGTCTTCAGCACATAACATGGCAAATTTAAATAACAATCTATTATTTAAAAGTGAATACACTTTTACTAAATACTAAATATGATTGATTGTCCAAAGGAGCAGTTGTTTTGACATCCATTGCTCCCAATGGCACTAACAATCAAAATATCATCTGATTGAATATTCCAAATAGGTCTGTTTGTTCTGCACTTATGATAAAGCAAATTTGGTTTCATCTACATCTCTACATTTTAATGCAAATATTGGTAACTTGATAGGTTTGGGATACATCTTTTAAAAAGCACAGTGGATTATTAGTGTAACTACTTTTTCTCTATTTTTGATAAGGGAATAGGCTACCTACTTATAAGCAGAAAGAAATGAAATAACAAATCAAGGAAGGGAGGTTTGACCTTATATTTCCTTTAATTAAAAACTGGTTATTTAAGAGACAAGTAGTAAAAATTAACTTTATTCAGTTAATGTTTAGTGGATATTCACTTTGAATGTGTCATCATAGGCACTATGACAATTTAAATTAAGGTTTTTATTTCAGAATTCTTAGTTTGTAGGACATTTCTTATTTAAAACATTTCTATATGTTTCAATCAATAGACTCCTAAGGTGGTACAAAAGTTTAACATAGCTTAAAAAGTTTAAAATATTTAGACATATAGTATACCATTTACCAATTGGCAAACCATGAAAAGCTTATTTAATGCTTATAAATAAGATACCACAATACCAATGACGAACAAAAATAACAGCTCTCAAAAGAAACCGCATGGCTGCATAAAAAACTCTCTGATAAATTGAAAGACAAAAGGGACAAGTATAAAAAATGGAAAGAGGGGCACATAGCTAAGGCAGAATATCAGCAAATAGCCTGAGCCTGCAAAGATGAAGTGAGGAAAGCTAAGGCTCAAAATGAACTAAGGCTTGCAACAAGTCAAAAATAACAAAAAAAAGCTTTCAACACGTAAAAAACAACAAAAAAGGTAAGGAAATGATTGGTACATTAGTGGGAGAGAGTGGCAAGAAGGTGACAAGTAACAAGGAGAAAGCAGAACTAAACTCGTTTTTTGCATCTGTATTTATACAAAGGGAAAAAACAGTCCAACCTATCAAAAACAGTACCCTAAAAAACAGATTAGAAACACAAGTTAAGATAAGCAAGAAAATGGTAAGTGAACACCTGTCCACTGTAGATGAATTCAAATCACCAGGATCAGACGGACTACACCCCAAGGTACTGAAAAAACTGGCATATGTAATCTCAGAACCACTGAACTATATCTTTCAAAGATCTTGGAGCACTGGAGAACTATCAGAGGACTGGAAAAGAGCTGAAGTAGTTCCCATCTTCAAAAAAAGGGGGGGGGGGGAAATGGATCCAGGAAACTACAGACCTATCAGCCTGACTTCAGTACCTGGGAAGATCTTGGAAAAGATAAATCAAGCAATGAATCAGCGAACACCTACAGGCAAAGAAAGTCATTACCAAAAGCCAATATGGGTTTGTCAAAAACAGATCATGCCAGATAAATCTTATTGCACTTTTTGACCAGGTGATAAAATTAGTGGACCAGAGGAATACTGTGGATAAAATTTACTTGGACTTCAGTAAGGCATTTGATAAAGTAGACCATAACCTATTACTTGATAAGATAGAAAAATGTGGGTTAGACAGCATCACCACCAGATGGATTCGTAGCTGGCTGACTGGCCGTACTCAGCATGTGGTCCTCAATGGAACTGCATCTACATGGAGGGAAGTGTGTAGTGGGGTGCACAGGGCTCTGTTCTTGGCCCAGTGCTCTTCAACATCTTCATCAATGATTTGGATGAGGGGATAGATGGGGAACTCATCAAAGTTGCAGACATCAAGCTGGCAGGAATAGCCAACACTCCAGAAGATAGGCTTAAGATACAGAAGGATCTTGACAGATTTGAACATTGGGTGTTATCTAACAAAATGAAATTCAATGGTGAAAAAAGTAAGGTTCTACATTTAGGCAAGAAAAACCTAAATGCACAAGTATAGTATACTATATAGGTGGTACCTTGCTCAATAGTAGCAACTGTGAGAGGGATCTTGGAGTCCTAGAGGACAATCAGTTAAATATGAGCCAGCAGGGTGCTGCAGCTGCCAAAAAAGCCAGCACAGTGCTAGGCTGTATTAACAGAGGGATCAAAATCACATGAAGTATTATAATACCACTTTAAAATGCCTTGGTAAGGCCACACTTGGAATACTGCATCCAGTTTTGGTCACCATGATGTAAAAAAGATATTGAGACTCTAGAAAGAGTACAGAGAAGAGCAACAAAGATGATTAGTGGACTGGAGGCTAAAATATATAAGGAACGGTTGCTGGAATTGGGTATGTCTAGTTTAATGAAGAGAAGGACAAGGTGACATGATAGCCCCATGAATATCTCAGGGGCTGCCCCAAAGAAGAGGGAGTCAAGCTATTCTCCAAAGCACCTGAAGGCAGGACAGGAAGCAACGGATGGAAATTAACCAAAGAGAGAAGCAACTTAGAACTAAGGAGAAACTTCCTGACAATTAGAACAACTAACCAGTGGAACAACCTGCCTCCAGAAGCGGTGAATGCTCCAACACTGGAAGTTTTTAAGAAGAGACTGGACAGCCACTTGTCTGAAATGGTATAGGGTTTCCTGCCTGAGCAGGTAGTTGGACTAGATGACCTCTAAAGTCCCTTCCAACTTTTATTAGGTAATTAGGTAAGATGCCACTCTACTGAGTGGGGGAGAGTTAGTCTATGATGAAGTAAGGAACAGCTTCATCTTAAACAAGGTAGACCTTGAGATAATTTGACCCACTGGAAGAGTGTGGGTTTTCTTTTCCTGATATGCACTGAAATCTTTTCTTTAAAAGATTTTGTTAAAAGATCATGAGCTTGAAAGGGCATCATTTCAAACACAAGATATTCTTTAATTGATAAAGATGCCACACATTGCAAAATAGGAGTGGGCAACCCACAGCTTCCAAATGTTTGCTTTGTAATGTAGCATCCAGAACACAGAAAATTATTGTAAACATGCCTTATTGTGAGATGGAAAACATGAAAATCAGCATGAGCTATAGAAGAGGCTCCTGAGGACCTTATTCTCATTTTACATAAACATAGCTTTGACAAAGATGCACAATATATTGTGTATGCTCTCCCAGAGTGATGAAGTGTAATAAATTATTTGAGGAATGTTGTTGATGCATGAAATGTGAGAGTAAGCTGTCACAACACCTGTGTATGAATGGATAAACTAAAATAGTCCCAATTTTTTCAAAATAAAATTACCCATACAAAGCTGAAAAAAATATTAATGGTTTTCAAACACTGTAGACAACACAGATTGTACTAACAAAAATGTCCACCAATTCCTCACTCGGAACAGCAGAAATGAAAATAGATTTTTGTTATTTTGCATTGGTGTGCCTTTTCAGCAACTTTCACTATTTGTCATATCCAACAGTATTCAAAGCAGTCTTACCTTTGTTGCAGCCTGAGACGCCCATAAAGTGCATGTTTCAAATGTCTTTCAAAGGAGTGACTGGTGGAAAAAGTATAGAGATGAAAGGATTGGCTATCATTGTGCTAAGACAGACTAGTTGAAGTGTGTGTGTCTGCAGAAGCATCAGGTTAAAAAGAAGTGTTAATAATTTAAGGATGCAAATGAACATTTATGCCCACCACCTGCTTCTTTTAGTAAATACTGATACTCAAATCATCTTATAAGAATGTGGAAATATAAAAACACGTTTTCACTGTAATATATTGTGCTCCCTCCTAGTAAATTATAATATACTGAAAGTTGATATGGGTGCATATTTTGGATGTTGTTGTTAGCTGCGAAGTCGTGTCCGACCCATCGCGACCCCATGGACAACGTTCCTCCAGGCCTTCCTGTCCTCTACCATCTTCTGGAGTCCATTTAAGCTCACGCCTACTGCTTCAGTGACTCCATCCAGCCATCTCATTCTCTGTCGTCCCCTTCTTCTCTTGCCCTCAATCTTTCCCAGCATTAGGCTCTTCATATATGCATTGGCAAGATATCTCAACAGACATGTGAAGCAAGTAATGCAATAGTAAAAATAGTGATTTCTGCTAAGGTTTTTTTTGCAATAATATTGTACGTTAGGACACTTCTCCTTAAAAGATGACTTTAATAGAATGTATTGTATTTTTATTTTCCAAACCACATCAACCCATGACATTAAAATAAACAGAAGATTTTGCATGTATTCTTCACTTTATTGACTGTATCCTTGAATATACATTGAATATACATTCAAGAATATACATTCTTCAGTCCTTAAGAAAAGCTAAGTTTGGTTTATACTAACCTATTTTTAATATATCAGCTAAAATTAACAGTCCACATTATTAATGCAAAACCTACAGATTAATTGCTTCAGGTCAGCTACCTTGTGTATTTCTAAAAATTGATAAGAGCCTTTCTTTAGCATACAGCAACTAAAGTCTTTAACATATAGTACAGGGGTGTCAAACTGCCAGCCTGAGGGCCAGTTGCATCATGCGGAAGCCACACCCACCCCAACTCTGGCAATGCAAAAAAACTTGTGATACATCATGACATGTCACGTGATGCGGTGAGTTTGACAACCATGATATAGCAGCTAAGCATCCTAACCAAAGGCAATCTGCCATTTTAACCTCAGGTTCAAAACCTTCCACAAGATGCTTACCCACTACTACACCAAGCTTGAGGGAAATGCAAAACATTGTTTCAGCTTTCCAAGATAATCTTGTCCCATTGTTCTCCTCATATGCTACAATAGCCTATTGTAAATATCCAAAATATAACCTATAATTGATTTTAAATCAGTGATCTAGGACAGGGGTTGCCAACCTTTCTGGATTGGCGGCCAGGTGGGAAAGGGAGGCTCAGGCACCTTTATGTGTGCACATGCACACACACAAATGTGGCTGCATGCGCCTGAACGGGGCCGAGATCATTCGCGCTCCGCAAATGGGGCTACTAGCACCGGTGCACAGCTCACCTAGCTGGCGAAAGATTCATGGCTCGGCTAGCAGACACAAGGACAGGTGGTGACTGTGCATACATGCATGTGTCCACTGACCAGCCACTCATGCAGTCCAGTGGCCAAGATGCCACAGCCCGGGAGTGGGCTGCGGCCCATAGGTTGGGGACCTCTGATCTAGGAGAATTCTGTTCTCAGCATGATTGAAGATTGTATGAATTTCCAAGTAAGCTAAAGTTTTCTTCTATTGGAACAATAAATACAAGTTTTGTTAGTTTAACCCATATGTATGAAAGGATATAGGTCAGGGTTGTCAGCCAGTCCAGAGGTCAGAATTTCATAGGCAGAATGCCACTTGGGTTAGAGATCACTTGTTTCCAGCAAAGGAACTTGGGTCAGAGTTGCCTCTTAAATCAGGCTGCAGCCAGCTGTCACTAATTGTTACTCCCTTGCTTGGCAAGGAGTTTCATAGAAGTCTCTGCTCTGCTTTCCTCCTTACTGACCAGGTGCAGATTTATATCTTCCTCCTCTGACAGTTCCAGCTATTCAAGTGGTGCCTATTTTTCAACAACTTCATGTGGTTCCTGGATACGATCATTCTACAGGTTCAGCTCAAATAGCTTCTTGGTAACCAAATTCATAGTCTTGAGTCCTGGGCCATGACACACTAGGAAGTTTTATTTGAATCCTACAAATTTGATGTACTTCATAATCTGTTTCTGCTAGATGCATATAATTACGGTTTTGATCTACATGTATTGGCAGCACAACTGAATTTCTAGAAACATAGCTATTTTAAAAAGTTAGATTTAAGTGAAGAGCATTATAAACTTGTATTAATGAGGGTGAAGGTTTGTACTCCGAGCTTGTGGGTTGGTTTCCAAATGTTTTGTTACCAGGCTAGGTAACATCTTCAGCAGAGTTTAGGGGAGGTCAGTCTTCTGACCTTCACCCTCATTCTATACCCAAGCTACAAATATTCACCACTATTGCAAACTTGTATTAATGTTTCTATTGTTTGTACTTGTTAAGTTACCCAAGTATATACAATAGATTTCTCATCACACAAAATCTCTCTCCACCAAAAGGTGTTTCTGAGAAATCAAAGAGGAATTTATCAGGCTACCGTATATGTTAATTCTAGCTAAGATTGTTAAAATTATGCTTGTTGTTGTTGTTAGTTGCGAAGTCATGTCCAACCCATCGCGACCGCATGGACAACGTTCCTCCAGGTCTTCCTGTCCTCTACCATCTTCTGGAGTCCATTTAAGCTCACGCCTACTGCTTCAGTGACTCCATCCGGCCACCTCATTCTTTGTTGTCCCATTCTTCTCTTGCCCTCAACCTTTCCCAGCATTAGGCTCTTCTCCAGTGAGTTATTGTGCTTATAGAACTGAAAACTAGGAACAGGCCTATTAAAATCAGAAGAATGCCATAGTTTGGCCCCATGATACAGAGGAAATCCCAGACCTACTTCATGCTTTACTGGATCACTTATGTCATAGTCCTATGACAGGAAAATCTGCCAAGATTTTAGAACTGAGAATCTATGCAAATTCTGATTAGATCAGTGCCCAGAAAAAATGGGAAAGCTGACAAAATATTGTGCCAAAGTATCCTTAACGTATAAACTTTTATATATCCACGAGCTCTAAAAATATCTCTTTCCTCTTTATGTGTCATTCCATGACAATAATATGTACTAGGATCGAGGCTGTCTTCATTTGCAATGAAAGAAACTGGCATTAGTAGTACAAGTAGGACTTCTATTCTAGAATATTAATTAATTTTTCTGTTTTTGGAAATATAAATGAATTAGCAACTACAATCATAAAAAAGTAAAATCATTCTAAGTAAGTATTAGAAATGTATTTTGAATAAGAGTCTGTGCAATTCAGTTGAACATTTTTTATAAAAGCATAAATGGGAATCAGCATTAATAATATAGAAAAGGAAAGCTGAAGTTGTAAGCTTCCCAGCAATTTTGATAAAAAACCTGACCATTATTTTATATGAAATATCAGTATAAAAACACATTCAAACACAAAGATTTTTTTTAATAAAATCTGATGCAAAATTTATCACACAGAGATCCCTTTATTCAAATGCTCATCAATGTTGAAAGATCCGCAGGGCACAACACTAGTGCAAGCCATTCACTGGTGAATAAGGCAGTTACCAAAGAACTCTGGTTCAGATTCAAAGCGGGTTCTCACTACATTTCTTTTCTTGTGCAGCTTGTCCTAAATTAATACAGATTTAAATTAAATTAGTTATTACACAAACTTTTGGAAATAGATATTTTACAACTTTAAAATAAGATGTTTTAAAAGGGATTTGAATTAAACAGTATAGAAAAATCTAACTTGTAATTAAAACTCAGTTTCTGATACTATACAAAATGTATTGATGTATTGATATTTAAATAATGTATAAAAGGACATAACTATGGTCTAACTTGCACATAAGAGTGAGACATAATTCTTCCCAATCCCATCAGTTTAGCTATACATGCTGCTTTTGCATTCTGATTAGCTACTACAACCAACTAATTTTAGATTCAGACTTTGCCTTAACAAGCCAGGAATTCTTAAACTGTCTGTGGATTGTGTAGATTTAGATCCTAGAGCTAACATTTGGGGTTGAGGAGCAGTTTGATTTTTTTTTAAATGTATCACTTCATTGTCCTCAAGAAAGCAAACTACATTAAGGCATTTTGTTCTTGACGTTTTTACTGCTAATTCCTAAATGTAAGGTTGATCTTCTAGAAAATTGTTTGTAGCCATATCTGACCAAAAATATATATAATTTCACTTAAAGTAGCATAAAAGAATAAGCTTTGTATTGTGCTCTTAACTAAAGTGAATTACTGATATTGTGATATTTCTTAGGTACATAGGAATGTATACATTTAATAACCTTAGTTGGGATTGGAATTTCCATCACTTAGTGATGCGGTCATCAGGCCAAATATCATATTTGGTTATAGGAGGAGAGATGTTACCTCCCGTTGATAGAGCACGCAATCTAAGCGTCCTCCTGGATTCACGACTCAGTTTTGAAGATCATATTGGAGTCGTGGCTAGGGGGGCATTTGCCCAGATTCACTTGGTACGCCAGTTACGCCCCTTTCTGGACCGAGATGCCCTACGCACAGTCACCCACGCACTCGTTACCTCCCGTATAGATTACTGCAATGCTCTCTACATGGGGCTGCCCTTAAAGACCACCTGGAGGCTTCAGCTGGTGCAGAATGCGGCTGCACTGGTAGTGATGGGAGCACCCCGATACTCCCATATTACACCCCTCCTTCATGAGCTGCATTGGTTACCGGTTGCCCTCCGGGTGAGATTTAAGATGCTGGTACTTACCTTTAAAGCCCTACATGGCTTAGGACCGGGATACTTGCAGGATCATCTGCTGCCAGGAACAAATTCCCATCTCCCAGTACGCTCACACAGAGAAGGCCTCCTCAGGGTACCGTCGGCTAGACAATGTCGGCTGGCGACCCCCAGGGGGAGGGCCTTCTCTGTGGAAGCGCCAGCCCTGTGGAACCAGCTCCCCCCTGAGCTTCGGATGGCCCAAGATTTCCAGTCCTTTCGCCGCGGCCTTAAAACACTCCTTTTCCACCTGGCTGACCTGGACTGACAGGGATTTTAATTATGTTTTTAATTTTTAACTCTAATTTTTAATTTATTTTAATTTTAATTTATTGTAGAGGCCTTTAATTTTAATTTTATCTTAACTTCTGTATTTATTATATGTTATTGTTGTTAGCCGCCCTGAGTCCTTCGGGAGATAGGGCGGCATATAAGTCCCAATAATAAATAAATAAATAAAATATGACTGCACTACTTAACAGTGATAGTTTTGGCAGACCTCATGCTTCTTCTGCATTCACTCTCACTCATCCCCTATCTCCCCCCCCCGCTTTTAGGCACCCTGCTCTTACTGCCCTTTTGCCCCTACCACTTGGCTTCCCTGTCTTCTTCCTCCTGCTGCTGATGAGGTGTCTCCAGCCTAGCCCTTTGTGAAGCAGTTGCTGATCACATACAGCCTTCCCAAGGCCTTGATGGCAAAGGTCACCTGGGGACAGCCCAAAGGCCAGAGATTGGGTAAGATAGGTGGGCTGGGTGAGTTGAAGTATATCCCATTGTCATGAATGTGGGCAGGCTGCCAAGTGCCCAAAATATGATCATGTGACCAATCATTCAATAACTTAGAACAGTTGCTGACTGAATAGCCATTAAGGAGGGAGTACGTGCAAGTTCTGCTTCATGGAAGAAAATTTGTTCTAGTTTCTTCCAAACATGGTTAAATAATTAGACTGGAATTTGGTTGTCATGCAGACAGAGGAGCTTTTACATGTTCTCCAAAAGATAAAGGAGAGTAGGAAATCATTGAATTAAGCTTCTATAGTGTTTACACCAAAGTCAGCAAATTATATCTAGTTTAAGATTGGACTTTATGTCAACTCCAGGATTATCAGGTATGATTTAAAACAGGTTAATGCTTTGATTCAGAATTTATCAATATGAAGTTACCTGGCAGAAGAATTCCTAGTCTTTCCTGAATGGCCTCCAAGTGTGCAATGTATTCAGTTAATGAATCTTCAGGATCTTTTAATGAAGTTTGTGAAATAAAACTTGTAGACCTATACAACAGAAATTATACTTTACCTTAAAATATATTACATGTTAGAAAATAAACAGAAAAATACAAAAGAATGTGTTAAAAGATTTACAAATGTCAGAGATTATACTTTTCCAGTATGTATAAGTGTATATGCCGGTGAGTCTGTGATGACTCTTGACAACTGGTTTGACATTGACTGCTCTCATTTCTACAGCTGATAGTGTGACTGACCCAAGGACACCTAGCTGGCTTTGTGCTTAAGGTAACACCAGAACTCATGATCTTCTAGTTTCTAAGCTGAGACGTTAACTACTACAGCAAACTGGCCACACTAAACTTTTTGGTATATGAATTGTGAATAATGGTATATGTAAAAACCCACTTCAAAACCTCATCCCAAGAAAGCAGGACTCTTAGAACAGTTTCATTCCAAAAGGAACTTTTATTAGGAGAAGCTGATAGCAGGCATAGAAGGCAAGATCTGAGGGTTTCCTGCTCAGATCAAAAGGTTAAAGGAGTCCCAAGCATAACCCCACCCCAATAGTTCATCCGGTCAGTTTGAATGGGCCAATCCCCAGGTGTTAAGTCCGCTATGGGAACGGAGCTGATAACAGAGTACATTCCCATGCCTGTGAAGATATTGTTGGGTCTTCACACCTTTCTCTTCTGCAGCGAGAGATAAGCCAGATGGCCGAGGCACATTCTTTTCTCACCCCAGGTTGACAGGAAGGGAGAAACAGTTCAAAGAGCAAGCATATAGAAACAGCAGAGAGGATACATTGTAGCAAAGCGAAAGGGCATCCCATAGAGCCTTCCCCCCTCCCCCTCAGGAGAATGGCAGAATCCACAGAAAGAAATGAATTAGATGCCCCCCAGGAAGGAAATGGGTTCTGACAGTATATATTATATCAAGAACCATAATACATATAGAACACAAAATGAAAACTGAACTATAATAAAATCTGTCCATAGTACTAAAGGCCATTCTAATTTTAAAATCCTGTAAAATTGAAATATGGATTTTAGGTAGATAGAAATGCAAATTTTGGATGTGCTACAAATCTATAAATTGGGGTCTAGGAATAGGTTACAATTTGAATTAAATTGTGTTGTCAGATTACTCTTAAGATATGAAATTATTTTAGACATTGAAGCATACTCCCACAGTGTAGCTCTTAGCATAGGAAGGGACTTTGAAAGTCTTCTGCTCAAGCAGAACCTATACTATCTCGGACAAGTGACTATTTAGCCTCTTTTTAAAAATCTCCAGTTAGGGAGCACCCATGATTTCTGGGAGAAAGCTATTTCACTTTTTTCCACATTGAAACTCATTTTGTTGGATAGGGCCCATTGTTCAAGTCTGTCAAGATCTTTTTGGATCCTGAATTTGTATTCTGGGCTGTTGGCTACTCCTGCCAGTTTGGTGTCATCTGCAAATTTGATGAGTTCCCCTTCAATTCCCTTATCTAAGTCATTGATGAAGATATTGAAGAGTAGATGGAACCTTGTGGTACCCCACTGCTTACTTCTCTCCATGTGGATGTAGTGCCATTGAGGACTACTCAAGTACGGTTTTGCCAGCCAGCTACAGATCCATCTGGTGGTGATGTTGTCTATTCCACCTTTTTCTAGCTTACCAAGGAGTAGGTTGTGGTCTACTTTATCAAATGCCTTGCTGAAGTCTAAGTATACTACGTCCACAGTATTTCACTGGTCTATTAGTTTAGTCACTTTGTCGAAGAATGAAATAAGATTGGTTTGGCATGATCTGTTTTTAACAAACCCGTGCTGGCTACTAGTTATAACTTTGCTTCTAGTTGTTCACAGATCTGTTTTTTGATTATCTTTTCTAGGATCTTCCCAGGTATTGATGTTAAACTGATTGGTCTGTAGTTTCTTGGGTCCATTTTTTCCCCTTTCTTGAAGATGGGAACCACATCAGCCCTTTTCCAATCCTCAGGTACTTCCGTAGTGCTCCAGGATTTTTGAAAGATGGTGCAATGGTTCTGGTAACATCGGCCAGCTCCTTCAGAACTCTGGGATGTAATCGGTCAGGACCTGGTGATTTATATTCGTCAAGGTTGGATAGGTATTCTCTTACCATTTTCTTGCTTATTTTAATTTTTATTTCTAATTTGTCTTTTGCAGTGTTTTTTTTGGTATGTTGGGCTATAGTTTCTTTTTGTGTAAAGATTGATGCAAAGTATGAGTTAAGCAGCTCTGCTTTCTTCCTGTTGCCTGTTATTTCCTTGCCATCTTTTCTCTTTAGTGTTGGAAGAAACTATTTTTATTATCCATGATTTCTGTTCCAACTCTTTGTTTGTTCTGAGCCTTTGCTTTCCTGATTCCATCTTTGCCTGTTCTGGCTGTCTGCTGATAATCGGCCTTAGTTATGTGCCCCTTTCCATTTTTTGTATTTATCCTTTTTTGTCTTTCAGTTTGTCAGAGAGATCTTTGTGCAGCCATGCTGGTTTCTTCTTGAATTTCTTGTTTTTCTTTTTCAGTGGTATTGTGCTGGTCTGGCTTTTTATGATTGCATTTTTCAGAGTTACCCATGCTTTTTGGGTTGTATCCCCCTTTAGAATTTCCATCCATGGGATCTTTCCTAGGTTCTCTCTGAGTTTGTAAAGTCATCTCTTTTGAAGTTCAAGACACTGGTTGGATTGTCTTTGTGTTATATTAAATTCCAGTACAACGTGGTCACTTTTGCCCAAGGTTCCTTCAACTTCCTCTATTACTTCTTTTCTATTAGTTAGAATTCAGTCTAGTATGGCTTTACGTCTAGTTCCCTCCTCCACCTTTTGGATAACAAAGTTGTCGGCTAGTTAGTTAGGAATCTGTTTGATCTCCCAATCGCTGCAGAGTTTGTCTCCCAGTTGATATCTGGATAGCTGAAGTCTCCCATTACTCTGTGGTATGCTTCCATACATTTGTTAACTGGTTGGCAAACTTTGATGGATATATGATAAAAAATGTGGTGCCTGGGAGTCCACTCACACTTAAAACAGGCTTCAACTCTCATCATCTTCAGTTGGTAAATTTTCATTTTTCCAATGCTGGGGAAATACAATTCTTGCTGCAGTTAGTATATGTAAAATTAAATATATACAATCTTTCTCACAATTTGCTCCTATTATTCCTAACAAAAATAATTCTGGTTTAAAGTCTATTTGTTTTTTAGTCATTTTCTCCAACCATAAATATATTTTTACCCAAAATCTTTTTGCTTTTGGGCATGTCCACCAGATATGATAGTATGTACCTAGTCTTTGTTTGCATTTCCAACACTTGTCTGAAGTATTTTTAAACATATTTGCTAATCTCACTGGTTTCATATGCCATTTTATATGTTTTCTTTATATGCCACTGCTTTAATTTTACATTTCTTTCCCATAACTTTTGTCAGTCTTCTAATTCTATATTATATCCAAAGTTCTTTGCCCATATTATCATTTTCTTTAACTTGTTCTTCCTCCATCTTTACATTTAACAGAAAGTTAGTTTCTTAATCAGCTTTTCATCTGTTTTCAACAGTATGTGATCAAATTCTGTCTGTTCCTTATAGAATCCCATTGTTTTAACATCTTTTTCATCTCGTTTGAATTTGCAGATATGGCCACCATGCTAGATCAATACCTTGTTCTTGTAGGTTTTGTCTTTCAATTTTCCTTCTTTGTCCCTAATATCTTTACAAGTCACAACTTTGTTGTAATTAATTAAATTTGGGTAAGTGAAAGCTTCCATTGTTGAAAGCTATCCTGGTATTTTAATGTAAACTTTTGCTTTTAATTTTTTCCCATTGTGAAAGTTGTAGATTATGCCCCTCTACGTATAATAGTCTTTTGTCTTGAGCATTATCCATTCTTTAAGCCTTGTTAAAATAGTTGCTTGGTGGTATAACGTGCAATCCGGCAGTCCAAATCCTCCACTTTCTTTTGCTTCTTCTAGCATTTTCAGTCTAATTCTAGCTTTTTTCCCTTGTCAGATAAATTTCAGTATTGTTGTATTCAGTTCATCCAAAAAGGCTTCTCCCAGCCTTACAGGAATCGTTTGAAATAAAAAGAGTATTTTTGGTAAGATATTCATTTTCACTGTTGCTATTCTCTCCGGCATTGAAAGTTGTATGTTTTTCCACTTTTCCAGATCGAGTTTTGTTTTAGTAGTCTTACATAGTTATCTTCTTTTATTGTTACACATCTTGCTGTTAGATAAATTCCCAAATATTTGACTTTTTTAACTACTTGAAGATTTTTTTTGTTAGATGATTTTTTTGTTTTTCTGTTAGATTCTTTATTAGCACTTTAGTCTTTTCTGTTTATTTTCAACCCTGCCACTTCTCCAAATTTTTCTATTTTCTCCATTAAGTTTAGATTCAATTGATCTTCCAATATAAAAACCAAGTCATCTACAAATGTTTGTAGTTTATATTTTTCTATAAATATAATTTAATTTCTATATCTTGTCTGATGTTTCTATTCAATACTTCCAGTGTTAGTGGGACTTCCGGGTGGCAAGGCGCCGCCGCCGACAGCTGCTTTTAGCTTGTCAGCTTCGCGGCTTTGTAGAACCGCCGAAAACAGCGCCGATCAGCTGTTTCGGCGGTTCGAAAGCCCCCTCCTCGGGAGAAGAGGAGGGGGTGAGTTTCCAAGTAGGGGAAGGGCTCTCTGGGGCCGTCAGGGCTTAAAGCTCTGGCGGCTGGAAGATTGAGCCCCCCCGAAGCTTGGATTTCTCCGGGCCGCGCAGCGCGTCTGCTCCGTTTTTCCTGGAGCAGAACAAGGCGAACGCAACCATCCCTGCCTACAAGAATGGACTTTGGAAGTTAATGGAAGCAGGCAGAGCGATGCAAGAGAACAAGGAGTAAGTGAACTTTTGAACTTTGGCTCAATCTACATTGAAGACTTAGAAAGTGAAAGTGCGTAGTTGCAAAAGGGGGAAAAAATGGCGGCTAAATCTTCTTCTAAACTTCCTAAAACTGCGGGGGCTTCCCCCCTGCCGCATTCTTCAGCGCAAGTGTTAGCACCTCCTGCACCTCTACCTTCGCCTGTCTTAACACTTAAAGTTTTGGAAGATGCTTTGGAAAAACATTCACAGCATTTGGCTGAGATGATAGATGAGAAGATGGATGAGAAGCTGACAGAAAAATTTACAGTAATGAGGGAGGACATCTTGCTTGCATTTCAAGGCATGGCGATATGTATTGAACGCCTTGACGAAAGAGTGGAGGATCTCACTCAAAATAATATTAAACTGGATGCAAAGATACTAGAGACTGAGAATGTGGTGGATAAAATTGATTATGACTTGACATTGGTACAATATCATGAAATGGAGTTTGCTGTGAGGATAAGGGGTCTTAAGGAGAATTTAAAGGAGGATTTGAAAAAATTAGTTTCTGTTGCTCTCGAAGACGTGCTGGGAAGGCCAGCTGAAGAAATTGCAGAAGATATAGACAAAATTTTCCGTGTTAACTCCTGGATTGCGAGACAAAGGAAATTACCCAGAGATGTGGTTGTTTACTTTACAAAGAGAGCAATCAGGAATGAAGTTATTCAAGTTTCTTACAATACAAAGCTTGTGATTGCTGACCAAGAAGTTTTGGTTTTAAAAGAGATCCCTCCAAAAATCTTAAGGAAACGAAAGGAATTTGCATTTCTAGCACATGAGCTTAAGCGACGCGATGTCAGGTTCAGATGGGAGATTCCAGTGGGTATGGTGGTAATGTTTGAAGATACAAGATACCGTCTTGCTACGGTCCTGCAGGCACGTGATTTTTATAGTAATGTTTTAAAAGCAATCCCTATACCACTTCTGGAATCAACAAAGGAGGGAAAGTCTTATGAAGTTGAAGGAATACAGATAGATGAGACAGCACCAGGAGTGATTCAAATTTCAACAGTAGAAGAAGCAAAGGACCAGAGGGTCACCCGAGCTGCTTCGAGACGAGCCAGGCGTGATCAAGACCAAGCCCAGCAGAATGTTGTGGAACCTTCAAAATGTACCTATAGCCAAGCTGTGGGAGGAGCGCGACCTAAAAATGTAAAAGGGATTTTGGATGACGCGCTTCAAAAGCTTCGGGTTGCCAGAAATGGTGACTAAGTTTTTAACTTGGAACGTTAATGGATTAAACTCACCACAAAAGAGAAAGAAAATTTTTCAATATTTAAAGCAATTTAAGACTGACGTTATTTGTTTACAAGAAACACATATTAGAGTTATGGACCAAAAGTATTTATCAAATTCAAGATTAGGTACACAATTTATTGCGTCTGCAGTTAACAAAAAAAATGGAGTGGTTATTTATGTCAAGAATACAATTACGGCAGAATTAATTGAAGCTGATCAACAAGGAAGATATGTTATTGTGGACTTGTTATTAGAAGGTAAAAGAACTCTTCTGGTTGGATTATATGCACCTAATCAACAGCAAGCTGACTTTTATAGTTTATTACACAGCAGGATTACCCAATTGGATTACAAATCTTTTATTTTTATGGGAGACTGGAATGGTGTTTTGGACGTACAAATGGATAAGAGTGGATCTTACAGAAGTACCCCAAGTCATGCTAAATTGCCTAAATCTTTTTTTGAGATGATGGACGATATGGAATTACGTGACGTCTGGAGGGAGAGAAACTTACAAGAAAGAGACTATACTTTTTTTTCTGATAGACACCAATCTTTTTCCAGGATTGATTTTATATTATTGTCTAATGATCTCTTTTTTAGAACTAAGAGGATAAAGATTTGTTCAAAGACTATGTCTGATCACAGTCCAGTTTGGCTGGAGATTGGAAACGACATTAGAGAACGACGTTCCTGGCGTTTAAATGAGAATCTGTTTAGAAATCAGAAAAATGTGGAAGAGTGTAAGAAACAGATGAAGGTTTTTTTTGAAATGAATATGCATAAGGGTACTTCTATGGAAATGGTATGGGATGCTAGTAAGGCATATATGAGAGGAGTGTTGATATATCTTAATAACAAATATAGACGCAATTTGGAATTTAGGAGGAAAGAATTAGAGACAGAGATTAAAGAAAAAGAAAAGGCTTTAATTTTGAACCCATCGGATGTGAAGATTAAAGAGACTATTAAGTTATTAAGAGGACAATTTGATAAGTTAATGGCTGATCAGGTGGCAACTAATCTACGGTTTGCAAGGCATAATACTTTTTGCAATGCCAATAAACCAGGCAGATGGTTAGCATATATGTTAAGAAAGAAGCAAAGGGTTTCTAATATAGACAAAATAGAACATAAGGGGAAGATTGTGTATCAACAGAATCTTATTAAGGAAACTTTTGTTGATGTTTTTTCTAAATTATATGCTAGCGACAAGATTAACGAAATGGACATTGATTTATATTTAAAAGACTTTGATATTCCGGTTCTTACGCAAGAGCAAAAAGAAGAAATGAATCAGTTGATAACTGAGGAAGAAATATATTTGGCAATTAAACAGTTAAAAGTAGGTAAAGCACCAGGCACCGATGGTTTGACTGCTGTGTATTATAAAAATCTACAGTTTGAGATGATAAAGCCATTAAAGGAACTGTTTCAGACAATTCAAAAGGGGGGAGGAGTACCCCCGTCTTGGAAAACTGCTTTTATTTCTTTAATTCCTAAAGAAGATCAGGATGTTACTCAAGCAAAAAATTATAGGCCAATTTCACTTTTGAATACGGACTACAAGATATTTGCTAAGGTGTTAGCTAGTAGACTTATGAGGGTATTGCAACAGGTGATTCATGGTGATCAAACTGGGTTTATAAGTGGTAGACAAATGAAAAATAATGTGAGACATATAGTTGACTTGTTGGAATTTTTGGAAAGGAATAACCAGATCCCTGCAGCATTGATCTTTTTGGATGCTGAAAAAGCTTTTGATCAATTGGATTGGAAATTTTTGTTGAAAGTATTAGATAAAATGAACTTTGGGGATGAATTTTTACAACCAATTAGGGCAATATACCAGAAGCAAACAGCTCGAATAATTGTTAATAATAGTTTGACTGAAATATGCAATATTGAAAAGGGTACGAGGCAGGGTTGCCCGTTATCACCTTTATTATTTGTTTTAACATTGGAGATATTATTGATTAAAATACGGAATTCGGAAATAGTTAAGGGAGTTCAAATAAGAGATCAGGACTATAAATTGAGGGCTTTTGCGGATGATCTGGTTATTACTTTGACACATCCAGAAAATTCTGTTATGGAATTGATGGAGTTAATATTTCAATATGGGAAAGTTTCTGGATTTAAGATTAACATACAAAAAACTAAAATTTTATCTAAAAATATGACAGTATCACAAAAGGTTTCTATAGAAAGCTTAACTGGATTTGAAATTGTTGAAAGAGTTAAATATTTGGGGGTATATTTAGCACCCTCAAATGTTAAATTATATAAAAATAATTATGAAAAGTTATGGAATAAAGTGCAAAAAGAATTGGATAGTTGGAAAAAATTACAACTATCATTATTGGGAAGAATTGCAGCAGTAAAAATGAATGTTCTGCCAAAATTTTTATTTTTGTTTCAAATGATACCCATTCTCAAAAAGGATTCAAATTTGGAGGAGTGGCAGAAGGGTATCAATAAATTTGTTTGGGCAGGGAAAAGGCCACGGGTCAAATTTAAAATTATGCAGGATACACGTGAAAGAGGTGGTCTAAGAATGCCCAATTTTAAATTATATTATGAAGCTGCTGCATTATCAGCTATAAGTGATTGGATTAATTTGACACAGGCGAGACTCTTAAATCTTGAAGGGCATGACTTGTTATTTGGTTGGCACGCATATTTACTATATGACAAAAAGGTAGATAATGTTTTTAAAATGCATATTTTGAGGTATGCTTTGTTGAGAGTTTGGAAAAAGCACAGACAAAAATTAAATTATAAGATACCGTTATGGGCAATACCCAAACACGCAATAGAGAATATAAATGTTGGATTTAAACATGATGTGATTACATATAAGGAAATTTTGACTTTGGAGAGGAATGTATGGTGTTTGAAGTCATACAATCTTTTACGAGAAAAAAAGATTGTACAAACTTGGTTTCAATATGGACAATTACAAGCCAGGTGGAAAGAAGATCAGAAGATTGGTTTTTTGAGGGATGATGAAAATCTGGTAAAACAAATTAGAAATCAGGGACCAGCGCATATCAAACGGATATATCTTGCATTGATAGAGATTGACTCAGAAACAGAAATTGTTAAGGACTGTATGATAAAATGGGCACAGAACATTCAGGAAGTCATTACAATGGACACTTGGGAAAAGATCTGGGTGAGAAATGTGAAATTTACGCAAGCTCAAAATTTAAGAGAGAACTTTTATAAAATGTTTTACAGATGGCATTTAGATCCTAGAAAGTTAGCAAGTATGTATCCAAACTATCAGCCTAAATGTTGGAGATGTGGTGGCGAAGACGCAACGTATTTTCATATATGGTGGACTTGCAAAAAGATCAAACCATTTTGGATTAAAATCTGGTGGAATATGCAGAAGATATTCAAGAAAAGAATAAAGTTTTGTCCGCAATTGTTTTTACTGGGTATTATTACTGATACTACTGTGTTGGACATTAATTTGATGTTGAACTTAATTACGGCAGCGAGACTTCTAATAGGGCAATATTGGAAGAAGCAAGAACTGCCGACTTTAGAGGAATGGACTTTAAAAGTTTCCAACCTGGCGGAGATGGCAAAGATTTCAGCATATTTGAAAGACCATTCTCAACAACGATACATTGTGGAGTGGAAGAAATGGATTGATTACATCCAGAATAAATATGGGACTAAAAAGTTTTATTTAGCATTTGAATAAGTATATTGCTTGTAGTCAATTTATAAGAGCTAAAGCGCGAGAGAATTAATAAGTTATTATTGTTAGCATATGGGCGTTTATGATTGGTTATTTTAATTTTTATACCTTGTATCTAGCTCTGGGAAGTCCGGGGGGGGAGGGGGGAGAGGGAGGGTAAGAGGGTGGGAGAGGGTGGGGGAGGGGTGGGGAATGGGATGTAATAATTAAAATGTATTGAAAAACTTTTTA
Source organism: Daboia siamensis (assembly GCA_024449315.1). Classification (NCBI taxonomy): domain Eukaryota; kingdom Metazoa; phylum Chordata; class Lepidosauria; order Squamata; family Viperidae; genus Daboia; species Daboia siamensis. The sequence continues at coordinate 3,068,926 of JAKJMR010018404.1, read as the reverse complement.
ATAAAAAAAAAAAAATAAAAAAAAATACTTCCAGTGTTAGTATAAATAGTAATGGAGATAGTGGGCATCCCTGTCTTGTGCCTTTTTTAACGTTAACATTTTCTGTGAACTCTCCCTTTACAATTATTTTGGCAGTTTGTTTACAATAAATTGTTTTGATTACATTTATAAAGTTTTTTCCAAAGGCCATTCTGCAAACTGCTGAAACATAAATTGCCAGTTTACGTTGTCAAATGCTTTCTGTGCATCAAGGAATATTAAAGCCATCTGTTTCCCTGGATTAATTTCATAGTACTCTACCACATCAAGAACCACTCTGAAATTATTTTTTATCTGTCTTTCTGGTAGAAAACCATTTTGGTCTATATGTATAAATTCAATCAAAAATTTCTTTAGTCTTTCTATTATTGAGGCAAAAGTTTTATAGTCTACATTTAATAGTGACATTGGTCTATAGTTTTTTTTTATTTGCGTTAGATCAGAGTATTCTTTGTGTATTTAATGTTGGCTTCAGTCCATGTATTTGGTAATTTAACCTCTAGGAGTATTTCATTACACAGTTCTCTCAAAGTAGGACTTAATACATCTTGTAATGATTTATAAAGCTCTGGAAGTAATCCACCTGGACCTGGAGTCTTATCATTTTTTTGCCTTTTCATACCCCCTATTATCTCCATCACTGATATTTTTCCACTTAATATATTTTGAATATTCTCTGAGATTTTTTGTAAATCTGCTTTTTTAAAATATTGCTGTATTTTTTCTTTTGGAATTTCCTCTGCTTTGTAAAGTATCTCATAACAATCTTTGATAATTTTTTAAATTGTATCATTTTGAAACTGTAATTCACTTCTTGTATCTTGCAGCTTGTTTATCAGTTTTTTTCTCTTTTTCTTTTTTCAGTCTATATGCTAATCATCTCCTCGGTTTGTTGGCATTTTTAAAGAAGTTCTGTTTAGCCCTTTTAATCTGTTGAGCCATCATTTCGGTCTCGGCTTAATTTAATTTATGTTTTATTACCTCCATTTGTTTCTTAAGTATTTTCTTTTGTGGGTCTATTTGTAATCCTGATTCTAACTTTCTGAATTCTTCCTTCAACTTTAACAGTTGTTGTTTCTTTTATTCTTTTTAGCGTTACAGGTTATAGCTAACACCCTGAAATATGCTTTAGCCATATCCCACACATTTTGAAGTGATGTTTCTTCTTTATTTTGAAGAAAAATAAGTTTAAATCTAATATTTTTTAATGTAATTTTTGGTAAAATTGTTCTTGTTTATCATTTGGTGCATATATTGCTACCATCAGTATCTGTTTTTGATCAATCATTATTTGCACCATTAATATTCTCCCCTCTTCATCCGCATAAATTTGTTTAGGGTTCACTGTTTCTTTAATGTATAGAGCTATTCCTCTTTTCCTTTGTAGTGCTAATGTGAAGTTTACTGATTTTCAGTTGTTCTAACAACTTATAATGTTGTCTCTTAATATATGTTTCTTGGAGACAAATTATATCCATTTTTAATTTGTGTAAAGATTTTTCTCCTTTTTGAGGGAGAATTTAGTCTATATTCATTGATAAAATGCCACTCTTTCAATTATATTTAGGTCTTAATCTTCTAGTTGATCTTATCTGTCTCTGATCTCTTGGTCTTGCTCCTTCTTCTGTATATGTGTTTTTAAATTATTCCTCCTCTCTTAGTTTAATGCACCTTCTACTGCCATTTCTTGCTTTCTTTGTTTTTCTCTTTGTACTAGATTCAGAGTCACCTCCTTCGAGAAATGCTCTATGGTTGTCAAAGAATTCTATTGCTTTAAGTGGCGTATCCAATCTATATCTTTTCGTATCCCAATAGATTAAAATCCCTTCTGGAATCAGCCATCTGAAATTCACTTCTTTTTCAATTAATTTCCTAGTTAGAAACTGGTATTCTCTTCAGGATTCTCTTATTCTCCTAGGAATTTCTTTGAGGACTACAATTTCTTTTTCTCTGTATTTTAAAGGTTCATCTCGTACTCTTCTCAGAATCTCGTCTCTTATGGATCTTTTGAGAAATCTAACATGTACTTCCCAGGGAACTTTATTTCTTCTGGCATAGTTTGAGTTGACTCAATAGATCTGATCGAATTCTCCTTCCATTTGCTGTTTCCCAATTCCTAATGGGTCTGCCAATAATTCCGTTACCAAGTTTAGGAGATCTTCTCTCTTATTTTTCATTATATTTTGAAATTTTAAAAACTATGAGGCTCTTTCTATCTCCATCCCAGCTATCAAGTCTTCTAGTTTTCCATTTATTTGCATCAATTTCTGATTTTCATCTTTTAAGACTTCTAATTTCTGATCCAGCACACTAAAAAGCAGACATCACCCTGTCAACAAAAGTACGTATAGTCAAGGCTATGGTCTTCCCAGTTGCAATGTATGGCAGTGAAAGTTGGACCATAAAAAAGGCTGAGCGCCAAAGAATTGAGGCCTTTGAACTATGGTGCTGGAGAAGACCCCTGCGAGTCCCTTGGACTGCAAGGCGATCAAACCGGTCAGTCCTAGAGGAGATCAACCCTGACTGCTCTTTAGAAGGCCCCTGAAGCTAATACTCAAATACTTTGGCCACCTAATGAGAAAGAAGGACTCACTGGAGAAGAGCCTAATGCTGGGAAAGATCGAGGGCAATAGAAGAAGGGGACGACAGAGAATGAGGTGGCTGGATGGAGTCACTGAAGCAGTAGGTGTGAGCTTAGATGGACTCCAGAAGATGGTAGAGGACAGGAAGGCCTGGAGGAATGTTGTCCATAGGGTCGCGATGGGTCGGATACGACTTCGCAGTTAACAACAACAATTTCTGATCAACCTTGGTTGATTTATCTTCTACTTTTTGGATTCTTTGTTGATTGTAATCATCTGTTTAAAAATTTCAAATTGAGAGTCCATGATGTTAATCTTTTGATTCACTTCTCATCTCATGATTTCTCGTTGTAACCGCCATGTGAGTAGCGTTGGCCTCTTGAATGGCTTTTAGAGTCACTCAAGTTTCCTTTTGGCAGTTTATTAGCCTTTTCTTGTTGTAGCATTGTATCAATTGATCTCTGATAGACTGGACTTGCAGAAGGAGAAAAGGGAGCAGAAGATCCTTTTTTTCCAACTGTAGATAGATTAGGGGCGCTTATCTTTTATCTTTTAATCATAATTTATAATCCACCAAGTAAATCAAAATTTATAATCCAACAGGCTTCTAAGAAATAGGAGAGGTAAGTAATAAAAATAGTGAATGGTAAAAAAGAGCAAAAGGGAAAAAAGAAAAAAAAAGGAAAAAGAAGAAAAGAGAAGAAAAATTTCTATACCAAAATTTGTAATCCAAAGTGTTCTGTTCAAAGAGATTTCTTATTATTCACTCTTTCAAAACAGCTTGTAAAAATTCCAGTTTAAACTGTATTTGTAATCCAGGGAAGTTGATGACTTCAAAAACAATTTTTATTTATAATTGTAATCCACCCTGTAGAAAAGGGCAATCCAAAAAGAGTCTTTTCTTTTTCAGCCACAATATTCAGGACTATAAATTCCAAGGAGACTAAAATGTTTAAACCATAAGCTTTGTCTCGGCATACAGCCAAGTTTTAAAACTCCAATCAAAACAACTCAGTAAGATAAAGAAAAGAGGGGAAAAAAGCAAGATTAAAAGTAGTTCTCAGTTTTGCCACTAGATGTCATTAGATGTCCGTTTCCACCATACTTTAAAAAAAGTTTAAGAAGTTAAAACCTGATGGTTTCCAAACAAGTAATAAACAAAAAAGATTTATAAATCCAAAAGTTTTTGAAATTATCCTTCTTTTATGCCTCAGTTATCTTCACAATATTGTTATAGGTCAGTTTTATTTTCCCCAAAGCTTAAACTACCACTTGTAATTCAGGGGGGAGGGGTAAGGGAAAAAAAGCCTCCCCTCCCTGGAGCTTGGGGATTTCTTGCTTTTGAATGCTTTTTCCCAGAACTGGTATTTCCACTTGTAGAGAGATAAGGAAAGTAGTCTCACCCAGATCAGCTGTTCTGCTTTCCGGTTTTAGAATTTGTTGTCTCTGACAATCAGCTGCTTTTGGCTGACTGCATGGGTGCCATCAGCCTTTCTTCCTGCCAGTCCCGAGGGCTCCTTTGGATCAAGCGGGCCAGCTACTGCTGGCCCACGATCTGCAAAGTTTCATCCTCTGGCCAGTTGCCTTTATGGGGTGACTTTCGGTCCTATTGGACTCCTCAGCTGGTAGAAATTGGGCTTGGGGAACAGAGCTTCATTCCCCAGTACCCATCTTGCAGCAACGTCACCGGAAAACCCCAAGTTTGATATGAAACTTTATTCATATTATATTTTTATCAACAAGTACTTGTAATCATACCATTGAAGCTATACCATTCATAAACATGGAAATACAATAATAAAATGAAGTACAAATTTTACAATCATGTAGATAATAATTTTGGTATAAATAAACATAGATTTTATTATTTACAGAACTGAGTCTAGTTAAGCATAATATATATTTATAATATTGTTAGTAAAAGTAATCCTGCAAAAGACACACATACAGTGAAGTAAGGTCTGCACTAACCTGTTATGTAAATGGTGTAAAGATTTAACTGTGGAGCTTGCAAATCTCATGAGATTATTTCTGTTGTATTCACCTTCTGGAGCAGCACAACTTGGGAAGGGCTTTTGTTGCTTTAGTATTTCTAAACTAGCTACAGGATCTGTTTTAAACAATGTAAAGTTTTAATCTGAACTGTGAGAATTTCAGGTTATAGCTGTTTCACAAATGAAGAAAAATAAGCACGATTAGTACATTCTATTGTGCATTAAAAACTGTGAATACAGGTAGTCCTCAAGTTATGACCATAACACACTCTGCCCATTGCAGTCAAAAGTCAGAAGGGCTGTTAAGTGAACCACCTCATTAACAACTGCGCCATTGCTGCTCTCTCCAATGCATTCGTTAAATGAATGCATGGATCATTAAGTGGAGCACTGGGTATCTTGTGGACAGGGAGACCCTGGGAGGCTTAGAGTAGACACAAGCTAACTGCTTTGGGCCTCCCAAGGCCTCCTCTGATACCTCATGCCCCCTTCCTGCCCACAGCCCTATGGGACTCCTCTCTACTTTACCCTGTCACAATTGCACTTACTTTTTGAGATCCTCAGAGCTCAAGGAGGTGAGGGTAGGGAAGGACATGCTGCTCTGTTGCTGGGCCACAACTGAGAAGAAATCCCATCTTGAAAAGGAAAACCCTTTCAACATTGCTAGTTCAACATATGCAAGTGCTGCTAACACTGGGGAATTTAAAACTGTTTAGGAATGAAGAAAAACTGGCAGGATTTCTTGTCCTCACTAGCATTAGTGCAGTTAATGCTGGGGCAGTTAACACTTTTAACTATTGACCATGGTATCCTTTTGGGCTGATTTAGGGAATTGGAGAAGGGTAGCACAGTGTTCTGCTAGTTCATCTCCTTCTTCAAGTCCCAGTTGGTGTTAATAGGATGTGCAGGATCCAGCTCATAGCCACTTCTCGGGACTTTCTCTGTTCCTTTTTAGCATCTACATAAAGCCCTGTGGAATGAAACATGAAACTGCTGGGCAAGATTACCTGTCACCATGGGATGAGGTATCAACAGTATGCTGATGAATCTCGGTTATATATCTTTGTCCTGGGACAAGTGAATGATGTAGCAGACATTCTTTTGTGGTGCCTGGAGGCTGTGCGGGCCTGGATGGGGAACAGACTTCAGCTGAACTCTGGCAAGATGGGAGTGGCTGTATATCCAGATCTTTGGTCTTGGATGGGGTTGCATTCCAACTTGGAAGTCCTTGTGGACTCATGACTCTTGTTTGAAGAGCAGTGGGAAGCTGTGGCTAGGACAGCGTTTGAACAACTTCATGTTATGCGCCAGTTACTTCTTTTCATGGACAGTGAGGATCTGTTTGATCATCTCCCATGTGGTATACTGCAACTATATGGAGCTACCTTTGAAAAGTATCTGGAAGCTTCAGCTACGAGCTATACTAGGTACCCAAAGAAGGGCACCTAGTATAGCTCAGCGAACTGCATTGGGTACCAGTTTGCTTCTGGGTCCAATTCAAGGTGTTGGGTTATTACCTATAAAGCCCTACAATTTTAACTCAATAACTTAACTAACATTTTAATTGTTTAATATACTGACTTATCTTTTAATGTCTTATTGTATAATCTCCAGAGTCCCTCTTTGAAGGCGATGAGTGGTTTAGAAATGTAAATATAAATAAAGTATTAAAAGTGGTGTATTTATTTCCTGCCTAACCCTAACTTCAATGATACTGATTTTATTATGAGGTAGGTGTCTCAAAACTTCTGAATTAAGATATTATATTAATTTAAAATGTGTGCTTAGCCCCTACCTGTACTCTTTATACACATATGACTGTGTATCATCTGACCCATCCACTGCAATAATCAAGTTCGCAGATGATACAACTGTGGTGGGTCTTATTACAGGTGGGGATGAGACAGCATATAGGGCGGAGGTACAAAAACTATCCATATAGTGTGGTAACAACAACTTGCACCTAAACATCGGCAAGACGAAAGAGATGGTGTTAGACTTCTGGAGAAAAAAGGAGGAACCTGCCCCACTTTACATAGGGGAGGACTGTGTTGAGAGAGTTTCCTCCTTTAAATTTTTGGGAGTCTACCTCTGTGAAGATCTGACCTGGAAAGTTAACACAACCCAGGTGGCTAGAAAGGCCCAACAGAGGCTTCACTTTCTTAGGGTCTTGCGGAAGAACAGGGTAGAACAATGGCTAATGACCCTCTTTTACTGGTCTACTATAGAAAGCGTCCTCTCGTATGGTATTGTGGTTTGGTATGCTGGTCTGACAGCCGCAGATAGGAAAGTATTACAGAGGGTGGTGAGTACAGCACAAGACACTGTGGGCTGTCCCCTGACACCACTGGATGACATCGCCAGGGCTCGTTGCCTTGGAAGAGTGAGGAAAATTCTCAGGGATGACTCACACACTGGACGGTATCTCTTTATTCTCCTACCATCGGGTAGGAGATATAGGAGTATAGTCAGCTGTACCAACAGGCTGAAAAACAGCTTTTATCCGTGGGCTGTTAGGCTTTTGAATGGGATATAATCTCTGTGAACTTATGCAGAATTGACTTGGGAGGCCGGTGTGTGGTGTAATTGGTTCACATGGTGTGGTAGGATGAAGGGTTTATTGTCACTGTGTGTTGGGGGGAGGGAGCATGGGGAGAGGCACAGCTAATCTCAATGTACACATGTTGTACTTTGACAATAAAGGTTTATTATTATTTATTTTTATGTAAAAATAAACTGGCTTAAGATTTTAATATTGCTAGTGACAATAAATGTTGAGAATATAGCATATATTGGCAAAGAAACACTAATTTGCCTATAGCAGTCATTTGTTCTTTTCACATTATTTAAATTAAGTTAATAAAACTGAATTAAAATTGCAATTGGAGTAAATATCCAATTATTTTATCAAAATATCATACAGAAATACAATACAAGGTACCTATTTGTTATCGACAAGTGACATATTTCCCCAAACAAGATATTCATATCAATTTAATTTTGCCAAATAAATACCCCCAACTTAAGGCAGCTAAGCTATCCATTGAATATCTCTATTGCTAACAATCTCAGTCTCATATAATTTCCAGAAGTGTTTATTTTAAACAATTACAAAAAGTAAGAATATGTTCTGTTGCGCTTTTACAATTTCTGCAGCATAATAAAATATTTTGTTTACTCAGAATAAATCTAATAGAAATATATGTATATATCATTGTTTTACAGTTTACTTAATAGAAATGATTTACTAAGAATTACAGTGAAGCTATAGGATTTATCAGAAAACACTCACATGAATTGTGTCCAAGGCTAGAAGAAATGACTTCCAGTGGCATTTCTTTCTTATTTACTTTATGCCATTTCCTTACTAGAAACTGTAATCTTTGGAGATAGAAAAAGAGAAACATTAATGAGTAAATTGAAACAACACATAAGATAATATTTCTATATTAACTATTAATTATCGAAGTTTACAAGTGCTGTTAACCACAGTATTTTGCTTTCTCATACTTGTTTTTAAAAAAGGAAACATGGATTAAAGCTTTAATAGTTAACCAACCATTTAAATCCCATTAGTTCCATTGGAAGTACAAGGATTTTTATTCACCATTTATAGAAACCAACATCAGGAAATAATAAATTAATGTAAACCCTTTGGAAAAAAATACTAAAGATTAGTTACCTTAATATTGCAATGACCACACGGACTGCAGATCTGAACTTGGTAAAAAAACGACTTCGTGTTTCAGAAACATTCAGATCAGGAGGAGAAGGATAAATGCCCATGCGTGCTATCAGGGACAATGTTGCTTGTTCACATTCTTGAAATCCACCCAAAAGTAGAAGAAGGTATTTCTTCTGATACACCAGGGCCTTCCTAAAACTCTCAGCTCTCAAATACTTACAATAAAGCTTCTGTATCTAAATAACAACAACAACAATAATAACAGTAGCAAAATAATTCTTATGGGGAGCTAAAAAAATCTTTCGGAGTTCTGGTAATTACAGTGCTTAACAACAGCCACTGATTACACCAACTGCATCTCTTAGTGCTGACAATCCTTGGACTTCCTGCTGCTCTTCAACAAGCAAAGGATTATTGTTGTGGGGGGAAATGGAGAAAGAAGAAATATTAGCTGTGTTTGCCACCTTGAGTTACATAGAAAGTAATAAAGATGGGATAAAAATCTAATAAATCTAAATAAATACATACATTACATACATACAGTTGGGAAGTCACAAGTATCAGGTAGTACACAAAGAGTAAATGCTGCCAAGGGGAGAGGCAGAGGAGAGAGCATTAATGGTCCCTGAGATGTAGCCTGAGCATGGTGGTGCCAGCTGTTGCCGAGTGAGAAGGGTGCACAAGGGCAGGTGGCTGGCACAATGCAAGCAAAACAGGGCCAAAGGTGGCCACTGCCAGGTGGACGTGGGGGGGAATGACAGCCTTTGGGGAATGGTGTGAGTGTGGTGTGGCCAGGGCTGGCTGCTTCAGGGTTTGCAAGAATGCAGGAGGGGTGTGGATGACTGGTAAGAGTAGGGCCAGGTGGTGGCTGCTGCACTATGGTAACTATGGCTGGAGACACAAAATTGTGCAGATGTGGGATGAGCACAGTGGTCCTAGGGTTGGCTGCACAAATGGCTGCTGTGGGCAGCAGTTCCACGTGAGTATGGAGTATGACATCCCCAGAACCTTCAGAGGAAAAACCTCTGAATCTCAGCGATTTACTAGAGCAATAATCCCCAACCTTTTGGTACCAGGGACCAATTCCATGGAGATTTTTCCATGGACCAGAGGGGGTGTGCTGCCTGCAACTGGTGGATGGGGCTTCACTTATTTGTGTGGCTGGTTTCTGGCATGTCATGGACTGGTGCTGGTCCATGGACCAGGGGTTGGGGATCTCTATACTAGAGCAACTCACAACCTTTAGTTCCAGCTCTTTGATTGACTTTGCTTGTGGGAAGCCAACAGCAAAGGTTGCAAGTAGTGATGATGTGACATAGGATACTGCAACTGTGGTAAATGTAAGTCGATTGCCAAGCACGAGATCAGGATCACATGACCACTGGAATGTTGGAATGCCAGAACTTGAAGAACTAGTTTCACTCAACGCTGTCATAACTTCAAGCAGTTGCTGAGCCGACAGTTGTTAGCTAAGAACTACCTATAGCTTAACGAGTGAAAACTTCTTTGCATCTCAGAGGTTGCACTAGGCCAGGGGTCAGCAACCTGAAACAGTGAGAGCCACTGGGAACTGGTTCCCTCACAAAAGGAAAAACTGCGAGCCGCAAAAAATGTGTACACGTGTACATGCGCGCATGCGCAGAACAGGATTTGACTGAAGAGTGGAGCCAAGGTGAGATATGCACCTGCCCTGCATATTTGAATTGATTGGTTGAACTTTTTTAGTCCCACTTTTTTTTTGGGACTACACATGGCAGAGGACTGGGAGCCACAGTAGACGGCTGAAGGAGCTGCATGTGGCTCCGGTGCTGCGGGTTGCAGACCTGTGTTCTATAGAAATCTTATGTTTTTACAGAATGGCAATGTACACCTTCAGTACTTGTTGGCTATGCTGCAAACATGAAAGAGCCACAGGAGATGGCTGAAAAGAGCCGCATGTGGCTCCGGAGCCGCAGGTTGCAGGCCTGTGCACTAGGCATATAAAATAAGGACTGGATCCAACATTAGCTGAATGTTCTGTTGTTAAGGGCAGTAAACGTATATTCATGTTCACAGTTGTACAAATTCTGAATAAATGCTAAGAACTGTGCTTTTGTATCATTTTTATAGGAAAAAAGTTTGGATTTATTAGATTTTTTTTCAGTAACTGGGAGTTGAAAGAGTTAACCATTACTTCTGAAGAATGTAAGACGATTAAAACAAAGCTGATCTGTTTCAAATGTTTTGGGGATTATGTTTCAAAAATATTTTAAAATCTTCCATTCTGCCAAATTATTTGTATTTTGGGTGGTGGACAACAATCCAATATAGTTGGTAGATGACATCCAATCTGGGAGTGGAAAAAATGGAGCAGTAGCTCATCCCAAATTTCTATTTTTTCTTATAGCCAGAATACTCACAATATTCATGTGATAAAGAAAATTTACCTTGGCTGTTTTGTATGTTCCTAACTCTAAAAACTACATGAATCAGAGACTACTTATTTGAAATTTCAGCTAAAATTAAAACTCTGCTTTCTCTTGCCAAGCACACTAAATTCCAGTCTGCTTTCCTTTGCCATTCCCAGACAGACAATGGACAAAAATAATAGAAATATAGTACTGTTTACCTTTGGGGTGGAAGACACAGTTTGTTTGTTTTCTGTCACATTTGTTTTGGTTGCTGCATAGTTTGTTGCTTTCAAACCATTCTGTAAACCATGCTTATCCTGGTAAGTATACCCTTCTGATGCTTGCGTAGAGTGAATTATACTTGTAGGAATAACCTAAATGTAACATTTTAATAATAAAGTGATTAAAAACTTCATACAACAAAACATGACTTTAATTCAACAATATAAATATATATGTTAAAAAAATTAAATCCACTGTGGCAAATCAATCTGCTACAAGATTAATTTAAAAGAGGATTGGATAACTTCCTGAGGACACCTAGTTTACACCTTTAAGTCAGTACTGACTTCTGGCAATAGTCTGGACTAGTTCTTGCAGTTTTCTTGACAAAAAAAAAAAAAAAAAAAAAAAAGAAGGAAAAAAGTAAAAAAGTGATAACTTATGAAGACATCAAGCTTTTGACATCTTGCTAGGCGATTAGATACTTTAGGATATTGCTATATCCTATAAGTACTACAACTTATAACAGTTCGCTTAGTGACTGTTGTAAGCCCCAGGATCAGCGCCAGGCTCCAGCTGATCGGCACATCTTTGGAGATCAGCAGAAGTGCCAGGATCAGCATCAGGCTCCAAATGATCGGTGCTTCTGTGGGGCTCAGCAGAAGTGCAAGGATCAGACAAATTTAGATGGAACTGACTCATTTTTCAAGCAGTATTGTGCGAGGGGAAGGGAGTGGGGATAAATATAAGAATGGGAGCACTTAGCCTCCCAGAAGCCATTCCTACACTTATTGGGGCATTACTGTTGAATTTTAATTATGCAATAAATCATGGGAAGGCCATATCTGATCTACAAAATATTTGTTAACCACTAAAAATATTTTATTCCATATATGAAAGTCTTCATATTTCCCATCAAAGTCCAAATAATTTTTAAATGTTAAGATTATTTAACACTGAAAAAAATGTTATTGTGATAAGAACATAATTTAACTGGTTTGGATTCCAAACTACATTCAAAAAATATATACAGTAGAGAAGAAAATAAACAGGTAGCCCTAACTTATAACCATTTGTTCAGTGACCGTTGAAGTTATGATGATGCTGAACAAATAGTGGTTACAACTAGTCCTGAGTTTTGGCTGTCCCAGTATCCCTGCGATCAGTTGCAATGCCCCATGACCGCTTGATTGCCAATTGTGGCCTTCTCTTCTGGCTTCCCCAGAAAATCAATGAGAAAGCCAGTAGGGAATGTAATAATTTACTGGGGTAAGTCTCCCGTACCTGTGCACCCTCCTCCAGCTCTTAAACCTGTGACAGCCACTCACACATCTTTGCGCATCCTTCCCAAGCATTCCTCCTTTGTATGCTCGCACACCCTCTGATTCTCATTCTGCCTCCCTCACACCATCCCTCAGCTTTCCTTACACATGTACACTCTCCCCAACCTTTGTGATGTTTCCCTCACACCCCCTTATGAACTCTCCCACCTGGCAACCACTGCATACTTACCTACCAATCTGCTTGCAAGCCACTTGGGACTTGCAACATCCTGCTAGCTTCCCAGTAACTAGGTTATGGGACATTGGCAGGAAGTTGTAGGTTTCAGTTAACAATGACAACAAGGACTGCAGGGATTGTGGTCGCTAAGTATACATAGTCAAATCTTTTAATTTCCCAGGGAAAGATTTTTGGGAAAAGAGTAGTTTATTATGTTTTTTAATTTTTTATAATAAAATATGAAAATAATACAATTATTTAAATATTATAAATAATAATACAAAATACTATATAATGTATATATTATACAATAATATAAAATGTTATATTATAATAAGAATAGTTAATTTATTTTAGACAATCTACTGTTTTAAAGGACAAGATCAAAGGTTTATGTTAAGGTTCTGGCACAGAGGCTTTTCAAACCACAAAGCTTGGGAAAATAGATTGCTACTGTGAGTTTTCTTGCCATTTTTAACATGGATCTAGACCAGGGGTCAGCAACCTGAAACAGCAAAAGAGCCACTCGGAACCGGTTCTGTCACGCACACAAAAAAGTGGGAGCCGCAAAATGTGTGCGTGCATGCATGCACACACGCGCATGCGCATAACAAGGCAAAACGTGTACCAGCCCTGCCCTCGTCCATGTCTAGTATGGACAGCTCTGCCATCCTGGCTTTTCCTCCCTCAGAAAAAACTGCTCTCCCCCCGCCCTGTGCTCTCTCTCCCTCTGGGACTTTTTTCTTTCCACTTTTTGTGAAGCTTTGGGATCAGCTCCTGCCCTGGATTGCTTGCACTGCGCCGATCCTCGGCAGCCCCGACGCCCGCACCACATTCTGAGCCACGTGCACCTGTCGCTGCCTGGTGCCGCCAGCTTACCGGGGGGGGGGGGGGGGAACTCGCAGGCCGAGCCACGTGAAGATGAGGAAGGAAATGGCCTTTCAGAGTATCCCGCCCGGGCCCCCCTCGGAGGCAACGGGACCTTCCTCGGCCGAAGGAAGCCTCGCATCTCTCGCAGCACGTCTCTCCCGAGCCAGGAGGCACCTGCACAGTGGCGGTTCTTCCTGGCGACAGGTGCTGGGTCGCGGTGCTGCCTTCAGCCCGGGCGCTGCCGGAGCCACCCAAGCCCCCTGCCCCTACCCCCGGGGCCTCCAAACCTCTGCCGCCCCATTCTCTCAATGGAATAGGGCGGAGGAGGTTCAGAGAGCTGCTGCCTTCGTGCGCATTTCTTTCGGCCCCGAAAGAAACGCGGACGAAGGCAGCAGCTCTCCAAACCTCCACCGCCCTGTTTGGAGCCGTGGGTTGCCGACCTGTGATCTAGACTGCAATATATTAAAAATCTGAGCAAAGAACTTCAAGTTGTGTTTTGATGTGCCTGTACTAGTGCTAATTCAAAACTGATGTTATATTTCACAGCTTTGTTGTGGGGAAAATAGGAAGAGGAAAGTGTGTTGGATAAATTTGCTGCAATGAATTTTGTAAAAATAATAAAAGCAGGATATAAATAAATTAAAGTAAAATAAAATAAAAATATTTTTATCCTATTGGAAGACATGAGAGATTAGCTGGTTTTCTATAAATTTTAACTAAAGTCTAAATAGTTATTTATGAAAAGAAAAGACATCCTCTTACCACAGGTTTGGAAAAAGCCAGTAATTCTTTGATTTCAAGTGTATGAAGTAAGGCTGCAACTATCTTATCATTTGATGCAGACCAATTTACTGTTCTGTTAAATACAAAACAGAAAAATGTAATCCAGGTAGCTATGCAACAAGTAGCTATCCCAAAAAACAGATATATAACTCTGTATATTTAGTTTCAAGCAACATAGCTAAAGATAATAAGTTTGTGTAAAAACAATCTTATATAGATCTTCGCAGTCATATAAAATTAATATTCACCAGCCAACCTCACAAATGATTTTGGGCAGGGGACAATTTCTGCTACTTGGAATCTTATGCAGCACTTGCCTGAAATCTGGAAAGCAGTTAATATTCAGTACAGAAAGCAGAGTTCCATATATCATTGAATTCAAGCTTTCTGATTAACTATCACTCATCTAAACAGTAATATCAGGTATTGCCATTAACATTTTTTTCCAGGAAGACTGATATTTCTTGGAAAGTATAGACAGTGTGTCCACTTGTTAGAATTAATGAGTTCGCCTTGTTTCTCCAATTTCTAGAAGATGTTTCTAAAACAAAGAGAATTATTAAAAGAATACTCACTTGTCTATAGTTTTATATATGAACTCAGAAAGATATGCAGCAACAAGAACCAGCTGTTCTCTAATGTTTTCCAATATCTGTTGTTCAACATGCAATTTTACAGTATCAGATGTAAAATTTAAGTCAGTGTAATTATTTTTTGAAGGAAATTCATTATATTTTTTTAATAATATTTCTTGTTTCTTCAGATCTTCTAGCATTTTTTGTAATTCCATGAATTTCATACAGTTTTGCAAATATTGTAGTGTGGACGCATTCTATTGGAATAAAAAATACAGTAATTTGTATTATATCCAATAATGTATATGTAGAACATCCATAAACAGAGGGAACTTGTCAGTGTTATTGATTTTTAATTGATAAAATATCATTAGAAATATACTTCTCAACATCTGAGTATATACCGAGAAGCCAAAGCATCTTTTGGGGTACAAGAGGCACTTTGTGGTAGTTGGTGATTCTTTGGTAAGAGAAATAAGGACTGAGTATGCCAAGCTGGTATTATATCACAGGGACAACCAGAATATGATGAACAGGTTGCTGAAACTGCAAAGTATGGTAACCATCCCTCTGAGTATTCAACATGAATGACAATGCCAAAAAAGACTTTCAGAGACTACAAAGTCCTGGGCAGAAAAATGGGAATATAAATATTGTTTTTGTTAATCTTTACATCTATAAGGATAAAAGCCTTTCACATGTGATAAGAGGAACAGGATTCTAGAATTCAACAGTTAGCTATATAGACTGTGCTGCTTGCTATCTTTGAATTCCTCAGTCATGCAACCATTTACACAAAGAACTCATGAAAAAGGTAGGCTACATCTCATGGAACCGGGAAATATCTCACCATTCTCAACAAGAAGCATTAAATGGAAGAAAAAGGGGAAGGATGGTGTTGAATGTATCACCAAGGACTGAGAACAGGTCCACACTTGAAGAGCCAATTACCGATTTATTGCTACTCGTGCTTATGCACAGGAATAGTGAAATTGATATTTAACACATACTTGGAGTTAGATAAGGGTAAACAGAATTCAAGGAAGGTTAGACTCTTTTAATTGTGTCCCCAGGTTCTGCCACCAACAATGCAGGAGACATAGGAAATCAAAGAAGTTGAAGGGTACGTAGAGATTGAAAGAAATTATAAAAGTGAAGCCACTAGGAGCCATTATTTTAAACATGAATTGTGAATTTATTAGGTTACCTTAGACAGGCATAATATATGGAAGAAATCCTTCTGTGCCACATTAAAAACTTGACAATGGGAGATTTTAATTAATATGATATCTAACAATTATAGTCCTCTCTTGCTGAAAACCTCTTTGGCAGAAAATAGAAGGATCAAAGGGACAGGGTTCTATTTTGGACCCAATCATTTTTAATTGTGTGTGTGTGTGTGTGTGTGTGTGTGTGTGTGTATGTATAAAATACATTCATTTTATTATCGTATTTTCCGGCGTATAAGACGACCCGGCGTATAAGACGACCCCCTACTTTTTAAGAAGATTTTCAAGGTTTTTCGTCTTATACGCCGGAAAATACTTGAATGAAAATCAATGAAATGAATGAAAATGAATGAAAATACTTACATGCCCTGCCCTCCCTGTCCGTCGCAGAGGAGGCGAAGGCCCGACTGGCCCCGCCGGCCCTCCCGCTGCTCCCGCGCTTCTGCTGGCCCCCGAGGCGGCAGGCAGCGCCACGGCCGGCGCCCCTCCTGCTTCCCCCCCAGGCCTTGAACTTTTCCCATTCGGCGCAGGGCGGGGCAGCTCCGCCCGCCGCCTCTTTTTTACAACTCGTGCCGCTTCTCTCTCACTGTCGGCCAAGGTGCGCTTGGCCCGGCCTCCGGTCCCTCTTCCCGGCCGGTTTCCCGCCCTGCCCCGCATGGAGCTGGACTGGGCGTGCAGCTCTCGGTGTGGCTGCTTTGTATTTGCCCGTTTCGTGTAATAGGTTTGAAATAAGCACCACTCACTGTCAAGCACAATGCAAAGTCTGAATTGACAATGCAGCAGAGAATTTTTTTTCCTCCTTTTTTTCTTCACAGCAGGCAGCGCCACGGCCGGCGCCCCTCCTGCTTCCTCCCCCCCAGGCCTTGAACTTTTCCCATTTGGCGCAGGGCGGGGCAGCTCCGCCCGCCGCCTCTTTTTTACAACTCGTGCCGCTTCTCTCTCACTGTCGGCCGAGGCGCGCTCGGCCCGGCCTCCGGTCCCTCTTCCTGGCCGGCTTCCCGCCCTGCCCCACATGGATCTGGACTGGGCGTGCAGCCTCTCGGTGTAGCTGCTTTTCCTGGGCAGCCTGGCGGTGCGGCTCCTGCGCTCGGACCTGTTGCTGAGCCGGCGGCTGCTGCTGCGCGTGGGGCTGCTGGCCGTCCTGCAGGCGCTGGGCCAGGCCGTCCTGCCGCTGCCCCTCAGTGCCGCGCTCACGGCGGCTGCCTGCTGGCTCGTCTCGGCCAGCACCGCCCGGCGGAAGCGCATCCCCGTGGGGGAAAGAGCGGTGCTGGTGACAGGTGAGTCCGGCGGACGTGAGGCCCTCCCCTTGGGCCAAGAGCCGACGGGCTCCCGCCCAGCCGTGTCCCGGAGCCGCGCCGGAAATAGCTCGGTTGCGCGGGGCGGCCCGGCTTTGCAAGAACGGGGACGCTCGACTGATTTTTTTTTTCCGGCGTATAAGACGACCCGGCGTATAAGACGACCCCCCAACTTTTAAGAAAATTTTCAGGGGTTAAAAAGTCGTCTTATATGCCGGAAAATACGGTATATAAGAGAGCCCAACTCACCTCACAGGGTTGTTGTGGGGAAAATATGAGGAATACGTATTAGGTGTGTTTGCTGCCTTGAGTTGTTTATAAAAATAATAAAAGTAGGACACAAATCAAAATTAATCAATCAATCCATTAATGTTCTTTACTCATAGGCTTCAAATATAGACTACATAGCTGTCTGTTCCAAACACTTTAATAGCCCTTGCACAGATGATCTATAGGGCTAGACCACAAAATCTACAATTCTACATAGATTCCTCTATGTGCATTATACTACTAAGGCAACAAAAAAATAGGATATTCTTACTTGATTTTCTTGAGCTTCTAGAAGTGAGCTTAGACAGTGACATTCACTTTGTTGCTCCTGTGCCCTTTTTCTTTCTCCTTGTACTGTCCTGATCTGTTGATCGCTCGTTGATTTCACAACAGACTGCAATTGTTTCCACCCCCTTTTCGTTTGTGCTTCTTTCTCTCTTTGTACCTCCAAAGTATGAGCAACATCTTGTTTTTTATTTTGCATCATTGACCCTGTAACTTGAACAGTGTTTTGGAGATCTTGTTCTTGTTGAAACTCTTTACAATGTATATGCATTTCTTCCATCTGTTTCTTTGAATCAAATACCTGCTGCTGTGATTTCTCAATTATAGCAAAAAGTTTCCTAGAATTGGACCTTTCTAAATGCAACTGTGCTTGCAATTCCAGCAATGAATCTTTATGTTTACAAGATCCACATTCATTTAATTTCATAGTCAGATGTTCTGTCAAAACACGTTCATGGTTCAAGGCATTTAACAGGTCTGCATTTTGTTTTTTCTCAATATCTAAATTTTTCTGCAGTTCCAACAGTTTACTCTGATCCTTGGATAATAAAGCCTCACAACGAGATTGTTCAATTTGGAGTTCTTTACGGAGATTATTATTTGCTGACTGTTCATGTTCTAAAGCGACAGTTAATTGATTGTTCTGAATACATTGTAACTCCAAGGCAGCTTGCAACTCCTGTACAAAAACAAAAATATATTTACATTAATTATATGAAAATTCAAACCTGAATATCTATGAAGTCTAATACTGTAGTCAATGAGATTTCATGGAAATTAGGATTTGAGTCCAGACAACTTTAAGAAAAACAAACAGAAGTAGTCTTTCAGAAATGCAAAGTGAAAAAAGGTCCATTCCTTCTACCTGTGTTTTCAGCTATAGGCTACACTCTCCCAAAGATAAATTGATTTATAAAACAGCAGCATAAAATTAGGGAAGAAGCACTTACCCAAGACAATAAGTTAAAAAAAACACAACTAAGTAAATTAATGAGACATGAATAGTAAACACATTTTCATCATTTAAATTGGTGTTGCAAGGGTAAGCCTATTTGAAGTGCTTTAGTAAGTTGATTAAGGCCTGGAGGAACATTGTCCATGGGGTCGCGATGGGTCGGACATGACTTCACAACTAACAACAACAACAACAACAACAACAACAAAGTAAGTTGATTGAAGTTTGCCAAACTAGCCATTTATAGCTATACAAATCTAAAGTGAGCTCTTACTGGCTAGCTGAAGGTAATTTGATGATCTAAATTTTAAAATATTTTGAAGGTGGATTTATTGCTACTAGGCTTTTCTTTAAAACTATTGGAAATTTGGACTGGCAGGACATAAACATCATGCCATATCCAGTAAATCTAACATTCATTTCAGGGATAATGAATTTGATAAAGTCCTCGGAGAAGATTTTTACTTGTGAGCAGTGTGTTATTTGTCAAACTTAAAAGTATTTTGTATTTTCACATTTCTGTCTTATTTTTCAGCATCTCTGACCATGTCACGGCAGCCATTCTGCTAAACTAGGCATAGCAAGCTGACAGCCTGACAGTAACAAGAGGAGGAGGGAGCAGTGGGGGTAGGGACAAAGGGAGGGAACCAGGAGGAATCAAAACCAAGCCATACTGTCCTGTGAGAAGCTCCAGCCGTCTCAAGGCCACACCAAAATAATGCGGAGCCAGCAAGTGCCGAAAACAGGGACTGTTTCCCAAACAATTTTGGGATTGGACAATAACCAGCGATTGGCTGGGAACAAGGGAAAGTTGACGGTATCTTTTGTGTGTGAAAATTTCAGATCCAGCTTGTTCCAATGACTATCTACCCCAGATTCATTACACTTATCAACAAACACAGTAAAATAGTGATACAAAAATAAAGGCCTTCTCTACACATTGAGGTGTTAAATACTGACATTTTATATAAATCTATGATAAAAAAAACAGGGCAAATTCTTTTTATTATTTGTAGAAAAATGAAACTGCTATGCTGAATTGGTTATAGCTATCTTTTCACTGACAGATATCTTTCTTTATTGTAAAAATTAAATATTAGATGATCTTTGCAAGACAACTATTGAAAGGAGTCTTTTAAATATGTGAGTTTTATTTTTCCTAAGAAACTGACCTGGGAAGCTTGCATCTTAGTATATTTGGAAGCAAATAAACAAAACAATTGGTTGATTTTGTCCTCTTTTATATTTAAGAATTATTAATAACACTACATGGAACATTTTCTGAGAAGGAGACAATGTATTAGCAAAGTAACATACAGATTTTTTTTAAGGATCAGTCAGTATCAAATTAAAGACAAATGTAAGATCAAACTATAGGGTGTGACAACTATATAAGTTATCTAAAATATATCATCTGGCTGGGGCTTGAAACAAAATTATGGTTAGTACTATAATAAATAAAATAAAACAAGATGTGTTATCACTTTTAGGCATACTGAGCTAACCAAAAATGAATCTAGTTTGAACTTTGATCATTATACAGTTTTTGGAAAGTCCTCCATGACAAGGGATTTAGAGGTAGTTATTCCTTCCTAGCCTAGCCTAACTGAAATTTGTTAATGGTCCCAGTTAGTCAGTTTATAGATATTATTTATTTTCATCAGGAAAAGGATATATATTTAGTAATGGGGAACAAGAAAAAAAATTGTTTGCTTTGGAGATTTACTACATTGAATTTAACCTATTTTGGTTGAAGACAAGAATATAAAAAACTGTGTAGCAATAGGGATTATTATTTTCATGACATATTTTACCTCTGTAGCTTTTGATTTTTCATCCTCTTTTATTTTATGCTGTTTCTGCTGTTCATCCAACTTAATCTGTAATTCTTTGTTTTTAAGATGTTCCCTCTGTAAATTCTCAAGTGCTGCTGTAATACTTCTCTCTTTATTTTCCAATGCAGAACTATGACATAACATTTTAAAATATTATTTATAAAAATGGTTAATCTAACTGTAAATCATTCTTTTCAGGAAATTAGGCCTTTAATGACTGAACAAAAATAAAATTAATATATTTTTCACTATAGATTTTAATCATAGTGGTAAAAAAAGTCAAATTTCTTTTTGTGAATCTCTTCATACTGGTATCAATACACAATATAAAAATGATTTCTCTATATACACACAGCTGAAAATATAAAGTAGGAATGGTATGTATCATTACAAAATTAGGCCTATGCGAAATATAAGAAATATAAGAAATCATAACAATAATGAAGTTAATTACCACAATAAAAATAACAAAAATAATTCTTTATGTAGGAAGCAGGCATTTTTAAAACAAAGTTATAAACACCCAAAGAGAATTATTAGAATTGGTTTAAAGAAATCTCAGAAGTGAGCCTTTATGCTATACAATAGGGATTGAAGTTATATACCCCAAAATGATCAGTGAATCGGTGTGAACGACCCCCTTCTATTCAAATTCCCATGAATAGAACTAATGAGTTCATGAATGGGATAATCCTACTGAAGGGGCCAGGAAAATTCCTTTTTTCCTATGGAAATTTTAAGAACAAGTGTATTAACCCTATGTCAGATGCAATTTACTTTGGAGTAACTTATACATATATTAAATAAGTACAGGCTGTACACACCCACACCCACACCACACAAATATTTGTATGAATCCACATACAAGCACACTAGTGTACATCTTCCCCTGATGCACTTATATTCTGCTGATATGTAGGCTGACATTCTCCACATATAAGTGCCCATCTTTCTTCCTCTTCCATTCCAGGAAGTAGGTGACTTTTTTTTCCTTTTCTAACCTCTTCCAGGAACAAGGGAGATATCCTAGTTCTCCTCCTCCTTCCATAGAAGGTGCTTACTGAGATCTCCCCCAAAGCCCATATTGGTGTGCCCTTCATCTGAAAAAGGAGGAAACGAACATCTGGATCCCAGCACCACCCAAATATTCCTCCTTCCACTTGGCATTTTGTTTTCCAGCTGAGCCTGTTGGGAATGGTGGCTGATTCCAGACTGTTCCTGTATGGAATTGGGATATTTTATATGGGTGTGCAAATCACTTGAAAAGGCAGGAGTAAAGATAGGAGTGAATCTCCTTTCTCTTTGCTCCTTTTGGCTGCCTTTCTCTTATCCTTTCTTGACTTTCCTGTTAACACATCCTGATGTATCACACTGATCCCACTTAAACAAATGAATATGGGTACGGACAAGTCAGAGGATGTACCACAATTCATCCCTCCCCCACACATCACTTGGAGATAGCATCCAAATAGCAGAGCAGTGGCACTATTAATGTGTCTGCTGCATTTCTAATACAATAGAACTAATAAAACTAAGGAGAAATTTCCTGACAGTGAGAATAATCAACAGTGGAATAGCTTGCCTTCAGAAGTTGTGGGTGCTCCAATACTGGAGGCTTTTAAGAAGAAACTGGACAGTCATTTGTCTGAAATGACATAGAGTCTCCTGCTTGAACAGTGGATTGAACTAGAAGACCTCCAAGATCCCTTCCAACTCTGTTATTCTGTTCTATTTTGTTATTCTGTTCTATTATTCTTACAAGGCAGATTCCCACACCACACAGCACATGTCTGAAGATCCAGAGGATCCAGAGACAGTCGTCCTCAGTCAATTGAGGTTGCAGCTACCATATGAATCCAAGCTGACATTGGCTCATCACCATCTCTCCTTGCAAAGTAGCTGCCAAACTACTACAGAAAGGGAAGAGGACATCAACTCTCATTTAGCCCACTACTTTAGGGCTTTCAAATGTTGCTGAGGATACTAGAATTGGGAGGGAATTATAGATAGGTATATGGGAATAAAAAAGAAAGATAAGACAGATTTAAGAGAATCCTAATGGCCCTGGTTGCAGAACTCTTTGGTAGAGGTCCCTTGTATAGACAAGCTGGCTACAACTCCCCCCTCCCCCCCCCCCCAAAAAAAGGCCTATGATCCCACTCTCCAGAGGATTGCAAACATCTTGTTTACAAAGCCTTGATGAAGAAAAGAGAAATTTCATAATATACCAGTAGCAATGCATTAACAAAAATGTAAGGCAGAATCCATTTGGAAATCTTTACCTGTATTTCATTACTTCATTTTGGTTTTTTTGTAAAGATTTTTCTAACTTCTCATTTGTTTGTTTGCTTTCACAAAGATCTGATTTCAAATTCAATATTGCAGTGTGTTCCTGTTTCAGCAATTCGTGCATTTCAGAAGCTTTCTCTTGTTCATGTTTTAAGGAAGCCTGCAAGTCATTTGCAATGGATTGTTCTTGCTGAAGTTTATATTCTAGAAGTTCAACTGAGAATAAATTTAAACATTGCAAAAATACATAAATCTATTCCTAAGCTTTCTATATTTTCCCCAAATATATTTTCCCAATATCTTTCCTTTTTAAAAATAAAGATTTAATTTAGATGGAAGACTAATTAGGATAATAAGGTAGCCCTCAACTTACCACACTTCTTTTAGTGATCGTTTGAAGTTACAATGATACTGAAAAAAGTGTGACTGTTTTCCACACTTATGACCATTGCACGTGATCAAAATTCAGACACTTGGCAACTGGCTCATTTTATGACGGTTGCAATGTCCTTTTGCAACCTATTGATAAGCTAAGTCAATGGAGAAGCCAGAGTCACTTAACAACTGTGTTACTAACTAACGTAACAACTACAATGGTTCGTTTAACTACTGTGGCAAGAAAGGTCATAAAACGGGGCAAAATTCACTTATCAACAGTCTCGCTTAGCAACAGAAATTTTAGAACCATTTGTACTCATAAGTGGAGGACTACCTATTGCATTACATGCTCTCATCATCTGTCTCCCTTTCCTTTCATTGTTCAAACCAAATTGAATCTGCTTGAAATTGTTTTAACAAGAATATTTGAGGGACAACTTGCCAGGCAAGGTAAGAAAGAGGAAATAAGTTTGCTGAGTTTGTTCCCTTTTGATAAATTTAATTCT
This sequence comes from Daboia siamensis, assembly GCA_024449315.1. Taxonomy (NCBI): domain Eukaryota; kingdom Metazoa; phylum Chordata; class Lepidosauria; order Squamata; family Viperidae; genus Daboia; species Daboia siamensis. The sequence goes on along the minus strand of JAKJMR010018404.1, from coordinate 3,045,244 downwards.
GATGATACAAAGGTTGTTCTTGTTATTCACACAAACCGTTCGAAATCAACAACCATGAATAAACAGAATACCCATGAAAAGTGTTCTTTGCAATGTGCAAGTGTTCATTTGTTTCTTTTTGTGACAAAAAATACACAAAAAACATACATAAGTGAAATCCTGAATAGATATTGAAATCTGGTGAGCAATTTCCAATTGGAGATATATGTAGTTGCATACAATGAAACCAGGGATAGTAGTACTTGGATAATACAACCAAAAGATAAATTTAAGAGATATTTTAATTAATATTTCATTAACTGGAGGTTCTCAAATCTTCATTTTGGTGGACAATTTTTTATCAGCTAGGAAAGATACAAGCTAGTGGGGGATACAAGAAATTACAAATAGGTAGTGGATGAGATGTTGGGTATTCAGAATTGAGAACTCCTCATCCAGCTTATCCGGTTCTCCAATATTTGGCATAGAAGTATATTAGGGGTAAAAGATACAAACAAGAAAGGATGCACTAGTAATGCAGCACAGCAAATTTGGGAAGCAGATATATATTTCAGTGGCCTGGTATCTAGTATTCACAAAAATGTAAACAAAACCAATAATGAATAATTATTGATTTTTATTTTTAATATGTATTTATTCAAATGAACAATACATTACCCTGTCTTTGAAGCTGGTGCTCTTGCTTTTTCCCCTGATTCTCTGTATTTATAAGTGTTTCTTGGAGTTCCTGTAACTTTTCTTGGCTTTGAAGTTGTGTAAGTCTCAACTGAACTTCAAGATCCTGCATATCAGAAAGCAAGCTGTTCTTATCTGAGGATGAAAGATGTTCAACAGGTCTCTTTGGTTGCTCCTCCTCCTGAAAGAAAGTTCAGTTCATACAGTGAAAGGACGTATGGTAGATTTTTTAAAAAGATGTAAATTCACATGCCTATTTTTTCAGTAAGAATTTAAAGCTGATTCAAACTATGAATTACATGTCATTTACATTTTTAGGCTACTTGAATTTACATAGATTTGTAAGTTTTTTTTCTGGTTCCTTATGGAAAAAACAAAAGATTAATGTGAGTTGTTTATACTGGCACTGGTTTGGATTTCCACATGTACATGCATGCATATTTCAGTAAACCACATATGTGTATAATTTGACACAAATAATATATAATTGTTTTGTTCCTAAAAGGGTATGTGATTTCCAGACTAATTTTTTTTAGAAATAAAATACTGAAAAAAAATAGCAGTCTGCTTCAAGTGTAATATTAGTGAGCAGAATGTGGCAGTTGAAAATCATTTCACTTTACCGTTGCAGGCAAAAGTTTAGACATTTAGTCTAATTGTATGTTTCAATGCATTCTTAAAAAATGGAGGTTGGTACAACCCATACATGATACAAAGTTAATGTCACCCGGATTTCCTGCTTGCAGTTTGCCCACTTCTTGGGGAAGTGAGCTGATGTAAGAATTGGAAGGGAGGATCACTCATCATCAGAGTGGACATGTTTAGACTCCATCAAGGCCATCTGCTGAAAGGATTTCTCATAACATCATGCTGGATGCTGATTGGTCTGCAGGGATTGGACCATGGAAAGAGGGCTATGGGGAAACTTTCAATGTGTAACTTTCACGTGGTTTTTACTCAGATCTTGCCTTGCTTTTGCTGCTATCAATTCATTCTTAGTAAAAGTACCTTCTTGGAGTTGGGTTTTTTCTTTCTTAGGATTTGAATGGAGGCAGACCTGATAATTAATACTGACATTTCTCTGCAAATTTTAATGTATATTTACTATTTATGTTCATTTACTTATAGATTCAGAATTGGAAAATAGTGAACATGACAAATGCAAATATTTGGATCTGTTTTCAATCAGTAGTGTTTAACACATCCTTATTTAAAATGTCTCCTATATCAGCCTTCTATACATGCTTTTAGTTCCCTCCCATTCTTCATTGAAATACTCTTTTAATTCAGAAATATTCTTAAAGTCTCCTTTTTTGCACTGCATTACAGATTATCAATAATATTGAAATCTGGTGACAGTAAACACCATACCCAAACCTTTATTTTTTTTTCTTGTAAGTACTTCATTGTTGCCGACTTTTGTGTGCTTCAGATTCTTATTTTGCTGAAATATCCATCTTTTCAGCTTTAATTCCTTCATTGTTTGTGGGCCACAACCCTAAACAAGGGGTCTTCAAACTTGGCCCTTTTATGATGTGTGGACTTCAACTCCCAGAATTCCTCAGCCAGCTTGCTGAGGAGTTGAAGTCCACAAGTCATAAAAGGGCCAAGTTTGAAGACCCCTGACCTAACCCTTGGTATTTAACTGAATTCATTCTTCCTTCCATTGTATAGTGTTTCCTGTGCAATTGACTGCTATACCACTCCTACAGCAGCTGCATTTTCAATGATTGGCAAAGTGTACTGGATGAACAGTTCAGTTTTTCTCAGTCCAAAGCAACTTGTTCCAAAAATGTTCAAGCTTTTCAAGGTTTTTGTTCATGAAAGAAGGTTGGAAAAAGAATATATTTCTGACAACTTGCCCATATAGGTCATAATTGTTTAATCCCAAGTAGACACGGGATTAACTATTCTAGTGAGAGCTAAATTTCCAAGAGGTCATTAGTGATTTGTTATATCTTATCAATCTGACTAGTTTTCAGGCAATTACAACATTTTTTCTTTAGTTCTTAAAGAAATTCAGGTTACAAAGGACTATTGCTTTATCTTCAATAGTCCTTTGTAACCTGAATTTCTTTAAGAATGGGTTTCATAGGTAAAATTATTAGCTGGAAGTCTTTATCCCTGCTTTATAAGTGTAAATTATTTTCATTGAAGGCCACACTGTTTAGATCTACATATACGGTAACTATACTAATACATTACGAAATCCTAGATTCTTGGGAAGAACTAGATACATATGAAGGCAAACACTAGGTAAAGAACTGGCAACTTTTCCAGCCTGGTGTTTGATGAGACAGGTGAAAGAAGCTGGGGCTCCTGGAGGGGCAATGAAGGAGGAGGGATGCCTCAGATGGCGGTTGGTCCAGATGGCGGTTGGTCCAGATGGACTGAAGAAACCCTCCACAAGGATGGAGGAAAGGCTGCCTGGTAAGCCCAGACAGCCCACGTCATCGCCAGCCGGAAGAAAAGTAAGGAGCCGCTAAACAGCTGATTGTCAACAGCATGCTGAAACTGGGTGAGCCTGCTCTTTCATTCCTTTTCCTTCTGGACCTAGAAATGTTGACCCCCTGATTGGGAACAGCTATGAAGTAAAGACCCCAGAAGGACTAGGGGAGAAGAGAGTTAAAAGGGGTGAACAACTACAGGAGATGGAAGGATTTTAAGGAAGATAAAACAACTCTTAAAAATTGAACTTAGATTGACTCAAAGAAAGACTGCTTAACCTACAGGATGTGAAAAAAAATTAGATATAATTCTTAGGGTAAATAACCTATAAAGAACTTTAAAAGAAAAACTTTGTTATAATCTTTTAAAACCAGATATTGACAAAACAGTGTATGAGGACATCTAGTGGTGAAAGGAGATATTAAAAGGTAAAGGTAAAGGTTCCCCCGCACATGCGTGCTAGTTGTTTCCGACTCTAGGGCCCGGTGCTCATCTCCGTTTCATAGCCGAAGAGCCAGCGCTTGTCCGAGGACATCTCCGTGGTCATGTGGCCGGCATGACTAGACGCCAAAGGCGCACGGAACGCTGTTACCTTCCCACCGGAGTGGTCCCTATTTTTCTACTTGCATTTTTACGTGCTTTCGAACTGCTAGGTGGGCAGAAGCTGGGACGAGTAACAGGCGCTCACTCTGCTACGCGGCACTCGGGATTCGACCCGCCAAACTGCCGACCTTCAGATCGACAAGCTCAGCGTCCTAACCCACTGAGCCACCGCGTCCCTGAAAGGAGATATTACAGTAATACTAAATAATAAAAGAACCTGAAAGTGTTTGACCTTGAAACAACACCTGGTGTAAACAAAATCCCTTTGTGTGAGTTTATAAGTGAAAAGACTTTCTACAATTATATCTGTTGACTCTGGATATAACCAAAACAGGAATTACTTGGAGACAACAGGCGTTTTACATCTGTGACTCGACTGGAGGATTTGGATTTAGCCTAAAGTAGTTGGCTTGTTCTTTTTGGTTGGATTTTAGCCTAAGATAGTTGGCTTTTTTTTCCTTTTTTTCCTTTTTTTTCTCTCCTTGAGATATTGGGATTTAGCCTAAAGTAGTTGGCTCCTTTTACAGTTTGGATTTTAGCCTAAGATGGTTGGCTTGAAAAATGAGTACATCAAACCTCACCAGACTTATGAAAAAGACTTCCTCTGCACCCTCTGTTGGAACATCTAGCCCAGGGGTAAGCAACCTTGGCACTTTTATGACTCGTGGACTTCAACTCCCAGAATTCCTGAACCAGCATGGCTGGCTCAGGAATTATGGGAGTTGAAGTCCACGAGTCATAAAAGAGCCAAGGTTGCCTACCCCTGATCTAGTCCAACAAGCTAGGGATCTATCGAAACCATGTTGTAGTGTGAGAAAATAAGCACTGCTCAAAATGCGATGCAAACTACATTAAAATTAATTCAAGAATCAATACAAAAAAACCACAAAGAGACATAAATCGGACATAAAGACAATTTGAAATCCACCACCAAATGATTGTTAAAAATGAACAAAGAATTCAGAAAACGGAAAATAAATCAGATGATATTGACAAAAAATGGAAGTAGTAATACAAGAAAATTAAAATTTAGAACAAACAAATCAAAATCTAGAAGGAGCGGTGGCGATCTTAGAAATGGAGAAAGCAGAACACTACTTAAGATTTCAAAATATTCCTGAAGACAGAGAAGAAAATATAGCACTTGTGATTATTGATCTCCTGGCAGAGGCCTTGAAAGGAGACAGAGCAGAGATGCAAATGGAGACAGATGAAATATTTTGAATGAATTCAAGCTATGCAAGGAAATATAAACTACCAAGAGAAGTGCACGTAAGATTTATAAAGAAAACAACAAAAGATGAAATACTGAGAAAAGTTAGAGATTAGCCGTTACGAGAATAAAGAAATTGTGGTGTTAAAGCAGATACCCAGACAATAAGAGATACTCGAAGGCAACATCATTTCCTAACTACAAAGCTGATTGCAAAAGGCATAAATTTCAGATGGTTAATGCCAGAAGGGATTTTAATTAACTGGAATAATATAAGATACTGATTGGATTCAGTTTGGAAAGCAGAAGATTTTGATGAAAGAAATTGAGCATTCTTAGATGAAGGAGTGCAACATCAACAAGAGGAGAAAAAAGATCAGAAACAAATTGAAGAAGCAACTGAAGAAGTAATTATACAAACAGGAGAACAGAAAGAGAAATTTGATCAAGTTAGTGAAGGAACCGCAGGAGAATAGAATTACAAGATCGACTAGACCTAAATATAAATAATTGAAATGGAGAAAGAAAATGGATTTTTTTCAGTGAATAAAAATGTACTAAACTCCCCATCAAAAAGAAACAAAATGTTTAGAAAACTACAGAAATTAAATATAGATATAATTTGTCTGTAAGAGACACATATAAAAAGACAATATTATAAGCTGTTGGAATACCCCAAAATTGGGAAATTTACTATGCATCAGCACAACAGAAAAAAAGAGGTGTTGCCGTATATATCAAAGAGACAATAGATTCTAAAATGATTTATTCAGATGAAGAAGGAAGAATTGTGATGATAGAAATATACTTATATAAAAACAAACATCTACACACCAAATAGTAGCCAGTAAGAATTCTATCAAAATCTCCATAGAAAAATAATAGAAATGGAGTATCAAAACATTTGTTTAGTAGGAGACTTTAATGCGAGAGTGGATGGGACATTAGATTATAAAAGTAGTAAAACAGGAAAAACTGGAAGAAAAAGATTACTTAAGACCTTTTTTAATATGATAGAAGAAATTGGAGTACAAGATGTTTTGAGGGAAATCAATCGAGGAAAATTACAATACACATTTTATTCAAACAATCAAAAATCCTGGTCCAGAATCAACATGATCTGGATGACATCTGAACTGAAGACAAATATGCAGGAAACAGAGATAAAACCAGGTACATGGGCAGATCACATCCCTTTAAAAGTGACAGGGAGAGGAATACAAAAAAAACAAGATGGACTTTGAACCAATCTATATTAAAAGAAAGAAAATTTATAGAACTAGCAAAAAAAAGAAATGGAGTTTTTTTCCAAAGAAAACAAAAAAGAAGATACAACATTACAAAATGAATGGGATACAGCAAAAGCATACTTTAGAGGTATACCTATATAATACATGACAAAAAACAAACAAAGAGAAAAGGTAAGCAATATATACTATTAAAGGAAAAATTAGAATCAGAACTGCAAATGAACCTGCAAAAGAAGATTCTGAAAAGAGAAATGGAAACAATAAAACACAAATTAAATCTGTTGAATTCAGAAAAATTGGCACAGCAAATAAAAAGAACAAAACAAACTTTTTTGAAAATGCAAATAAACCAGGAAGATGGTTAGCTTATAAACTTAAAAAACAGAAGAAAATAATAAATAACTTAGTAGATGAAAAAAGTTCCCTACAATTTAAAAATGAAGAAATAAAAAAGATAATTAAAAAATATTACAAGAAACTGTATGACATAGAAGAAATTCCAAGAGAATCATCCAATATTTGGAAGAAAATAACAATGATGGAAATAACATAGGCCATAAGACGACAAAAAAACGAGAAAACACCGGGGCCAAATGGACTACCGGCGGAGTTATATAAAGTTTTACAAGATATACTAAGTAAACTGCTGAAAGATGTTCGCAATGAACTTTTGTTGGAGGCTAAACTCTCAAATACATGGATAGAAGCAAATATTACCTTAATACCAAAAGAAGATTCAGATTTGCCACAGATAAAAAATTATAGACCAATATTGTTACTAAATGTGGATTATAAAATTTTTACTTCAATAATGGCAGAGACTGAAAAAATTCTTAACTGAATTTATACATTCAGACCAAAATGGTTTCTTACCAAAGAGACAAATTAAAAATAATTTAAGAGTGATAATGGATGCATTGGAATATTATGAATTACATCCAGGGAAACAACTGGCACTAATATTTCTAGATGCCCAAAAGGCATTTGATAATGTTTCCTGGCAATTTATGATTCAGCAATTAAAAATAATGTACTTTGAACAGAACTTTATAAACATGATAAAATAATATACAATAAACAAACAGTGAAAGTAATTGTGAATGGAGACTAGACGGAGAACTTTGAGATAAGAAAAGGCACAAGGCAATTATGTCCATTAACTCCATTGTTATTTATTTTCACCTTGGAAGTTCTAAATAGAAATATTAGGCAAGATATAGAAATTAAAGGACTAGAAATAAAAGATGAAACATATAAATTACAAGCATTTCCTGATGATTCGGTATTTATTTTAGAAGAACCTTTGGAGATGATTCCTAAACTACTGGGAAAGATAGAACAATATGGAGAAATGGACTGAAAATAAGAGAAAAAACCAAAGTAATAATTAAAAATCTTACATATAAGAAAAAAAAAAGTTGGAAAAAACAGAATTGCAAATAGTTAAAAAGGACAAATATTTGGGAATATATTTAACAGCAAGATGTTCAATGATAAAAGAAGATAATTATACAAAACTATTTAATCAAATAAGACTGGATTTGGAAAAATGGAAAAACTTGCAATTGTTACTATTAGGAATAATTGCTACAGTGAAAATGAACATACTACAGAAAATCTTATTCTTATTTCAAACAATACCTATAAAACTTGAGAAAAAATTCTTTGAAGACTTAAATTTATTAATCTTGAAATTTATTTGGCAAGGAAAGAAAGCTAGAATTAAGATGAAAATGTTACAAGATGCCAAGGAAAATGGAGATCTTGGTTTACCAGAGTGAGTTCTATATTATCAAGCATCTGCATTAACATGGGTAAAAGAATGGATAACTCTCAGAAATAAAAGGCTGTTATATATGGAGGGGCATGATTTACAATTGGGGTAGCACGCTTTTTTATGGTACGGGAAAAATAAAGTTCATAAATATTTCCAAAATCACTATATAAGAAATACATTAACAACATGGGAAAAATAAAATGTAAAATATATTTGAAAATTCCAAGGTGGTTATCAACAATGGAAGCATTTGTACACCCAAATTTAGTGAACTTTGAAAAAATCTGGACACACAGAGATATTCTAAACTCTGAAGGAAATTTAAAATCTAAACAAGAAATGGAAAATCAGGATATCAATTTATCATGGTGGGCACATTTACAAATGCAAGCTAGATATGATAAAGATGTTAAAATATGGATTTTATGAGGAACAAACTGTGTTTGATAAGACATTGTTAACTTCTGATGAGAAACTAATTAAGAAAATGTATAATTTTCTATAACTTTGAAAATGGAAAGTGAACAAGTTAAAGAAACAACGTTAAGATTTGAATACAATGTGGAATTAGAAAAATGGCAAAATTTATGGGAAAGAAACTACAAACTGACAATGTAAACTTCCTACAAAGAAAAAGTATATAAAATGTTTTATAGATGGCACTTGCCACCAGCAAGACTAGCAAAAATGTTCAAAAGCATGTCAGATAGATGTTGGAAATGTAAACATAAGTCAGGCACTTATTATCATGTTTGGTGGACATGTGACAAAGTAAGAGTTATTGGAAAAAGGTACATGCCTGGCTAGAAAAGATGTTGGGAGAACATGTAGATTTTAAACCTGAACTTTTTTTTATTAGGTATAATGCCAGAAAAGACTAACAAACAAGGCATATATTTGATTTTGCATGTTACAAAAGCGGCAAGAACTATATTTGCACAATACTGGAAAAATGAAGGAATACCATCAAACAACAAACAACAGGGAGGGCTTTCTCAGGATACCACCAGTTAAGGAATGCCGGCGGGTTATTCCTAGGGGAAGAGCGTTCTCTGTGGGCGCGCCTGCCCTCTGGAATGATTTACCCGTGGAACTCAGGACTGCCCCCGATCTGCGTTCATTTCGCCGGGATCTGAAAACCTGGTTTTTCGATCTATCAGGCCTGGACTGAAGGAGTTTTAGCTTTTTAAATATTGTTTTAATTGGGCTTAATTAATTTAATGTATTTTAATTTTATATTATCTTTTATATTGTATTTTATGCTGCCCTGTAAACCGCCCTGAGTCCTTCGGGATTAGGGCGGTATAGAAATTTAATTAATTAAATAAAAAAAAAGTAGAATGCAGAGATGGATAGACTGACTATGAGACTGAAAGAAAAAGAAGAAATCTAATATTATCAAACTTGTGACTTATTTTATCAATGGCTAGAGGAAAGAATAAAGGATTAGGAATTAAATATGTATTAGCGAATGTAAACTCAGCACGTTTGTTGAACAATTATTATTGAATGTATGGGGAAAAAAACCCCATAAAACTTTTACAAAAAACCCTGGCAACTGTAATTTTCATGCTTTTTTGTATGTAATAATTAATTGCATATTAATTATACACAATAATTAGTGACTAACTGTAAACAAAAATATTATATTATCCATGTACCTTGTTTTCTTTATTAGATTGTTTGAGATAATTCTTCAGTGATTGTATTATATCAACCAAGATTAGTCTCTCTCTTTGCCAACCCTCCACCAATGGAGCTTGTTGAATCTTATCACCATCATCAAGAGGTAGAGATTTTTCTGATAGAACAAGTATTTTGTAACTCTCGTCACATACCATCTTCAGCACATTCTGAAAAGGAATGAAGTATGTTACTTAATGAGAACAGAAAGTCAACACTTAACAAGGCATTTACCATCTGAAAGTTTGACTTTCTGCTATATTGAAATTTGTAAATTAAGATTTCTACATGCTCTGCCCTTGAAGGAGATTTTTAATTATTATTATTATTATTAATTTTCATGTCCAGGCTTTTGTGATGGAGAAAGTACGAATTTAAACTCCAGCAACAATTTATATGTAAGAAAATTACTAAAAAGACAGAGTAAATGGAAAACTTTTCTTAAAATCCTATCTTCTACTGAAATCAATAAATACCTTATTTAAAATATTGCTATTCCATATAGATAGTAGATCACCCATTTATTTGCGAGATATTACCTTCAATTGTTGTGACAACATTTCCGTTTCTTTTACTGTTGGTGCAGTGACATCTGGAGTCATTCCAAAACTCTGCAGAGGAGCCATGACATTGCTGTTTTGGCATACCTTATTTTCTGGCTCTATCTGATTAAGCTGAAGTATCAAATCTAAACTAGTATCTGAAAAATACGAGTATTAAATACGATATTGAAACAGAGCTGCAAATGAATCCGCAGTTGTCTAACCATCTGAATTTCATTTAAATTGTGTAACTCGCCATGTTTATCTCCTTTATAAAGGTTTAACTCACCCTCCTTTATAAAGGGGAAAGCTAATTACACTTGGAATGACCTGGACTTTCAGAAAAACGTCAGGCTATTTGCTGGCACTTTGTTCACTTTCACTTATAGCAGTAGATTTATGGAGAAATCCTTTAATGTTAAAGATAATAATATTGTGTTAAATTAGGCCCTTAAACTTAGGAATCTGATCATGAGGAACTATAGCTATGCCAGGTCTGGAGTGTTGCTAACAGAATTATTTTGAAAAAACTGGAAAAATAGCATTAATTCTCTATCAAGTGATAAGTAAATTATCTGTTTTTGAAAAAAACAATTTTATCTACTAATCAAAAAATAATGCAATAAGTTTGGCAAAGATTTCATAATATTTTACAATAATATATTAGCAGTTATTTTTTATTTAGAAACATTTAAATATTATTTAACATTTCATGGATATGGGATATCTATCAATGGATTCCTTCCTTCCTTCCTCTCTGTTTTTTAAATTACTTTTATGGTTTTTTTTGCATTTTGTATTTTTGATGCAACTTGTTAAGATAATAATTAACATAATAAGGCATATAGCGCAACCAAAAGCAAAATGTCTGTGAGGGCCAAGTGCAACAAATGGTAATGAGATTTTCTACTGCTTTTAGCTGTTAGCATTTTGTATTTAAATTCTATTCAAATGACTTTCTACTGCTGCTCTCTAGATACACTTTATTTCATCTCCCATATAGCCAAGTCACTGGCCATGCTAACTAGACATTGTGGATATTTTCATTATGGAAAAAAAAACTTCTATCTTAACTATCTTATTTAAAGGTTTTGTTCCTATAAATTATTCCACATGCTTTAGCCCAAAATATTGTCATCAATGCTCCAAAGTTAATTTTAGTATCCATGACTCACTGCTTCCATATTCAGTGCTTGCACTTTGAAGTCTGGACATTGTTACTTTCACACCATCTTGTAACTCAGGTGGCATCAGAGAGAAGTCTTCAGGGTTGTTTACCTATCAGATTTCATACAGAAAAATGAAATGAATTCCTAGGTATGTTAAAGATTGATCTACAACCATTCTTGCTTTTATTTATTTAATTAATAAGTCATGTTTATGCTGTTTCCATCCTTTTGTTCTAAAAATAGATCTAAATGGGCTAATGTTTTAAACAAAAAATTATAAATTAACATCAAAACCAAATTAACACAACTACAATATAGCTAAAAAACCCGAGTCCAGCAGTTACAAGTTGCTTCAGCAACTACATTCATTTAAAAGCCCTAAAATGTTTGACTTAGGATATCTGGGCAAAAACAAGGAAAGATGAAATTCATCTGGACTCTTTTAACAGAGAACTTCTATTTCTCAAAATAACTCCCCAGAAGTTCCTTTCCCACATTCTCCCCAAATTATCTTCCTATCTTTCAGAAAGCCTGGTCCCAAATTGTACAGCTCTAAATCAGTCATAATCTACATTGTGAACATTGAAATAGACCAGTGACTAGGGAAACTGCTGTAACTATAGTCACAAGTTGCACATAATCATATGACTGAAACAATATGAAACATTAATTTCTGAACATTTTTTCATAGTACACTATAATGTTTTAAGCATTTTATAGACTATGTGTTAATGTGACCAAACAGACATTTAACATTGTATTAGCTGTGCAAACACATGGCTAGTCCTTGCTAAAAATTGGCCATATAAGTTCAGGACTGAATCTAGGAAAACATGTGTGAACATCTACATTCAAGATATGTACAACACTTCACCAAAGGTTGAATCTTTTCAAAGCACAAAAGCACTCAAGAATTAAAGGAGTCCCCACTGCTGAATATTCTGAAGCAATATTCTACATATTTTACATACAAGTCATAATATATTGTACCCAAAGGAACCCTGAAATACTGATCCTCTTATCAGTGACTAAATGATATATTTGCACCCCAACTTGAGGAAAACTTAGGTTTCTATAGAAACTCTTGTTCTCATGAGAAGTTCTGCTGAAGGGAGGTCTTTTTTAAATACACCAATAAATACTTCAATTCCATGCTGAGCATTGGAAGCAGCAGACTCAATACTGCAAGAATCCACTTTTACTCCTGTTAGGAAAAAATCCATTTAGATGGGGAAAATATTCAACTGAATAGTAAGCCCTGGAACATGAGAAAAGTGAGTGGTCTCTTCAGAACCCTCCTCAGGTAAGAGCTCTAGCTTCACTGTGCACAGAACTGCTACTCCTGCCACAATTCCTATCAGTAATACATTAACAGGCTGCACAAAACACACATGCTTCTTGCAAAAATAATTAATAATAATAATAATAATAATTTTCCTTCATTGTAAAGGGAGCATGCCATATAAATAAAAAGACCTTCCACAAAATGTTGTAAGACAAAACACATGGCTATCTGAGTGCAGATCATCATGTAATATGACAGGAACAGAGTGCCTGGTCCTTTTTCAATTCCACTTCCTCATTAGAATTGAGTAGCTTGAGAGGAAATTATATAAGAGCAAGAGGACAGGAAAACTAGTTTCTATTTTCTCAAGATATTTTGTTTATTCTTAATTTCCTTGAATTATTAACTTTTTATTCTTATAGTTGTCTCAAGTGCTGGCTATCCAAATTTGCAGAGATAGGCTGAGAAATTCAATATTTTTCTTTTAGAGACTCCCAATAAGAGAAGAATTTTCTTCTTAAGAGGAAGAATCTCGGGCAGATGCAACATCTCTTCAAGCATACAGAAATCTGAATTGTAAAACTCAGCACTCTTTTCAAGGAAATCAGATTCTTTGGTATGGGTCAGATTATACCACAGTTCTTCATACCTTACATAAAGCTTCACATGGTTTTAATTCTGTTAAAGCAAGAAACTTCTATTATATTAGAAAAACATCCCAAATAAATTATACTGACTGATCTAGTAGATTTTATCTGCTTCATTCAAACCATGCTTGCTAGGCCTCGACTAAGCATCTTTCATTGGATTCCATCTACTATATATCACTTCACCTGCTAAAGTATGACTCATTAGATGCCTTTGCCTGTTCTTGTGAACCCCAGGACATAAGTAGATTTAAGGCGCTCTCTCTTAAATTGTTCCCATCGTTAATTTTTCATTTTGATCACCTTTTTCATCCAATTACCAATGCACTAATGATGTGGCTTCCATGAGAAATCCTTTAAAAGTTTCCCACGTGGAAACAAGGTACTGGAGTAGTTAAACTTTTGGCTTAATCGATATAAATTTGCTTTTATAGCTTACATGGTTCAACATAAGCAATATAATCAAACATTATTCAGAAATATTTTGGATCTCGCCTGATTTTATAGAATCTCTCAAATCATAAAATTAAGCCCTCTTGTTTTAGGTTTTCATGTCAACCAGAAATAAGTGCAGTTACTTTATGAATCCATTGAATTAATTTTTTAAAAGCAGAGTGGCATTCTTTTAGGCTTGTACAGAAGCCTAAAAAAAGGAAAGTCTAGTTTAATGTGTAGAGATGCTGCACTTATGAAAAAAGTGAGGCATTTCTTCCCAATCACTTTCAAAGCATGCACAAGATAATCAGTAACATTTTGTTTGGAACAATTAATGGATGGGTAGAATAATCCATCATTCAACTGTTATAATAGCTTTTTTACTAGATTAGATCCTGCAATTGTGTTTATTACTTCCTAAAGTAATTGTTTTTACTTTCAAGGAGTCGCTTACATATAATTAATTACTTAAAGGCCATGGCAGTATTATCTCAGAATTACCTTTGCTTTCCTGACAAGAGTTCATGGTGAAATGATACAAAAAGGACTATGACAGAGTACTTATTATTCATAACTCATTTAGTCTCCATGGGAACTGAAGATACATGACTCAGCAACAAAACAATGTGAATGTGGAAATAATTAGTCACTTACTGATACATCTTCTTGTATACCATTGGACTTGTTAATAGAAGAGGTGGGCTCTAAGAACACAGAAGACAAGAAGTGGAGATTGGCAACTGCTGCTTCCTCATTGCCATTAGAGTAAGAAACTGGACCTCCTAACACTCTAGGGGTGTCTCCCTGGATGACTGAGTTCTCTGAGCATAGGCTCTCAAAGGCTATGCTATGCATAACATCAACTTCTGAGAAGGGTGTTAGGGAAAGACTTGCTTGAAACTCTAAACTTTGGTTCTCTTTTCTCATATTCTCAGGAGAATCCCACAAAGTTTTATTCATGATTATATTTTGAAAACAATCAGGTATTGTTTGAGAGATTTGTGAGTTTTGAGAATCCTGATTCGATTGCCACATTTTTTTAAAAAGAAGGTTCAGATTTTGCTGTACTTCATTAGGATCTGTTTGCTTTCTCTGAATGAAAGGGATATCTTGGGGTTGTTTATTGTGAATATTTGGATTTCTGCTTGAGATATGCTGATCAGTCACACTATCTTCTTCCTGCAAAATAATGCAAATCTTTAGAAAATGGCTGTAAATTGACTACTTCCAAACATTAGTTGAGATAAAACAGAAAATAGGGAGCTTTGTGCAAACATCTTGTTTCTATAACAGAAATGAAGCACAACTATATTTCTCAGTATGAATTCAGAAAAGTTTATTTTTCCTGGTCATTTAGCATTTGGTGATACTTCAAAGTGAACTTGTTTGAAATTTCCTAAAGTTGTGGTATTTTCCCCAATAATGACATATATCATTTTATGCAGATATACTGACCCATTCTTTTGATAATTTAGAGAGTAATTCTGTAGAGAAGCATCATAGTAATATAAGTCTTGACAAGCTACTGGTAATGGGCACATTCTGCTTACTGAAAAACGATTGATAATTTGAGTTTCTTTTAACTATGTTTTTCTTAACCTCTGATTCTCCTATTTTAAGATTTAGCAGTAATTCGGCATTAATACATACCAATGGAAAATAAAATTCAGCAGATGCTGAAAGCATGTTACTTAAATCTCTTTCTTCTCCCCCTTTCTCTTTTTCTTCAGAAGGAAAAAAGGCAACATCAAGGGTATTAGGACATGTAACTTTTTTCTGGTAATTGTCTTGGTCTTTTTCCATGGGGTTCTTCAGCTGTGAGTGAAACAGATCTTTTTCAGACCTTATTAATTCCAGTTCTTCCACCTTTTTCTCAATTTCAGACTTCAGTTCTGCCACAGTAACTTGAAGTTCACTTATCTTTCTTTGATATGTGGTCTCGTTATTGTGCAGTGTTTGTGTCATAATATTAAGTTCATTTTCTAGTTTCACAATATTTTCAGTCATATGCTGAACTTTAGCTGCTTTCTCTACTTTCTGCTCTGACAATATTTGGAGTTGTAGTTCTGTCTCTAACAGTTTCATTTCTCTCTCTCTTAGGTTAACTTTAAGATCCTGACTACAAGAATTCATCTCTTTCATTTCATCTTCCTTTTGCATTACATACTCCTTCAGAAGCATGTGTTCTTCTTGCAGTTCTTTGTATAACAACTGTAAAGATGTTAGTTCAGAACATTGCTGCTTACAAAATTCTTGAACGTTTTCAAGATTTTGTTCTAAGATTTTAAATTCCATTTTAAACTGAGATTCTTTTTCATTAAGCAGCTGCTGCAAAGTTTCTTTATCCATCAAAGACATTTCTAGTTCTCTCTGAAGTTCATTCTGATTATCAAGATTCTCTTTTTGTTCTTCCAAAGGAAAATGATTTGGATTGCCTTGCGCATTTTCAGCTTCATGACAGACAGGTATAAGAGCTCCTGATTCCTTCTGAAGCTTCTTAATTACTTTATGAAGCTCTTCAATTTCTTCTGCTTTATTTCTTAACAAATCCTCCTTCTCACTACGAAGTTCTTCTATAGTTGATTTCATGATTTCAGTTTCAAGCATTTGCTTCTCCAGAACCTGAAATATTACGTACTACGCATTAGTTCTGACATTTCCCTTTTGCATTTTTAAACATATATTATAACATATATTATAAACATATTTATATTTTATGTGATCTATGTGGAGAGCTCTTTTTAATGACTTTAATATTGGGAAGTAGAAACTAAGTAAGAATTCAAATCAAATACTGATGTTGATTGCAGTATCCTGGGGTCATGTGATCACCTTCTGACAAGCAAAGTCAATGGGAAAGCCAGATTCATTTAACAACCATGTTATTAACAACTACAGTGATTCACTTAAAAATTGTGGCAAGAAAGGTCATAGAGCAAAATTCACTTAACAAATGTCTCACTTAGCAACATAAATTTGGGGCTCAATTATGATCGTAAGTCGAATACCTGTATTTGTCACATTTAGGTCAATAAATAAAATCTAGTATTTAGAGTAATTTAATACTTTAGCAGTAAAAACTTCTAAATTCATATTCTCACATGCTTGAGTTTGTAGCAATTTTGTTGTTATGTCTGTTTGAATCTCTAAGTTTTCACTAATTTAATATATATCAATGGATTCATTAGCAGGCAAATTTAAAAAGTGATATTTTCTTACCTCATTTTCCTTGCTATTCTCTATTTTTTGTTCCAGTCTCTCAATTTGTTCATTCAGGTGATCAGTTTCTTGATTTTTTTCTTCAAGCAAGGATTTGAGAAAATGCAGAATAACCAGCTCATTTTCACCTGGATTTTGACACTGTATGGCCAATTTTTCAATGTTTTCCTAACAGAAGGAGTTCTGCATTAGACAGATCAATCTATCACAACCTATTTCTTTACTTTTGACAAAAATAAAGCAGCATGCTGACACTCCAAATATGTCCCGCTTTGTGGAAAATATAGTACATTAATATATTTTTAGTTTACATATAACAAATCAGCTACTTCTCTCTTATGATAGATTTAGAACAAATTACTGCTACTGCCTCTGCTATTAGGAATATTATGAGATAGCATAGCCTTGATTAAAACAGCTTTTGGCTTGCAGATGGGTAAAGTTTAACAAAATATGTTTGCATTATTACATGATTCTGCTCAGAAGTGCAAAGCTGTTGCATTTTCCTATTTTCTAGGAGACAGATTGTGTTTGCAAGATTCTTTCTCTTAGCATTAGTAGTATCTAAGCTCGGACATCAAGCTGCAAACAGGATTGAAATCAAGCTGAAAACAGTTTCTAAATGGGGGAAACTTATACTTCCAATCAGAAGACACCTATAATCCTTGCACTTTAAAAGCAAAATATATTTTGATGTGTGCTGTATACAATGTAAACATCAGGTAGCGTATAAAGATAATCCAGTTAAAATTTACAGTCTTCAGTGCCTCAAAATTTTATTTATATTTATGATTTTAGGTTCCTTGCTCTATTTGTATGTCAATGAGGACTCAATTGTCCAGGCCAAAGGTGTCCGAAAGTTGACTCATGGCAACTGGACCAATCTTTGTTAATCTGCTCTATTTGTATTTTTATGTCTATTTCCAACAAAACCAATTTCTAACTCAAAGGGAGGCAGCTGGTAAATTACTACACTAATTTCAGTCTATAACAAAAACTTATTTTTCAAAAATGAATAATGTTCATTTATTTTTTTCTAGAAATTAATGGGAAATCTATCAAAACACCAATGTTAGTATTTCAGCAAATGTAAATGGAAAAAATAGCTCTTCATTCCTTTCTGAAAACCATATGAATATAAACATATTTGTAAGACTGACTTCAATGTTTTCCTAAAGAAGTTCAATTGTGAACAGAGACACTAGAATTAGTTAGGACTTGCATACCATCCTCTCCTAGTGCAATGTTTCTCCAATTTTACTCATGCTTATTGTTACTTATTTAAAATAAAGGGTGTGCACATAATCTGTAGGCCTAGTTTTAATTAATGTTTTGTGGCATTGCTGTAGCGAATTATTCCACAAACACATTATATGCTTTTTCCTTAATTAAGGTAATAATATGTAGTTTATAGGGAACACAATCTCTAAAGAAATGATTTTTCCCTAAAATTAAATTGCAGGCATACTTTCAGATGTGCATTTTCTTCTTTCAATTGGATTAGTTTGTTGATGTTAGCATTTTTTCCCACTTCTAATTTTGATTTCAGCTGTAAGATTTCTTCATTTTTCTTCATTAAATTCTCTTTAAATTGTTCAAGTTGTTCTAATAAATCAGCAACCTGAAGCAAAATGAAATTATGGAATTAAACAATTAAACAGTATTACTGTCTTCAATCATCCTATCAACATATCTTTGTAAAAGTTCAAATTATTTATTTATATAATTTTATATATTTCAGTTAGAAAGACTCTTAGCCCTTAAACATCTATCAAAAGAAAAAAATGATACCCAATTTGCAAACCTGAGCTATAAACTCTCTTACAAACATTGGCGAATGTGCTAGCTTCATTGTTTGCAAGCAATCACCAAGGAATCTCCTGGCTTCTCTTCCTTTTTTCAGATTAGAAAAGTCAGAGGGATTTTGGAAAATGCTAAAAAGAGACTTCTTTTTATGGGCTGTAGAAATTAAATAAATGCCATTTTGTGCAAGTATGGAAATGTTCTCTGCATACTCCATTTAACCATGGAGATTTTTCTGAGAACAAAATAAGACTAAATGCTCCTTGTATCTGAGGGAAGATAGAATCAAATGTTCCATCTGCCCATGGTGGAGAGAAACTAAATTCAGGAGGCAGAGATGATCCTTGTAAATTGCAAAGGCCACTACAAGGAAAAAGGATTAAAGCATCGGAAATTCCATAGATTTTCACTCTGACCATCAGGCTTATCAATGGGAAAAGGTATAGATGAAGTCTATTCTAAAAAAATAGGAAGAAATAACTGTAGGTGAAGAATTATTCTGCCCTCTGCCCCTATATTGAATCAGATATTTCCAAGAAATCTGTAAGCTTTAGAAGATTCTGAACATACTCTGCACACCTGACACTCAATGTATATGGATCATAGAGTCCCTGATAAAGAATTCAAAGTAAAAAGAAATATTTGCTCCTAGGAGTCCCATCGTAAGAATGGAATATATTTCCTGAAATAGCAGAACCCTCAATTATTAATCATGCATATTCTCTGGGTTTAGGTTATTCAGGTTCTGCCATTCTCCTATGGGGGGATAGCCAGGGGCTTGTAGTACACGTAGACCTCATCTGCTTTGATGTATCCTTTATGGGGTGTGAAAAGAATGCCTCGGGGTCATCTGTCTTATATGAGTGCAGGGAGGAACTGGAGAAGACCTAACAACCTTGAGAGGCGTGCCTTATCGGTTGCTTTCCTACAGCTAGATGTCACCTGTGGATTAGCCTGTTTGAACTGACCGGATGGACAGTTGGGGTGGGGTTACTGTTTTGCAGGTTTAACCTATTGATTTGGCAGGAAGTCCTCAGATCCTGCCTAGCTTTCCTGCCTTCTGTACCTGCCAATAAAAAGTTCCTTTTGAAATGATGCCCGTTTCAAGAGTTCTGCTTTCTTGGTAGAGAAACGGAAGCAGGTCCTTTGTAGCGGGAAATAAAATAAATCCTGTAGCTGGATTTAAGGCAAGTCAAGAAATTTTCCTTGATAAATGTAGTTCTTGGTTAACAAGTCAACTTACAACCCATGACTTAGCAACCATTCAAAATTATGACAACCTCCAACCCCCCCAAATGTACTTATGATCTGGATTCAAAGTTCCAACGGCTGCCCCCTGTGCAGTCATGTGATTGTACTTAAGTGCTTGGCAATTGGCCCACATTTATGACCATTTGGGGCATCCCACAATTATATGAACACAATTTATCATGTTTTTTGCCAGGAAACTTTCCAACTGCTGCAAACAATGTCACCAAATCAAGTTGGCCATATGGTTGTCTTGATTTATGACTATTATGACATATAAAATAAATTCTTGGCTCCATTATGGTCATAACTAAAGAATTATCTGTAATTGGGAAAGGGAGCAAGGTCACTAAGTGGTGCAGTCAGTAAAGCATGACATCACATACTACATTGACTTTTGACAGCAGTTCTCATAGTTCCAGTTGTGGTTGCTAAGCAAATCCAACATGACTCTTAAACGTGATGTCACATGACTGCCATCTGCAACCTCAACTGACTTTGCTCGTCAGAAGCTAACAGTGAAGCTACAAATGGTGATCATGTGAATGTGGGACACTATGACCATCACAATTAACAGCTGGCTGCCAGGTGCCCAATTTCTAATCATATGACCACAGGACTACTGCAATGGCTGCAGTTTTGCAAAATGGTCATAAATCTCATTCAGCACTATCATAACTTCAAACACTTGCTGAAAAAATGGCCCTTAAATGAGCACTTGTACAAACATCTGGAAACAAAAGGAAAAAGGAACTGTGGACTTTTACAAAAGACATTATACATTTATAAATTATATTTTTGGAATAGGATTTTTCACTGCTAATTATATTTTTTACACAAAGAATCAACACGAGATTTGTTCCCACTGAGTTATGTTTGATTTACCTCTCTTTTTTTTGTTATAAGTTCTTCCTGTATGTTTAGTTGTTCCTTTAGCATATGAGCCACATTAGTGTCAGTAAGTATTCTATGTCTAACTTCATCTAGTTTAGATTGCAAAGTGGAAATCAGAATTAAATTTTTGTTATGTTGCTGCTGCAATGTTTCTTTATCCTGTAAAACATCAAAAAATGCTTGTGTAAGTAAATACTTTTTCATACAGCCTGTTGATGTTTTAGCTTTCTAGGAACACCCAAAGCAAGACGCAAGCACTGCTCTAGACATGAAAGTCAGTAATTATGTGACCATCACTTGAAAAGACTTTATATGTATTAACTATCTAATCTGAAGATAATTCAAGATCACAAAACCCTATTATTGAAAAAGCTATTTAGGCAATCCAGTCCACTCCCCACTTCTCAGTAAAGAAATTCTAATCAAACTACTCTTTACATCTTGTTTTTGAGTACATCCAATAAAGAGAATTTCCCCCACTGTGAAGTCCTTTTTTGAAATATTAAACTGCTATCTCACATCCTATAACAAAAATCCAAAATAAACTTTCTCCTCATTGGACTTAGCTTCTTGTTCCCTTGATTATCATTGCTATCCTTTGAACATATTTAATGTTCTTAAAATCCACACGGATTCCAGACCTGGTTCCGGGACAGGAACAGTACTGATCGCACTTGTTATGATTTGATGATCTCATAAAAACAGGATTGGAATAGTGCATACATTCTTGCTCTCCTTGAACTCTCAGCAGTCTTCAGTACTGCTGGCCATAGTATCCTTTTGCTATGGCTGCAGAATCTGAGTGGTGCAGTCTTGCATTGGTTTGGCTGTTTTCTCCCAAGACTGGTCCTAATCAGTGTTGATAAGAGAGTGAGAGGTCCGGTCCATGGCTACTTCTTTGCGGCATATGCAGGGCTTGGTACTTTCTCCGCTCCTCTTTAACATCTACAGTAGCTACTGGAACACATCATCTGCCACCATGGGATGAGGCATCATCAATTTTCTTGACAATACTCTTTTATATCTTCATCGCAGGTAATCCACATGCTGCTGTTGCAGTACTTGGAGGCTATAGGATCTGGATGGGGGACAACAGACTTTGGTTGAACTCTGATAAGACTTGGGAGTGGCCATAGTTCCATGGATCATCTTTAGTTCTGGATGAGGTTGCACTGCACCAGACAGACCCTGTGCACAACTTGGGAGGTT
Organism: Daboia siamensis; assembly: GCA_024449315.1. Classification (NCBI taxonomy): domain Eukaryota; kingdom Metazoa; phylum Chordata; class Lepidosauria; order Squamata; family Viperidae; genus Daboia; species Daboia siamensis. The sequence goes on along the minus strand of JAKJMR010018404.1, from coordinate 3,023,144 downwards.
TCCTAAACTCACAACTCCTGCTTGAAGAGCAGTTGGCAGTTGTGGCTAAGGAGAGCCTTTGTACAATTTTGTGTGGCATGCTAGTTATGCCCTTTCCTGGATCATGGGTCCCTGCACTCAGTCCCTCATGCCTTGGTCATCTTGCCATGTGATCAGCAGAAATTGGTAAATAATTCTTTTGTTTCATTTTTGTTTCGTAAGCTGCGTAGTCCAACTACATCTTTGTCAATATCTCCATCATTGGCATTCCAGTCTCCAACTATATGCAGCTCATCTTGCTTATATGTTGTGTTCATTTTCAGTTTGAATTTGACCTTAAAACTCATCGACCTCCTTTTCTTCTACATCAGTCATTGAGTATAAACTTGGAGAATCTTCATATTAAACTTCATGTTGCTTGCAGGAGTTCAACAGAGCCAGAACTGTTAACTGCTGATTTTGATTGTACTCAAGTGCCCGATGCTCCTCACTGCAGTGTCTAACAATAGTCAGCCAGCCAGCATTAATAGATTTCAGTTGCCCTGATATTATTTTACCATTATGGCAATATCCTAATGAAAATCTTCACCATGGTTGTCACTGACTGCACCTAGATTTTGGGGAGAGAAGTCCAAGTATGAATACAGAAATTGAATCTTAGTGACATGTTGAACTTCATGATCATATGTGCTATAAGAAGTTTGTCAACCAGCTGAATGTAATTTGGTGCTCTGTTCTCAACAATACCCTGAATGATTTCCAGGCAATTTTCTCTAGCCTCACTAAAAGATCATTGGACTGCTTGACACTGATAACTTATCTAACCTGTGGACCACTAAAAATGCCTCCTTAATCATGGCATCAGTTTTCCTGGAAACAAATTTTTTCATCAGCCTGAGTTTTATGTAAAGCGGAGGCAAAAAAATCTGTGTTGGGTCAACAAGTGGTTCATCTGTCATATTTTTCTGTCCTGGAACCAAATTCTTTCAGAGTGGCCATTTCACTACTTTTGGATCTCCATAGATATTCCAGTTGTATGGGTTGTACTGGATGTGCTTCAACAACAGTTCCATGTTTTCTATGCTTCTTTCATGTTTGCAGCATAGCCAACAAGTACTGAAGGTGTACATTGCCATTCTGTAAAAACATAAGATTTCTATAGAACACAGGTCTGCAACCCGCGGCACCGGAGCCGCATGCGGCTCCTTCAGCCGTCTACTGTGGCTCCCAGTCCTCTGCCATGTGCAGTCCCCAAAAAAAAGTGGGACTAAAAAAGTTCAACCAATCAATTCAAATATGCAGGGTAGGTGCATATCTCGCCTTGGCTCCACTCTTCAGTCAAACCCTGTTCTGTACATGCGCGCATGTACGTGCATGCGCACACATTTTTTGCGGCTCCCAGTTTTTGCTTTTGTCAGGGAACCGGTTCCGAGTGGCTCTTTCACTGTTTCAGGTTGCTGACCCCTGCTGTAGAACATTAAGCAACAGGTAAAATTACATGTTATTTTTGTGATTAGCAGCCAAAAATCTATAAAATAAATCCAAAAGTGTCCAGGAACCAAAATTTCATTATCCAGTTTTCTTTTTCTGAATACAAACTTCAGCAACTGGATATCCTGAATGCTTTAATCTAACCACTTCATTGTTGCTGTTAGATCCACAGCATTTTCTCAATTCCAGGCTGAGTGCATCTGACCTGAGAGAACTAATGTCTGGCATTATATTAGCAATCACTTTATAATGTCTAGCCAAGTGGTTTTCTTGGTCAACTAAAGAAATGGTTTTGCCATTGCTTTCTCCTACATAAAATGAAATGATGCTTTGGCCATTGTTACTAAAGTGATTGTCCACTTCAAGCATCTATACAATAGGTACCTAGCTTGCTTTACCTGAGGAGCTGGGATGATTGTCATATTTTGGGTAACCTTGATGAGAATATATGCTTACACTATCAAGAAAGGTACCAATAATACTGAGATAAGATTAATAAACAAAAACCTATTCAAAATAAGGGCAGTATGGTGGCTTAGTGTTAAGATGTTGGGCTTGTAGGCTGGAAAGCCAGCAGCCCAGTTTCGAGAGAGTGAGCTCCTGTCCTTGCCCCAGTTGTTGCCAACCTAGCACTTCAAAAACATGCAAATGCGAGATACATAGGAACCACTTCAGTGGGAAAGTAACAGCGCTCCATGACGTCATGCTGGTTACCTGACTGCGGAAGTGTCTTTGGACAATGCTGGCTCAATGGCCTTGAAACGGAGATAAGCACTGCCCCCTTAGCCGGCAATGCTTAGTAGAATAAAATCTGAAAGTACTCCTTCACCTTTTATTCAAAATAAACAGATATTCCCTGATTATATTTCAATCAGTCTTGAGCTTTCAGACCTCTTCCTGCTCCTCACAATGCCTGCCAAATGCATACCCATGTTAGAAGACTGAGCCAAAATAGGTGAGTAGCTCCATTTTTTTACTACTCATTTGCATTTTCCCATCTCCATTGAGAAGTTTGTACATTTGAAAAAAACACACAATTTCAGTTATTAGCTGTCCTGTATAAATTCTAAATCCCTTCTTAAAAAAATGTACAATTAGAAAATTAAGCTTACTTCTTTTAGTTCAATTTCCTTCTTTTTCATTTTTTCCAGTTCCTGCATGAGTCTATCAAAATTCTTTGTTGCATCCTTATTCAGACATTGCAACTCCCTGACCTGTCCTTCCAGTTTTTCTATTTCTTCATTACGAGCAGTAAGCACTTTCTCTATTTGCTCTTTTTCTGCAAAAAGCTTGTTATAATCATCCACTCTCTCTCTTATTTCATTGTGGAGAGATTCTACCTATAAAACACACCAAAAAGAAACACAAAAGATAAGAAAATAATCACCATATTTGTAATATTTTTACTTTGATTAATCTAATATTTCAAATCAAAAGTTACTCCTTGGCAGTACTAAAGACCTGAAGGCTTATATTCAGTTAGCACCTGCTAAAGATATTTTGCTTCAAGGCAACTGGAGGTTGTCTGAAGATCCAGAGAGATTACAAGGAAGAAAAATGTGTGATAGACAAATCTCACTACACTATACTTCATTCAGTAATGTAGGCAATGTACATATTCAGCATATTCTAGTTTTAATGATACTGCCATAAAAATGCTAAGAAATAATAATAATAATAATAATAATAATAATAATAATAATAATAATAATAATAATAATAAT
>JAKJMR010018404.1:2983970-3012045 GCA_024449315.1 Daboia siamensis | reverse complement strand
GCACACGCGCGCACTCCCCAGCTGCTAAGGAGCAGCCGGGGAGTGCGCGCGTGCGCAGGACTGCCCTGCCGGCTCCCGCCAGATGCCAGACGCTGATTTTCCGGCGTATAAAACGACTGGGCGTACAAGACGACCCCCCAACTTTTGAGGTGATTTTTATGGGTTAAAAAGTCGTCTTATACGCCGGAAAATACGGTAAATTCTATGTTATATTACAAAATGTTATTTGAAACATTTACACTTCCATAATATTTTTATTATATAAAATGTTTAATGTATCTGTTAAATTACTGTTATATCTAAAATGCCAATAGTTTTGAAAATGTTAAAATACTAAAAGTAAAGTAAAGCTACTAATATATTTAGTGGACTGGAATTTTAATGAAAATTGAAATGGAAAATTTCAATTTCTTAAGACGTATAAGTGATATTTAATCATATGGCAAAGCATTATTCAATAATGATTCATAAATACTAGCCAATGATATTTGGGTTTCATGTATCTCAGAATTCTCAATTGATGTGCCATGCAATAATTGTACTCTTTAGAATGTCTATAAAAGTATTAGTAATGTTGGGTAATTTTACTTTTTTAAAGCTACAAAGATTTTTCACTGTTTTATTTAATCATATTGCTGAGCATGTAGTTACTTGTTTAACTTACAACCATTTATTCAGCAACTGTTCAAAATTACAACAATGCTGAACAAAGGGACATAAAATTTATGCTCAAATTACAGACGCTGCAGTGCATCCATGGTCACATTATGATAATTTGGGTACTTGGTATTCTACCTGTCATTCTGACCAACCAAAAGGACACTGCAACTGCCCCACTCAACTATCTCTGTTCCACCTCTGCTCCGCTGGATCCCAGAGGCCCTGGCTCTTCTCCCCACTCAGTCATGTCTTACTCCACTTTGGAAAGTCACACCCTTCCGAGATTCTGAGAATGATGCCCATTTCCAGAATGCTACCCACTTCTGAGATGGCTCTAGATGGCTCTGTAGGAAGGCCCTGTGTCACATTGGCTGGGTGCTCTTTCAAGAAAGATGATCTTCAGAAGAGGTAAGTGGAGCAAGGCATGATGGGATAGGGAGGAAACTCAAAGCCTATGGGACCCAGCAGGATGGGAAGCTGTGCAAGGTTGCCTCGGAGCAGAGGAAGCCCTGGGAGGCCTAGCCCACGCCATGAGCTAGTTAGTAGGGTGCTGCAGTGTGGACCTATGACTATACCGGGTCTACCAGGAACCCACTCCCATCCCAAGGTACCCTGCAGTCTGCTTTACAACCACAATAGTCTGAGCAGAGATTGTGATCTTTAAGCAAGGCAGTCATGTGGATGCCTCACTTAATGACCATAATTTATCACTGTAATTCCAGGTTCAATTGTGATCATAAGACGAGGACTATATTTAAAGTGTTATACTGAAGACTGTTTGAGATGCAATAACGAGAACTATACATAACAGAAGCACATCGGTTCAAGAACTTATCTCCAGTTGCTTTCTTCCATGGGTATGAAAGAATAAGTCTTCAGCACTGCTTGGCTTCCCATACCATTAATATATACGATTTGATTACTGCTTAACTAAATAAAAATATTTTACTTGTTTGGTTGATTCAGCAAGCATATCAAGAAGTTTCTCCACAGTGATATATAAACAATGGCAGATGTTTTTAATCCTCTCTTCATTTTCAAATATAAGTTCAGGATTTTCAAAAATACTTTCACATAAATGCTCACTCAGTTCCAAAGAATGAAAACTATGTTCCAGTAGAGTTTGATCAGGAACTTCACCTATTAAATTGATAATAATAAATTGATTAATTTTAAAATGCAGGTTTAAAAAACATAAAACATTTTGTTACACTTCACTAATCATTTTTTTATATAGATTTTATTAGTTTTTATAGGGTTAGGGATAAGGTGGGGTCAGGATTAGGGTTAGGGTTGGGGTTTTTCCAAATAACATTTTCAATATTTAGCAAACAGCATAGTGTCTGGATACATGTATTTAACTAACAATAATAGATACAGTTAATTATCATAAACAATATATTAATTAATCACTCAATAGCCTTCTTCTTACTAGTATATTCTCAAAATTACATATCACGTTCCTTTCTACTTTTATAGCCATTGATAAAAATTATCCCATGTTTTAAAGTACAGTCTTCGTTCTCTTTAATCTTTAAAGTCAATCTATCCACTTCTGCACACTCTAGAATTTTCTTAATTAGTACTTCTTCAATTGGTAAATTTTCATTTTTCCAATGTTGGGCAAATACAATTCTTGCTGCTGTTAATATGTGTAGTATTAGGTATATGCAATCTTTCTCATAATTGGCTCTTATTATTCCTAACAAAAATAATTCTGGTTTAAAAGTTTACCTGTTTTTTTAGTCATTTTCTCCAACCATAAATGTATTTTAACCCAAAATCTTCTTGCTTTGGGGCATGTCCACCAGATATAATAAGTACCTGGTCTTTGTTTGCATTTCCAACAGTTGTTTGAAGTATTTTTAAACATTTTTGCTAATCTCACTGGTGTCATATGCCATCTGTAAAACATTTTATATAAGTTTTCTTTATATGCCACTGCTTGTAGTTAACTTAATATTTCTTTCCCATAACTTTTGCCAGTCTTCTAATTCTATATTATATCCAAAATTCTTTGCCCATATTATCGTTTCTTTTACTTGTTCTTCCTCCATCTTTACGTTTAACAGAAATCTAGTTTCTTAATCAACTTTTCATCTGTTTTTAACAGTATGTGATCAAATTCTGTCTGTTCTTTATAAAATCCCGTTGTTTTCACATCTTTTTCATATCTCATTTGAATTTGCAGATATGACTATCATGGTAGATCAGTACCTTGTTCTTGTAAATCTTCTCTGACTTTCAATTTTCCTTCATTATCCAAAATATCTTTATAAGTCACAACTTTATCATAGTTAATTAAATTTGGGTAAGCAAAAGCTTCCATTGTTGAAAGCCTTTTTTCTTTTTTTCCCATTCTGAAAGAAGTGCATTCCTTATAAGATGGTTTTGAAAGTATCTATTTTATTCTTTCCATACTACAGAAAGGCATGCCAAATGATTTGTAGGTCATGCCCCTCTAGGTCCAATAGTCTTTTATCTCTAAGCATTATCCATTCTTTAAGCCATCCTAGAATGGTTGCTTGGTAGTATAACCTCTAGTCCGGCAATCCAAATCCTCCACTGTCTTTTGCTTCTTGTAGCATTTTCACTTTAATTCTAGTTTTTTTTTCCTTGCCAAATGAATTTCAATATTATTGTATTCAGTTTATTAAACTTTATTTTCCCAGCCTTACAGGGATTGTTTGAAATAAAAAGAGTATTTTTGGTAAGTTATTCATTTACACTGTTGCTATTCTCCCCAACATTGAAAGTAGAAAGTTTTTCCACTTTTCCAAATCCAATTTTGTTTTAGCAGTCTTACTGTTATCTTCTTTTACTGTTACACATCTTGCTGTTAGATACTGTAAATTCCCAAGTACTTAACTTTTTTAACTATTTGAAAATTTGTTGTTTGTTAGATGATTTTTTTTGTTTTTGTTAGATTCTTAATTAGCACTTTAGTCTTTTCTGTTTATTGTCACCCCTTCTCCAAATTTTTCTATTTTCTCTGTAAGTTTAGTGCTTGTTTCCAGTGGATCTTCCAGTATAAAAACCAAGTCATCTGTAAATGCTTGTAATTTATATTTTTCATCTTTTATCTTCAGTCCTTTAATTTCTGTGTCTTGTTAGTATACATAGTAATGGGGATAATGGGGATCCCTGTCTTATGCCCTTTTTAATATTGACGTTTTCTGTATGATCTTCATTTACCATTATTTTGGGAGTTTGTTTGCAATAAACTGTTTTGATTACTTTATAAAGTTTTTTTCCAAAGTCCATTTCTGCAAACTTCTGAAACATAAATTGCCAGTTTACGTTGTCAAACGCTTTCTGTGCATCAAGGAATATTAAAGCCATCTGTTTCCCTGAATGAATTTCATAATACTCTAACACATCAAGAATCATTCTTAGATTATTTTTTATCTTTTAGGTAAGAAATCATTTTGATCTGTCTGTATAAATTCAATCAAAAATTTCTTTAGTCTTTCTTCAATTATTGAAGCAAAAATTTTGTACTCTACATGTAATAATTATATTGGTCTATAGTTTTTTATTTGCATTAAATCAGTGTCTTCTTTAGGTATTAAAGTAATATTGGCTTCTGTTCATGTACTTGGTTTTTAGCCTCCAGGAGAATTTCGTTACACAGTTCTTTCAAAATCGGACTTAATACATCTTGTAATGATAATAACTCTGCAGGTAATCCATCTGAGCCAGGAGTCATATCCTTTTTTTTGCCTCTATAATCTCCATCATTGATATTTTTCCATTTAATATGTTTCGAATGTTCTCCAGAATTTTTGGTAAGTCTGCTTTTTTTAAGTACTGCTGTATTTTTTCTTTTGGAATTTCCTCTACCTTATAGAATATCTCATAGTAATCTTTAATATTTTTTTATTGTATCATTCTGAAACTGTAATTCTCCTCTTGGATCTTGCATCTTGTTTATCAATTTTTTTCTCTTTTTCTTTTTTCAGCCTATATGCTAACCATCTCCCCAGCTTGCTGGCATTTTCAAAGAAATTCTGTTTAGCCCTTTTAATTGGTTGAGCCATTATTTCCATCTCAGCTTAATTTAATTTATGTTTTATTATCTCCATTTGTTTCTTAAATATTCTCTTTTTAGATCTATTTGTAATTCTGATTCTAGCTTTTTGAGTTCCTTCAACTTTAACTGTAGTTGTTTTTCTTTATTCTTTTTAGCAATATAAAAGCGAACCTTCTGAAATATGCTTTAGCCATATCTGACACATTTTGAAGCAGTTTCTTCTTTCTTATTTTGAAGAAAAAAATCATTTCCTTTGTCGCTAGTTGTAAGAATTCTTTTTCTTTTAATATAGATTTATTCAAGGACCATCTTAATTTTTTGTTAGTTCCTCTCCAAGTCATCTTTATTGGGGTATCGTCTGCCCAAACAATTTCTATTTCAACTTGTTGTATCATCGTATGAAGTTCCAAAGATGTCCATACCATATCAATTCTAGACCATGATTTATGTCTATTTGAATAAAATGTATATTGTAATTTCTTTGGATTTTTTTCTCTCCATATATCTTGAATACAGAGTTCTTTCATTTTAAAACATGCTTTAGGTAATATATTTCCTCCTTTTCTCCCTTGTTTGGCACTTTTGTAGTCCTAAGTTTCATCTGTTATTGCATTAAAGTCTCCCGCTATAAAAAGATTTTGATAGTTTAAATCTAGTATTTTTTGTATAGTTTTTGATAAAATGGTTCTTGTTCATCATTTAGTGCAGATATTGCTACCATCAGTATCTGTTTTTGATCCATTATTATTTCCATGATTAATATTCCCCCCTCTTCATCTGCCTAAATTTGTTTGGGATTCATCATTTCTTTAATGTATAGCGCTATTCCTCTTTTCTTTTGAAGTGCTAATGCAAAGTAAAATTTACCGATTTTCAGTTCTTCTAACAATTTATAATGTTGTCTCTTAATGTGTGTTCTTGAAGACAAATTATATCCATTTTTAATTTTTGTAATTATGTAAAGGCTTTTCTCTTTTTTGAAGAGTTTAATCCATTTATATTCATTGACAAAATCCCATTCTCCTCTATCTCTTTCAGTTATATCTAGGTCTTAATCTTCTAGTCGATCTTATCTGTCTCTGGTCTCTTGGTCTTGCTCCTTCTTCTGTATATGTGTTTTTAATTTCTTCCTCCTCTCTTTGTTTAACTGCTCTTTCTACTGCCATTTTTTCTTGTTTCTTTGTTTCAGGGTCACCTCTTTCCAAAAATGTTCTGTGGTTGTCAAAGAATTCTATTGCTTTAAGTGCTGTGTCCAGTGTATATCTTTTTGTATCCTAGTAAACTAAAATCCCTTCTGGAATCAGCCATCTGAAATTCACTCCTTTTTCAATCAATTTCCTGGTTAGAAATTAATAAGTCTCTTCAGGATTCTCTTATTCTCCTAGGAATTTGTTTAAGGACTACAATTTCTTTTTCTTTGAATTTCAAAGGTTTGACTCTTACTCTTCTCAAAATCTTGTCTCTTGTAGATCTTTTAAGAAATCTAAGATGCAATTCCCTGGGGAATTTGTTTTTTCTAGCATAGTTTGAATTGACTCAATAGATCTGGTTTAATTCTCCTTCCATTTGCTGTTTCCCAGTTCCTAATGTGTCTGCCAATAGTTCGGTTATCAAGCCTAGGAGATCCTCTTCCTTATCTTCTATAACAGGGATGTCAAACTCAATTTCATTGAGGGCCGCATCAGCATTGTGGTTGCCCTCAGGGGGCCGGGTGGGTATGGCCAGGGTAGGCGTGGCCTACTGGGTGGGCATGGCTAGAGTGCGTATGGCCTACAGGGTGGGCGTGGCCAGCTCTACATCGTTGGCATCAAGGGTGCCTATGGGGGCCTGGGCAGGAGTGGGACAGATCTGGGGGTCTCTGGCAGAAGGAGGGTCTCTGGGCCAGGGCCAAGGCAGCGGGGGCCGTTCCCTCACTGTTTCCAGGGTGGCGTCGCGGGCCGCATGAAACCACTTCGCGGGCCGGATCCGGCCCCCGGGCCTTGTGTTTGACATGTCTGTTCTATAATATTTTGAAATCTTAAAAAGTATAAGGCTTTTTCCATCTCTATCCCCACGATCGAGTTTTCTAGCTCTTCATTTATTTGGATTAACTTCTGATTTTCATCTTTTAGGACTTCTAGTTTCTGGTCAACCTCAGTTGATTTATCTTCTATTTTTTGAATTGTTTGTTGATTATCTGTGTTCATCTGTTTAACATTTTCAAACTGAGGATTCATATTATTTTATTCATTTTATCAAAAGCACTTTTCAACTCTTCATGGTTTTTCGATGTGACCGCCATGTAACAATCGCCTCTTGAATTGCTTGTAGGGTCGCTTGGTGTCCTTTTCTTCTTGAAGCATTGTAGCAATTGATCTCTGATAGACTGGACTTGCAGAAGCCGAAGAGGGAGCAGAAGATCCTTTTTTTCCAACTTTAGATAAGTTAGGGGTGCTCATCTTTATTTTTAAATGTGCCTGGGGCTGCTAGCCTGATTGCATTGCTTTCAATGTGTAGAAGAGCAAACAACCTTGCAATCCCTTTCCTTCCAATCTCTCTGCAAGGGTGGTGGTGGAAACCACGTAGAAGGAATAGGACAATTCATACTGAATATAATGGCAATCACATAAATTAGGGATGCCACAAAGGTTGAAATTGGGCAAAGTTTTTTCAGCACAAAAAACTCACAATCATATCTTAGAACAGTCACTAAACAAATGGTTGATAAACAAAAACTACCTGTACAGCAAAGTTCTGGAAGACAGCAAGAACATAGTTGCAGAATTCTGTCAAAGACTTTATTTTCCCTTCAAGTTATTACCTTGACAAATTCTATTGTTTTTCTTTAATTTCCATTGCTCTATTGTTTTCAAAGGGTGTGCAAGTACAGTTTCTTCAGATATAATCCCTTGTGACTCTCCAGATGCCAAGCTGTCATCAAGACAAAGGCCAATTTTCTTGCAGATAAGATCTTCCACATCTTTTGCGGACTGCACCATTTTCAGAAGTAATTTTAAAGCCTGCTGACAAGACTCTTGTAATTTATCCCTACAACAAAACATTATAGATTGAATTGTTCTGTGTGATTTCTCACCACAAAGATTTCTTCCTTATAAAAAATGGGAAGCAGATTAAAACAAAAGCAAAAATAAATGTTCAAATATTATGTATTTATAAGTAATCATACTGTAAAGTCTAAAATAGATATAATTCTTATACCATTTCTCCCTGAAATTATCTCTAGTTGAGAGTTATTCTAAAATAAAATTGAAAATAACTTTATTGTTATTTATAGATATGCATATCATCCAGATGACTCATTCTAAATTGAGTTGACATAGAAAAATACAGATATTTAAGTTTTACAAATTACACTAAGATGTAAGGGTGGATAAAGATATTTTTCACTTTCCTAGGAAACTGAATTAGTAGACCAAACAATTCAAGGTGGTATGCAGCATCCTACTGAATAGCAACAAGGAACAGAATGCAAGGAACAGTTAATAAATAAGGGCAGAAAAGCAAAGTTATTCCAGGCTTTCCTATTAATAACTTCCATTAAGCATACTGTATATTTTAGTTATGTTACTACTTAATCCTTTAGCATAAAAAATCCTTTTCTCCATTTGGTAAAAATGTGCACCTTTCTTTGTAATTCCAAAGATTTCCAAAGTAGGCTTATGCACCTTACCAGTTGATTTATAACAGATTAATATCCCATAGATTAGTTATTGCTCTTTAGTGTATAGGGTATCAGTTGGAAAAGCATTGAGCAAGGTTTTCAAATTGGACCAAGGGAAAAAACTCTCATGTAGGAATGACACCAGGGTCCTTAGTTTGATTGCCTCCAGAAACCACAAAGATCTCAAACAATGGAAATTAGAATTAGAATAGAATTATATTAGCTTCATCCCTTAATCTTAAAAACTTTTGGAAGCAGACTGAGGAGACATATACATGAAAACTTTTGAGCATGGATCTTTTCCATTATATTTGTACTTAAAGCAGCTGGATATATGATATGGGTAAAGACCTGCAAACTACATAGTTAGCAGTGACAAAGAGCTGATAAAGATAAATCCTAATTTCACTATCACCTCTTAAATGCTAAGGTGTTCACATAGTTGTGGATTATTCATTCTACTACTATATCACTCAGTTGTATTTTTATCCTTGCTCGACACCCAACTCAGTTTTGTTTGTTAGATTATTCTTTTAATGCTATCCATTCATTATATCAGAGGTCCCCAACCTTTTGGGCACCAGGGACCGGTTCCGTGGAGAGGTTTTTCTGAGGACCGGAGGGTGCATGGGTTTGTGTGCTTCCTGCATCCCATGGATGGGGCTTTGCTTGTTTGTGTGGACTGTTGCTGGCATGCCGCGGCCTGGTACTGGTCCACAGACTGGGGGTTGGGGACCCCTGCATTATATCACTAAATCAGTTTACTATGTTGAAGATCTGAGAGATCAGAAAAATGTTATGATTTTACTTGGGCTAAATCAGATTCTGCATCTTTTGCTACTGTAGTCTCTGCTTCCTACCAATATATTTATATTAGAAGAAACATTCATACAATATAATCTCTAAGCTCATCTTTCTCCAAAAATGGCTTATTAGTCAACTATATCATATAGTTAAAGATTTAAAGAAGTATTTTGATTTCTAAGTTTCATATAATTCTGGAATAGAATATTAATAATCATGCCACCTCTCCTAGTATGTTCTATATTATGCCATAGTGTTTAGACAAAAGTTATATTAAATATTAACATATATTGTGATTTCCCTACAAATTATCTTCAGATTCTGAAATGATTTCAAAATTATTACATTGTATTGCATTACTAATATTTAACATTAAATGGTTTTATTGTTGGCAAATATATTAGCTTCAATATTCTCTATCATACATACCTGCCTGTACACTATTCTCCTTCAGGTTAAGGAGTATTAGGCAAAGAATTAATAAGCATAAGAAATTAAATGGATATAGCAACAAAAATATTTTTTACTAGATCTAGTTGACACCAACACCATTCGTACCTCTCTATACCTTTCTGTTCTTGAACAATTCTCTTCCAGCACATGCACAAATCAATTTTTTTCTTTAAATTTCCTCTCCTTGAATGTTATTATTGCTATCCAGCTACAAGTTTCTTGATTTTCTTGACATCTCCCTCATTCTTCCTTTATATATGCTCAATGTTCTGCAATTTGATTCATTTTTATATATGATCAAATTACTTTGATGTATTTCTACTATATTAATCATTAATTTGTTCTACTATTCATTCTTGACCTTCTCTCTTTTGCCAGACATTTTTAAGTAACTCATTTGAACTTACTTTTGTTTGTCCTAATATATTCCATGTCCACATCCATTTTAACAAACATTCATTTCTTGCACTGGTCACATATTACTCCAATACAATTGTATCAGTAATTGTATGCAAAATATATTTCCCCAGGTTTAGTACACATTTTACCAAAATACAGTTTACTTGCTCTATTCTTTCCCTTTTATTTATGATTTGAAATTATTCATCCCCCATCAATATAAATAACTTGATATTTGATAATATTCTCAGACCCATACAATCTAACAAGTTAATATTAACTGCAAATCATTTGGGTTCTTGGCCAACAAGACTCATCTATATACAAAATAAGCATACATGTTCATATTTATTTACTTTATATAAAATCCAAAATGTACTCCAGAATGTTTCAAGTGTTCAAACCTTTCATTCCTGCAGCTGCCAATATCAGATCTCAACAAGGCTATAACATTTTCTTCCTGGTTCTCTCTCTCTTGTGGATGTAAGTTTTTAAATTCAGTATTGGCCACTTCCATTTCTTTCTTTAAAAAAATGATTTCTTTCTCCAACTATGGAAAAAACAACAACAGTAAAGATATATAAGTTTTGCTAAGACAAGCATGCAGGAATCCTACTCAATGCATTATGTTTTCATATATCAAAACATTAAAATGTATTTTCACTGCACTGATGAACATGCCACATAAAATTGAATGAATAATGTTATGGAAATTTGGAAGATAGGAAAAATATTGAAATATATCTAAATTTATGCTTTAGGCTTGAGTAAATGACTTTTTTGTGGTCAAAATTCAATGTATTTTAAAATCAGTTACCAAGAACAATAGCAAGCATGTTCAATGTTACTGGGTTAGAGCCAGAATTTCTGATGATGTTTGTGTTTTTAAGATTCCACAACAGCAAAATACACACATACACAAGAAAAATATCCCTCTGGAATTTGAAAGAGGTTAAAGACCTAAAAATAAACTTTGTTTCAAAGTTTGATTGAATAGTTTATTATTGTACTTTGCATTACGTATATTGATTGTTGGTATTATTTTATTCGTATTTCTTGTTTTTTGTTATATGTGACTTGCAACCAATAAAAGTTACAACAGACCTACCAGGTTTATTTACGATCCAAATTTGAAGTTCTATAGCCTCCCCATGTGATTGCATTTTGGGTGCTCGGCCACTGGCCCATTTTTATGGCTGTTTGCAGCGTCCCACAGTCACACTGAGGTTTATGACTTTTTTTGCAGAAAACCATATGTATTGCTGGTTTCCAGAAAAAGCTACCCATTGTGAACAATAGATCTGATTATTGACTGTCATGCTCATTTAACAACTGCAGTTGTTAAATTCACTTAACCACCACAAAAAAGGTCTTAAAATTGGAGGTAGTCATGTAGTGGCCCGCTTAATCACCAGCATGATTTACTACTATAATTCCAGTTGTAAGTCATATTTTACCTTTACTTATGCTTTTTTTCAAGAAAAGTTGGTAAAAGCAGCAAAACTGACCACTTCTATTATAGTTTCTTAAATAGGCAATTGCAAGTTATAGCAAAATAAAAAAATGAGGTCCAAATGAAAATACAATTTTACTTTTTCAAAAAGCATTTCTCACCTGTTGCTTGTCTGACTTCATTTGCTCCAATTCGTTCTGAAGTTGCTGAAATTTTTCTTTTTCTTTTTCAATTTCCACCAAATGTAGATCTTGAAAGTCCTGTACTGTTCTTTTATGTTCTTCTTCCATTTGGAGGATTGTTTTCTGCAAAACGTCTAGAGCTTTATGATGCTCATCTCCAAACAAATGCCTCTGTGTTTCTAGCTCTACAGTCAATTCTTTCTACATAAAATCAAAGATAATAATTCACAAATTATAGTTCATCTTTTAAAAAACAAAACAAAAAGTTGTTATCAGAAAAAAACAAAGTTATTTTTTTCCTATACTTACAGATTAAAACACAATTTAGAGCTTGTTACAAACTAAGTACTACGTATTTATTTGGATGTACTGCTGACTATCGAAAAAGAAAATATAAAATGAAATGTTAAAATTGCAATTAAAATAATCAGGTAAACCAGTAATGTTCATAATTAAAATTAACAGTTAAATTTCTCAGTTATCGCTTCTGAGGCATTTTATGAGTTATTATGCCTTTTTACTTTTGGGGATGGCATTCCAAAGAAGAGGGGTAGCAGCAGCAGACAAAGCTTGACTTTGAATCACCACCAGATAGGTGGTCATCCTTAGGCAATCTCCTTAATTTGTAAATTTACACAGAAATTGTTGTTTTATCAAACAGCTTGGATCAAACAAAAAACCCTTGTTACTGCTTTATTACAGTACATCTCTTTAAAAGCCTGCCCTGGATTCCTCAGAGATAGATAATTTACATCTTTGAATTCTTAAATAAGCTATTTGAAAGAATGGTTTCTTAAATACAAAGATTACTGAAACCATTAACATAGTAGCCAAAATGAACAACCTAGTTAAGTTTACTACAGATGAAATGTAGCCATTAATTCAATTTCTTATAGATGATAATATATCATGAACTTGGAACTAAGAACCAAAGATGCAAAACTGTGTGCACATGAGAAAAAAGGGGTATTGTAATAGTCACAGCGCAACTATGACAAGGTTGGCCTGTATTGCTAAAATCAGAACTCAAAACCAACCACAATCTTTACTATTCAACCCTACCTTATGAACGCTTTCATGTTCAGCAGCCATTAATCTGTTTTTTTCTTTTTGAACATCAGCGAGCTCTATTTTTGGATTGTCTTCACAAATCTGCAATTCTTCAGCATATTTTATCGTATTTAATTCTTGAGCTAAAAGCATTTCATTTTCTTCATCCTTCTGAGGTAATTGTTCTTTCAATTTTATCTGTAAACACGCAAGAGCTTTCTTGTGCTCTTCTTGCAGGAACTTGATTTTTAAAATGTATGTAGCCTCCAAACTATTCAAATCAGATAAATGCTTTGTCTCCAGCTGCTTAATGTGTGCTTGATTATTTCTCTGGATATCAGCCGCATGAGTCTCTAACCAATTTTGTTGTTTTCTTTCTAATGTAGATTTGAGAACTTCAATTTCAGCTTGCTGGCTGGATGTAAGGGACAAAATGTGTTCCTTACTTTTCTGATGCAATTCTTTATTTTGAAGTTCTAGCTCATCGATATGTTTTTCCCTCAATTTCTGGAGAAGAATTTCATATTCTGTTCTGTTTTTTTTATTTTCTTCCAAAAATCTAGATTTATAAGGAAGCATACAACATATATTACCAAAAATATAACAATGCAGATAACAAATAACATAATATTTTACTTCTGGGATGTTTTGAAAATTATCTTAAAATGCTACTTATATTTCTTGTTTGTTACTATATGTAAGACAAAGGAAATCTTGTATACCTCTCTGTCCATCATCCATCTGCTATTTTCTTTTCCAAATTAATATTCCAGAAAGTATAGATAAAGGTAAAGGTTCCCCCGCACATGCGTGCTAGTCGTTTCCAACTCTAGGGGCCGGTGCTCATCTCCGTTTCAAAGCCGAAGAGCCAGCGCTTGTCCGAGGACATCTCCATGGTCATGCGGCCGGCATGACTAGACGCCAAAGGCGCACGGAACGCTGTTACCTTCCCACCGGAATGGTCCCTATTTTTCTACTTGCATTTTTACATGCTTTCCACCTGCTAGGTTGGCAGAAGCTGGGACGAGTAACAGGCGCTCACTCTGTTACGCAGCACTCGGGATTCGACCCGCCAAACTGCCGACCTTCTGATCGACAAGCTCAGCGTCTTAATCCACTGAGCCACCGCGTCCCTTTCCAGAAAGTATAGCCATCACTAATTTTAATTGTAAAAAACAAGTCCATTAAAGCTATTTATACAACATGTCCATGAAGAGAAGACTGAGAAAAGACATGACAGCAGTTTTACAATGCTTGAAGGGCTGTCACAGGTAAGAGGGCAACAATTTATTCTCCACAGAACCTGAGGTAGGACAAGAAACAATGCCTAGAAACATGCCAGATGGGGATCCAACCTGGAAATAAGGAGGACTTTTCTGAAAGTGAGAACTATTAAACAATGGAACAGCTTGCCTCCTGGAGTTGTGGGGGCTCTGGTGATGGAGGTTTTAAAAAAAGACTGGACAACAGTTTGTCCACGATGGTTTTAGAACTCCTGCCTTCGGCGTGGGATTGGACTAGAAGACGCCCAAGGTCCCCTCCAACCTTATGATTCTATGAAAGCTTGTTCGGTAAAGGATAAAATAGTAGTATTGCAGTCTTCTGCTGAAATCCAAAGACAAAAGATTATTTGCAGGTAGTCCTTGACTTACAGTGGTAATTGGAACTGAAATTCCCTTTGCTAAGCAATACTGTCATAATGTGCAACTGTACCATTTAGTAACACTAGGCAAGGTATTTCATGCCAGTTTTCCATAGTGAAAGTCAGTGGGGAAGCTGCCAGGAAAGATGCAAATCCCAGGTCTGCAGACAGGTACAAAGCTGATGTTGGAATGGGGGAGGGAGCCAGGTGGTGAGCTGGTATGTCAGGCAGGGTTGGGGAGTGTGTGAAAGGCACCATGAGGGTAGGGAGGACGAACACATGATAGGTGCTTGGCAATCTATTTTATGAATATGTTGCCAAGCACAGGGTTGCTGAGATGGCCGAGGACCAGTTGCAACCATAATTTGTTCAGTCCAATCATAACTTGAAATGGTCAGTGACCGAATAGTCATAGGTCGAGGACTACCTGTACTTTTTGTCTTTCTGATGCTGTGGCACATATACATGCACACTTATATATAAGATTTTAAGTACAGATTACAGATTTAATGGCAGTAGTAATCTGCAAAACAAAATTCACCTTAAATGTATTAATTTATTGATTACATTTATTTGTCGCCCATCTCACTGTGGAGCTACTTTGGGCAGCTTACAATAAAACAGAAAAAAATGATCAAAAATATAAACATAACAATAGCAAAGGAATAAAACGATAAAAGTAAAATTACATGAAATTTTAAAAGATGGGTGGAGCAGGAAATGCAGGGGGAGGTGGAGTCAGCTAATTAGTCCAGTAGTTACCTCCAATTATGTATTGCCCTATTGGGTCCCCAGGTCAACCAGCAGATTGTATTTAATGCCAGTTGTTTTCAAATCACAGGTACACAACAAGTGGTATTCTAGCAATCTCTTTTTTGGGAAAAGGCTTTCCTCCACCTGTTATCATTGAAGGCATATTTGATGTATAATAATGCCTTATTGTAATATTTTTGACTATTTACAGCTAGACAATAATTGGGTCTGGAATTTCCACTGCTAAGGAATGTGACCTTAAAGCACATGACTACCTCCTGGGACTCCCCAATGACAGACTGGAGGATGGCTCTTGTCTTCCACGTCCAGTTTTGCATCGCTGGGGGGTCTTGAAAGGGCCGAAGAGTCGCCCTGGAGGGGCAACCAGAAAGAAGGGGCTTTTGCAGAAACACGGGGGAGCTGCAACCCCCTGTTAGTGCCTGCATTCCCTTCGTACCGGCAGAAGAAAGACTGGCCATAGTAATATGGCCAGTTACTAGGCTGCAGACAGCAGAAGTCAAATTTACCATCAGGCAACATTAAAGCAGCATGGAAGAGATGGGGGTAAGATTCCTCTCTTATACCTTAATCTTCTTCTTTTCACCTAAATAAGCTGCTAAGTACCTTCCCCCCCACCGTGGAGAGGAAGGGGGGAATTCAACTCTCCCTTCAAACAAGTGGCGAGCAAGCTCAGGGGTGTTTTTTTTTCTTTAAACATTGAAAAAAGAAACGGACTAAAAGAAAAGAACTTTCAAAGCGCTTGGGGGACACCAAGTGGCTAAACCTGAAATTGCAATCTGATTTTCTTTAAAAAAAATTAAGAAAACATTTAAGAAAAATAAGGAAGGCTAGAAGGTCAATTTAGTAAGAGTATTTTATACTTTGCCTGTTTGCCTTTTGGCATTACACTGAATGCCTGGGAAATGTGTGAAATATTAAGCGTTTCATTCTTTGATGTCTCATTTTTGGCATTCTATAAACTTCCTAGGCATTCTATAAACTACCTAATGGTTAATGTTAATTAAATAGCTAATTAATAAATACTGCATATACACGCAA
This sequence comes from Daboia siamensis, assembly GCA_024449315.1. Lineage (NCBI taxonomy): Eukaryota > Metazoa > Chordata > Lepidosauria > Squamata > Viperidae > Daboia > Daboia siamensis. The sequence continues at coordinate 2,995,896 of JAKJMR010018404.1, read as the reverse complement.
TCTTTTGGAGATGGTTATGAAAGCATTTATACTAAATGACCAAGATAGAACTAATAAGAAAAATTACTAACCTGTTTTGTGCTTCTTTATATTTAGTTTTATATTCTTCTTCTAAAAATTGTTTGGCTTTTTCTAATTCTTCAGCCATGAGAGTCTTTGTAGAAGATAATTCACTGTTATATTGAGCCAACGTCTTCTGTGCATTCATTAAACTATCTTCTAAGTGCTGGATAGTATTCTGTTGCTCTTTTAGAGTTTTCTCTAATTGTACAATTAGAGCAGCCTGCTGTTCTTGAAGGCAAATCTTTTCTGCTTCTCGAAGGTCAAACTGTCTTTGCCATGTTTGCTTCTCATATTCTGCCTTGTTCTGGAGCTCTTTACGAAGCAATAATAATTTTTCTTCAGTTTCTCCTACCAATATCTCCTTTTCAAGTCTCCATCCTTCAGCTTCTGCTTTATGAGTCTGTTCCACTTCCTGGAGCAATTTTCTAGTTCTTCTTAATTCAGCTGCATGATCTTCAATTACTTTATACTTAATCTATTAAATATTACACAAAATCTATTAAGGCCTAAGATACTCTAACTCAACACAAATTTCTTTAAATTTATACTTCAAGCTATCATTCTGCATTGTTATATTTAAAAGGTTTCTAAAATGTAAAATATATTGATTTGTATGAAAATGCTTATGCCCCCCCAATGCATACTGTAACACAATATTTAACTTTACCTATAAATCAAGAGATGTTGTGATTCTTGTAACTAATTGCCAGCATATATATTTCTACTCAAGACATTGCAAAAACCATTAATGAGGATTCCCTGAGTACATGTCCTAACAGCACTTAATATTCATTCAATATCAGTCACCTAAAATTAAGTAGCTAGCATGACACTTCAATGAGCTGCAAGTTGGCTTCTACTAAACAATGCATTTTGCTTATACTGATAATAGCTTAACTATTCTATAATTGCTTAAACCCAGTTTTCTCCCATTTTAAAACATAGGTAGGGACAAACTTCATCATTTTGTCACTTATTCTCCAAGAATTTTCATAGATTGCACACAGTGGCTCTGAAATAATAACTCTAGAAAGGAGGCAATGGAAAACCAGTTCTGCCAAGAAAACTGCAGGGAGCTGTCCAGATAGTCTGAGAACCAGAGACAATGGAATGGAAGAAAAAAAAAATCAACAGAACTTTAACACAAATTCTATTTTTCAACAAATGACAGTAGAATTGAACTTTCAGATTTTTCATCAAATCTGTGAGTTTTTAAACATATGATCTAGACTTCCGGGTGGCAAGGCGCTGCCGCCGACAGCTGCTTTTAGCTTGTCAGCTTCGCGGCTTTGTAGAACCGCCGAAAACAGCGCCGATCAGCTGTTTCGGCGGTTCGGAAGCCCCCTCCTCGGGAGAAGAGGAGGGGGTGAGTTTCCAAGTAGGGGAAGGGCTCTCTGGGGCCGCCAGGGCTTAAAGTTCTGGCGGCTGAAAGATTGAGCCCCCCCGAAGCTTGGATTTCTCCGGGCTGCGCAGCGTGTCTGCTCCGTTTTTCCTGGAGCAGAACAAGGCGAACGCAACCATCCCTGCCTACAAGAATGGACTTTGGAAGATAATTAAAGCAGGCAGAGCGATGCAAGAGAACAAGGAGTAAGTGAACTTTTGAACTTTGGCTCAATCCACATTGAAGACTTAGAAAGTGAAAGTGCGTAGTTGTAAAAGAGGGGAAAAATGGCCGCTAAATCTTCTAAACTTCCTAAAACTGCGGGGGCTTCCCCCCTGCCGCAACCATCAGCGCAAGTGTTAGTACCTCCTGCACCTTTACCTTCGCCTGTTTTAACTGTTAAAGTTTTGCAAGATGCCTTGGAAAAGCATTCACAGCATTTGGCTGAGATGATAGATGAAAAGATGGATGAGAAGTTGACAGAAAAGTTTACAGTAATAAGGGAGGACATCTTGCTTGCATTTCAAGGCATGGCGATATGTATTGAACGCCTTGACGAAAGAATGGAGGATCTCACTCAAAATAATACTAAATTGGATGCAAAAATACTAGAGACTGAGAATGTGGTGGATAAAATTGATTATGATTTGACATTGGTACAATATCATGAAATGGAGTTTGCTGTGAGGATCAGGGGCCTTAAGGAGAATTTGAAGGAAGATTTGAAAAAATTAGTTTCTGTTGCTCTCGAAGACGTGCTGGGAAGGCCAGCTGAAGGAATTGCAGAACATATAGACAAAATTTTCCGTGTTAACTCCTGGATTGCGAGACAAAGGAAATTACCTAGAGATGTGGTTGTTTATTTTACAAAGAGAGCAATCAGGAATGAAGTTATTCAAGTCTCTTACAATACTAAGCTTGTGATTGAAGACCAAGAAGTTTTGGTTTCAGCAGGAGCGACTCAAATTTCCACAGTATCAGAAGAAGTAAAAGATCAGAGGATTACGCGTGCTGCTTCGAGACGTGTCAGACGTGAACAAGACCAGGACCAGCAGAATGTTGTGGAACCTTCAAAGTGTACCTACAGCCAAGCGGTGGGAGGAGCGCGGCCTAAAAATGTAAAAGGGATTCTGGAAGACGCGCTTCAAAAGCTTCGGGTTGCCAGAAATGGCGACTAAGTTCTTAACTTGGAATGTCAATGGATTAAATTCACCACAGAAGAGAAAGAAAATTTTTCAATATTTAAAGCAATTTAAGACTGATGTTATTTGCTTACAAGAAACACATATTAGAGTTATGGACCAAAAGTATTTATCATATTCAAGATTAGGTACACAATTTATTGCTTCTGCAGTTAACAAGAAAAATGGAGTGGTTATTTATGTTAAGAATACAATTACAGCAGAGTTAATTGAAGCAGACCAACAAGGAAGATATGTTATTGTGGACTTGTTATTAGAAGGTAAAAAAATTCTTTTGGTTGGATTATATGCGCCCAATCAACAGCAAGCTGATTTTTATAGCTTATTACATAGCAGGATTACTCAATTGGATTACAAATCTTTTATTTTTATGGGAGACTGGAATGGTGTTTTGAACGTACAAATGGATAAGAGTGGATCTTACAGAAGTACCCCAAGTCATGCCAAACTGCCTAAATCTTTTTTTGAGATGATGGATGATATGGATTTACGTGATGTCTGGAGGGAAAGGAATTTACAAGAGAGGGACTACACTTTTTTTTCTGATAGACATCAATCTTTCTCTAGGATTGATTTTATATTATTGTCTAATGATCTTTTTTTTAGAACTAAGAGGATAAAGATTTGTTCAAAGACTATGTCTGATCACAGCCCAGTCTGGTTAGAGATTGGAAAAGATAGTAGAGAACGACGTTCCTGGCGTTTAAATGAGAATTTGTTCAGAAATCAGAAAAATGTGGAAGAGTGTAAAAAACAGATGAAGATTTTTTTTGAAACAAATATGCACAAGGGTACTTCTATGGAAATGGTGTGGGATGCTAGTAAGGCGTATATGAGAGGTGTGCTGATATATCTTAACAATAAATATAGACGTAATTTGGAATTTAGGAGGAAAGAACTAGAAACAGAGATTAAGGAGAAAGAAAAGGCTTTAATTTTGAATCCATCGGATGTGAAGATCAAAGAGACTATTAAGTTATTAAGAGGATAATTTGATAAGTTAATGGCTGACCAGGTGGCAACTAATTTACGGTTTGCAAGGCATAATACTTTTTGCAATGCCAATAAACCAGGCAGATGGTTAGCTTATATGTTAAGAAAGAAGCAAAGGGCTTCTAATATAGACAAAATAGAACATAAGGGAAAGATTGTGTATCAACAGAATCTTATTAAGGAAACTTTTGTTGATTTTTTTTCTAAACTATATGCTAGTGACAAGATTAATGAAATGGACATTGACTTATATTTAAAAGACTTTAGCATCCCGGTTCTTACGCAAGAGCAAAAAGAAGAAATGAATCAGTTGATAACTGAGGAAGAAATATATTTGGCAATTAAACAGTTAAAAGTAGGTAAAGCGCCAGGCACCGATGGTTTGACTGCTGCGTATTATAAAAATTTACAGTTTGAGATGATAAAGCCATTAAAGGAACTATTCCAGACAATTCAAAAAGGGGGAGGAGTGCCTCCGTCTTGGAAAACTGCTTTTATTTCTTTAATTCCGAAAGAAGATCAGGATGTTACTCAAGCAAGAAATTATAGGCCAATATCACTTTTGAATACGGACTACAAGATATTTGCTAAGGTTTTAGCTAGTAGATTGATGAGGGTATTGCAACAGGTAATTCATGGTGATCAAACAGGGTTTATAAGTGGTAGACAAATGAAAAATAATGTGAGACATATTGTTGATTTGTTGGAATTTTTGGAAAGGAATAACCAGATCTCTGCAGCATTGATCTTTTTGGATGCCGAAAAAGCCTTTGATCAATTGGATTGGAAATTTCTGCTGAAAGTATTAGATAAAATGAATTTTGGGGATGAATTTTTACAACCAATTAGGGCAATATATCAGAAGCAAACAGCTCGAATAATTGTTAATAACAGTTTGACTGAAATGTGTAATATTGAAAAGGGCACGAGGCAGGGTTGCCCGTTATCACCTTTGTTATTTGTTTTAACGTTGGAGATATTATTGATTAAAATACGGAAATCGGAAATAATTAAGGGAATTCAAATAAGAGATCAGGACTATAAATTGAGGGCGTTTGCGGATGATCTGGTTATTACTTTGACACATCCAGAAAATTCTGTTATGGAATTGATGGAGTTAATATTGCAATATGGGAAAGTTTCTGGATTTAAGATTAACATACAAAAAACTAAAATCTTATCTAAAAATATGACAGCATTACAAAAGGTAGCTTTAGAAAGCTTAACTGGATTTGAAATTGTTGAAAGGGTTAAATATTTGGGGGTATATTTAACACCCTCAAATGTTAAATTATATAAAAATAATTATGAAAAGTTATGGAATAAAGTGCAAAAAGAATTGGACAGTTGGGAAAAATTACAATTGTCATTATTGGGAAGAATTGCAGCAGTAAAAATGAATGTTCTGCCAAAATTTTTATTTTTGTTTCAAATGATACCCATTCTCAAAAAGGATTCAAATTTGGAGGAATGGCAGAAGGGTATTAATAAATTTGTTTGGGCAGGGAAAAGGCCACGGGTTAAATTTAAAATTATGCAGGATACGCGTGAAAGAGGTGGTCTAAGAATGCCCAATTTTAAATTATATTATGAAGCTGCTGCATTATCAGCTATAAGTGATTGGATTAATTTGACACAGGGGAGACTATTGAACCTCGAAGGGCATGATTTGTTATTTGGTTGGCATGCATACTTATTGTATGACAAAAAGGTAGACAATGTGTTTAAAATGCATATTTTGAGGTATGCTTTGTTGCGAGTTTGGAAAAAGCACAGACAAAAGTTAAATTATAAGATACCGTTATGGGCAATACCCAAACACGCAATAGAGAATATAAATGTTGGATTTAAACATGATGTGACTACATATAAGGAAATTTTGAGTTTGGAGAGGAATGTGTGGTGTTTGAAGTCATATAATCTTCTACGAGAAAAAAAGATTGTACAAACTTGGTTTCAATATGGACAATTACAAGCCAGGTGGAAAGAGGACCAGAAGATTGGTTTTTTAATGAATGATGAAAATTTGGTAAAGCAAATTAGAAATCAGGGACCAGCGCATATTAAACGGATATATCTTGCATTGATAGAGATTGATTCAGAAACAGAAATTGTTAAGGACTGTATGATAAAATGGGCACAGAATATTCAGGAAGTTATTACAATGGACACTTGGGAAAAGATCTGGGTGAGAAATGTGAAATTTACGCAAGCTCAAAATTTAAGAGAGAATTTTTATAAAATGTTTTATAGGTGGCATTTAGATCCTAGAAAGTTAGCAAGTATGTATCCGAATTATCAGCCTAAATGTTGGAGATGTGGCGGTGAAGACGCAACGTACTTTCATATATGGTGGACTTGTAAAAAGATCAAAGCATTTTGGATTAAAATTTGGTGGAATATGCAGAAGATATTCAAGAAAAGGATAAAGTTTTGTCCGCAGTTGTTCTTACTGGGCATTATTACTGATACTACTGTGCTGGACATTAATTTGATGTTGAACTTAATTACGGCAGCGAGACTTTTAATAGGGCAATACTGGAAGAAGGAAGAACTGCCGACCATAGAGGAATGGACTTTAAAAGTTTCCAACCTGGCGGAAATGGCGAAGATTTCAGCATATTTGAAAGACCATTCACAACAACGATATGTTGTGGAGTGGAAGAAATGGATTGATTACATCCAGAATAAATACGGGACTAAAAAGTTTCATCTAGCATTTGAATAAGTATATTGCTTGTAGTCAATTTATAAGAGCTAAAGTGCGAGAGATTTAATAGTTTATTGTTGTTAGTATATGGGAGTTTATGATTGGTTATTTTATTTTTATACCTTGTATCTAGCTCTGGGAAGTCCGGGGGGGGAGGGGGGAAGGGGAGGGTGAGAGGGTGGGATAGGGTTGGGAAGGGTTGGGGGATGGGATGTAATAATTAAAATGTACTGAAAAACTTTTTAATAAAAAAAAAAAAAACATATGATCTAGTAAAGTTTATTTTCCATCAGGCTACATAGTTCCCAATATGCTGTCATAACAATCCATGTTCATTGTCCTGTTCATGTCCAGGTACTTGAAAAGTACACAAAAGTTGTTGTTGTTAGTTGCAAAGTCGTGTCTGACCCATCGTGACCCTAAGGACAATGTTCCTCCAGGCCTTCCTGTCCTCTACCATCTTCTGGAGTCCATTTAAGTTCATGCCTACTGCTTCAGTGACTCCATCCAGCCACCTCATTCTCTGTCGTCCCATTCTTCTATTGCCCTCAATCTTTCCCAGCATTAGGCTCTTCTCCAGTGAGTCCTTCCTTCTCATTACGTGGCCAAAGTATTTGAGTTTTAGCTTCAGGATCTGGACTTCTAAAGAGCAGTCAGGGTTGATCTCCTCTAGGACTGACCGGTTTGATCGCCTTGCAGTCCAAGGGACTCACAGGAGTCTTCTCCAGCACCATAGTTCAAAGGCTTCAATTCTTTGGCGCTCAGCCTTTCTTATGGTCCAGCTTTCACTGCCATACATTGCAACTGCCTTGACTATACGCATTTTTGTTGACAAGGTGATGTCTCTGCTTTTTAGTGTGCTGTCTAGATTTCCCATGGCTTTCCTCCCCAGGAGCAAGCGTCTTTTAATTTCTTGGCTACAGTCCCCATCTGCGGTGATCTTGGAGCCCAGGAAAATAAAATCTGTCACTACTTCCATTTCTTCCCCATCTATTTGCCAGGAATTGAGAGGGCCAGATGCCATGATCTTGGTTTTCTTAATGTTTAGTTTCAACCCAAGTTTTGCACTCTCCTTCTTCACCCGCAACAAGAGGCTCTTTAGTTCCTCTTCACTTTCTGCTATTGGAGTGGTATCATCTGCATATCTTAGGTTGTTGATGTTTCTTCCGGCAATCTTAATTCCAACTTTTGATTCATCTAGCCGTGCCTTTCTCATGATGTGCTCTGCATATAAGTTAAATAGGCAAGGCGACAGTATACAGCCTTGCTGGACTCCTTTCCCAATTTTGAACCTATCAGTGGTTCCGTGTCCAGTTCTCACTGTTGCTTCTTGGCCCGCATATAGGTTTCTCAAGAGACAAATAAGATGGTCTGGTATGCCCATCTCTTTAAGGACTTGCCAGTTTGTTATGATCCACATAATCAAAGGCTTTAGCATAGTCAATGAAGCAGAAGTAGATGTTTTTCTGGAACTCTCTAGCTTTCTCCATGATCCAGCGTATGTTAACAATTTGATCTCTAGTTCCTCTGCCTCTTCAAAATCCTGCCTGTACTTCTGGTAGTTCTCGATCCACATACTGCTGGAGTCTAGCTTGTAGAATTTTAAGCATAACTTTACTAGCATGAGAAATGAGTGCAATGGTGCGATAGTTTGAACATTCTTTGGCACTGCCTTTCTTTGGAATTGGAATGTAAACTGATCTTTTCCAATCCTGTGGCCACTGTGGAGTTTTCCAAATTTGCTGGCAAATTGAGTGTAGCACTTTTACTGCATCGTCTTTTAAGATTTTGAATAGCTCAGCTGGAATACTGTCACCTCCACTAGCTTTGTTGTTGCTTGGCTTTTCTAAGGCCCACTTCACTTCACATTCTAGGATGTCTGGCTCGAGGTCAGTGACCACCTCATTGTGATTGTCAGGGATGTTAAGCTTATTCTTGTATAGTTCTTGTGTAATTTTGCCACCTCTTCTTAATCTCTTCTGCCTCTGTTAGGTCCCTGCCATTTTGGTCCTTTATCATGCCCATTTTTGCATGAAACGTTCCTTTCATCTCTCCAATTTTCTTGAAAAGATCTCTGGTCCTCCCTATTCTATTGTTTTCTTCTATTTCTTTGCATTGTTCATTTAAGAAGGCATTCTTATCTCTTCTAGCTATTCTTTGGAATTCTGCATTTAATTGGGCATATCTTTCTTTTTCTCCCTTGCGTTTCGCTTCCCTCCTTTCCTCAGCTATTTGCAAAGCTTCCTCAGACAGCCATTTTGCTTTCTTGCATTTCTTTTTCTTTGGGATGGTTTCGGTTGCTACCTGTTGTACAATGTTGCGAACCTCTGTCCATAGATCTTCAGGCACTCTGTCTATCAGATCTAATTCCTTAAATCTATTTGTCACCTCTACTGTATATTGAACAGGGATATGATTTAATTCATACCTGACTGGCCTAGTGCTTTTGCCTACTTTCTTTAATTTAAGCCTAAACTTTGCAACAAGAAGCTCATGGTCTGAGCCACAGTCAGCTCCTGGTCTTGTTTTTACTGACTGTATAGAGCTTCTCCATCTTTGGTTGCAGAGCATATAGTCAATCTGATTTCTGTGTTGACCGTCTGGTGATGTCCATGTGTAAAGCCGTCTCTTGGGTTGTTGGAAAAGAGTGTTTGCTATGACCATCGTATTCTCTTGACAAAATTCTATCAGCCTGTGCCCTGCTTCATTTTGTACTCCAAGGCCAAACTTGCCTGTTATTCCAGTTATCTTTTGGCTTCCTACTTTAGCATTCCAATCCCCCATGACGATAAGGACATCATTTTTGGGTGTTAGTTCTATAAGGTGCTGTAGGGCTTCATAGAACCGGTCAATTTCATCCTCTTCAGCACCGATGGTTGGGGCATAGACTTGGACTACTGTGATATTGAATGGTTTGCCTTGGATTCGAACTGAGATCATTCTGTCATTTTAAGGACTATATCCCAGTATTGCTTTTCCTACTCTTTTATTGACTATGAAGGCTACTCCATTTCTTCTGAGGGATTCTTGCTCGCAGTAGTATACCTGATGGTCATCTGAATTAAAATTCACCCATTCCTGTCCATTTTAGTTCGCTGATACCTAAGATGTCGATGTTTAGTCTTGTCATCTCTTGTTTGACCACGTCCAGCTTTCCTTGATTCATGGATCTTACATTCCAGGTTCCTATGGAGAAAAAATCTTTACAGCATCGGACTTTCCTTTCACCACCAGACATATCCACAGCTGAGCGTCCTTTTGGCTTTGGCCCAGTCGCTTCATTCTTTCTGGCGCTACTAGTACTAGCCCTCTGCTCTTCCCCAGTAACATATTGGACGCCTTCTGACCTGAGGGGCTCATCTTCCAGTGTCATATCGTTTTGCCTTTTGGTACTGTCCATGGGGTTTTCATGGCAAAGATACTGGAGTGGGTTGCCATTTCCTTCTCCAGTGGATGACGTTTTGTCAGAACTCTCTGATATGACCTTTCCGTCTTGGGTAGCCCTGCATGGCATAGCTCATAGCTTCATTGAATTATGCAAGCCCCTTCGCCACGACAAGGCAGTAATCCATGAAGGGGACACAGAAGTACAGACTTCTATTTTCATACATGAACATCTAATACTACTTTCTTTCTGCATTAGTAATCTAGATCAGTGTATGTTGAAATGCATACACTATATGTTATTTTCTTCTACCAGTCCACCTTAAGTATTTGCAGGTTCTGGTATTCTCATTAAAATAATGAAAGCAATATCCCATCACAAACTTTTTTCTTTTCACATGTGTAGTGTCATATTTCTTCTGTCATTTTTGCTCCACTGTTATCTATTGCTGCAACTCCAACAGATGAAAAACTCTCCAATTTTATTGCAAAGAGATACAGATTTGCATTCTTTTAACCACTAAAAAAATCCCTTTTCTGGAATCATGCTCATTTTACAAGAAGGGATTATCCTTTGAAGGTTTTTGAGCAAATTTGGGTGACCAAAATAGGTAGCCCTCGACATCTGACCCCAAAATTTCCATTGCTGAGCAAAACAGTTGTGTTGCCCATTTTACAACTTTTCTTGCCACAGTTGTTAAGTGAATCCCTCCAACTGTTAAGTTAGTAACATATTGTTAAGCGAATCTGGCTTCCCCAGAACCTTGTCAGAAGGTTGCAAAAGTTGACCACATGATCCCACAGCACTGCAAAGACATGCCAGTTGCCAAACATTCAAATTTTGATCATGTGACCATAGGGATGCTGCAACAGCCATAAATGTGAAAAATGGTCATAAGTCATTTTTTTCAGTGCTGTTGTAACTTTAAACGGTCAGCTGAGTGACGGAATCAAACAGATCAGGCCGGGAAGTTGCTGTAGAGCAGGGAGGCGGGTACCGCAGCAACAGCTAACTACTGCCTACACCAAGTTGAACCACCAAATCTGAAGAACATAGTCTTTGAAAGCCATTAAGATTTCCTGGATTGCAAATGCTGCCCCCTTCCCCTCCAGGGCCCACTCTGGGGTCATACTTGATGTCAAATTTGAAAGCCAGGTGGACATATCAGGAAGTGGAAAGGCCCTACTTGAGCAAATCCAAGTCTCATGCCAAATCAGGCTTCTCACCTATTAGATGAGGGGAGTCTGTTACAAATTAATATGACGTTTAAAAACACTATTCAAAGAGTAGGACCACTGAGGATCCAGTGATCCGGCATTAGGACTAGCAGCCTGAAGGTGGAATTGTTATCAAATACTGACTCCTTACTGGTGTGTTGCCCACTTCTAGATTGTCACCACCTCTCTTCCCCCCCTCCTCCCATCACCATTCTGATACTACAACCCATCCTATCTCTTCCATCAATTGCTTCCTCAAGTCTTGGGAACCATCTATTATATAATTATATATATGATTATATAATCATCTCCGCAATAAACAATTACAACTGACTATTAGTGCTTAGCATCTCTCCAATCTTTCCTTCTGCTGCAGCACATTTAGCAGTTGCAGGAAACATCAAGTGGTTGCAAAGGCCACACCACACATTCCTTATACCATTTGTTAAGGGCTTGAGCTGCTTGTTTAATCTCCTAGTACACAGAGCCAGGACAAGATCTTAGCACTGCAACAGAGTCCCATAGACAATCCCACAGGAAGTCCAGCAGGCAAATGTAATATTAGCATTAAAGATTTGTTGGGGAGATGAATGTACATGTTCTTTTATCAATAGAATTGCATTGTTGAGTGGGGACCTGAACAGTTTGCAGCCAATTCACAATTGTATGATGAAACTAAAAATATGTGTCTGAAAACTAATCAAACCAAAGGAAATGGAGTGAAAGAACAAGTGAATGAATTTGTGACAAATTTCTAAATATGGGGAAATGATGAAGAGATTTTAAAATTTACAAATGCTGGGGCAGGAGATTATCCCTTAACAATCTCTCATTCAAGTGACTGTTCAAACTTAAAGGCACTGAATGAGTAATACTTACATCGATCACAATGTCCCCATGGTCATGTTATTTATTATTTATTTTATTATTGCACCCTTGCGGCCCCTGACCCGGTGCAGATCCCAACGAGCTCCA